>JADLZL010003292.1:0-309189 GCA_015844335.1 Chrysopogon serrulatus | reverse complement strand
GCCATTATTGTATGAAATCGGTAACTAGCCGAAAAAAAGATGCAATTGTGATCACCAAAGTAGACATAGGGTTTACAACTTGACCAAAATTCCATGAGTTTTTGGTGTTTCACTATTTCTGCGGGCGTAAATCGGAAAAAGCGCGCAACCATAAGAGCTTATCGAACAAAAGCGGAAAAATGGACTCCACGGCTATGCGGGAACAATCTAGAAGGAGCGAGAGCACCCGCAGCCCAGAGCCGGCGACGGAAGACACCGATCCGGAACCGGTCGATGCAGGCACAACTTCGGCTCTCAGGCACTCCTCTCGGCCCAGTTAGCCGGTTAGCTCCACCGCCTTTGAGGATCGATCCTAGCCGTCCGTCAATGTCGGTTTGATCCGATGGCTCACAATCATTGCCGAGGGGCTATATAAGGAGAGGCACCCCTCCTTGGGAGGAGAGCCCCGAAACCTAATTCATTATTTTCTCTCTCAAAAGAGGCGAAGGGTTCCATCCTCGAGAGGAGATTAGATTAGAACTCCAATACTTCAAGTTCTAGTTAGGCATTAGCTAGCAAGGTTTCAGTAGAGTTGAGCTACGCTCGAGGATTCAGGAGTCGTCATCCGAGGAGGCTGGTATAGCTTTGTATCCCTCTTTATTTATGACTTTGTTCTTAATTATTATGTTTCGGTTTATTAAGCTCCTAGTTTATTTTAGTGTTTTTGCTTGATATAGTATTGATTGATGATGAACTATATCTCATATGATCGTAAAAGCGCTTAGCTCATTACTCGAGTGGGTTAAGTGGTAGAAATTATGTAAGCATGGTGCTTGGATATGCTCTACCTACGAATGCACCTTGTAGGGGGTTTGGTGGTAGATCGCGGGTGTGACATTCTGTTGAGTCCTATGTATTCCACCCTCCGTTTATAAGACTAGCAGAACGTGATTGCGAAGGAGGAGGAGCTACGTTCACAAACCTCCCTAGTAATGTTCTTTGTGGTACTTTAGAGTCATCAATACCATAGATGAAAGTAACATGCTAGAGTAGATGCAAAGACTTAAGTAAATCGACACTATATAGGAATTCAATCTCTTAACTAATCTCCTATTTTTGCCTTGCTACATTAGAGAGTTTTTTTAATTCTATCTCCGAGTGATTTATCATTGCCTGTACTTATCATATATATATCTATTTGGCTTACCCCCCCCGTATATGTCCTTGTCATGTGGATTCTATCTAAGTATGTATACACATCAATATTCTCTAACTGTCCTTTCCCATGGGATTAAATAAATTAAACAATTGGGTTAACTCCCAATAAAATGCTATAATGGTATTTCATCATTAAACTTAACTGGATACTCGATTATATTTAAGATAGTTGCATGATTTAATACCACACCTCTTATGTCCTTTATTTGGGGATGACAACCGGTGTAATGCATGGTGACTTAAGAAGTGTCAACAAGCATTTTTTAAGGCGCCGTTCTTGAGGGAAAGGCTAAGCTATAAAGAGATATTGATCAAATGCATACTTATAGATGGAACCATGACTAGGTACCTCTGTAAGAGCTTACCCTTGTTTGTCTTTGTCTATATCACATACGAGGGGTATTGCGGGATTGGTCTTGATTCATCATCATCTTCCATCCATCTCAATCAAACTAATCAAGAGTTTGTTTTACACGGTTTCGAGCCATGGTGACAAGACTCTGCGTGAGTTCTACGCTCCAAGCACGAAGGACATTCGCCTTGGACTAACACTTCCAATCAACAACCTTGAGTTTGAGCTTAAACCAAGCCTCATTAACATGGTGCAAGCAACTCCGTTCAATGGAAAGATTAGTGAAGATGCTAGTGCTCATCTTCAGAATTTTTGGAGATTGGTAGCACACTTATCATCAAGGACATCGCTCAAGACATCATACTTCTTAAAACTTGTTCTCGTTCTAGATTAGCTGGGAATGCAAAGCAATGGTTCTATGCAAATCATGAAAACATCAAGACATGGGCGAGATTATTCAAAGGTCTTTACGGAGAGATTCTTCCCTTTAGGTAAACCCGGTGCCTTAAGAGAAGATGCGGTTTCCAACAAGAGAGTTGAACCTATTTTTCGAGAGGCATGGGAGCAGCTTTCAAGATTATATTCAGATTGCCCCCATCATGGAATAGAGGATTGGTTGCTCATGCAAGGATTTTTATCATGGATTATCTAAGGTAGCACAAGAGCAGCTGGATGCTCTTCTTTGGAGGAACATTCTTGTCACTCACCATCAAGAAGGCCAAATTACTCATGGAACAATAGCCTCTAATCAAAATTTGGTTAGTTTGACGATGCTCCGCATTGCAAGATGAGTGAAGAAGGCGACATTGAAGAGTTGAGTGCAGTTTCAGCCAAGATGAATGTGTTATTAGGCGGCTCGAACAGCGAGACAATTACAAGAAAAAGATCGTTAGGCTATTCGGGGATGCTATGGATTCTCAAGTAGGCCCCGAAAGATATTTAGGGATCACATATTCCTCACGACCCGACCCAAAGATCTGAGCATCATTGGCAACACCCAAGGAATGGAGCAAGTCAAGTAGCCATCCTTGTGGAATGCAATTAGACAGCAGCCAAAGATCAATGAAGAACTATCACAAAGGCTTGTTTCAAATGAAAAAGATCATAGAGAGTATGAATCATAAGATGGAGAGTTTTTCTTACGCCATAAAAAGATCAAGCGAGCTATAACCGAGAAGATTGAGTCACAAATAGCAAAGTTGGCTACTTGCTTTGCCCATTGCCACTAGCTCGAGCAAATCAATGCAATCACTACAAAGAGGAGGCAAGAGTGCTCAAGATCCCCCATATCCCGAAGGTACACACCCTCGAAGGGCCGGTGAGAGTGCAGGGCATCGCCCGACAACACTGCTTGGAGAAGAACAATGACGAAGTAGAAGAGGTTATACCACCATTAGAGCAAGAGCTTCAGCGCAATTATAATGACACCAACTTCTTACCATTTCGTCGAGAGAAAGGAGAGGATGGATGAGCGGTTTGGGAAATTTGTGGAGGTTATACGTCACTTATATATCAATGTGCCTCTGCTAGATGCCCTACAAGTGCCTACGTATGCAAGATACCTCGGAGATATCTTAAACAATAAGAGGCCATTGCCCACCACCACCGAAGTTATCAAGCTCACGAGAGGAGTGTAGTGCGGCTATCCTAAACACATCACCAATCAAGAAACAAGATCCGGGGCGCCCCACCATTGAGTGCTCAATTGGAGATCAAGTGTTTGAACATGCACTATGTGATCTTGGTGCCAGCGTAAGTGTTATGCCCAAGGGGTCTTCGACAAACTCAACTACTCCAAACTCACACCCCACGATAATGTGCCTTCAACTTGTGGACCAATCACTTCATACCACCTGAAGGAATCGCCCAGAACATTCTGTAAAATAAGAGAGTTCTTTATTCTGTCGATTTCGTTGTGCTTGATATGCGGGAAGCAACAAATACACCACTTATATTGGGAAGACCTTTCTTGGGCACTTTGCAAATGCTCACATTGATGTTGGGGTTGGAGAAATCGATTCCATATCAATGGCAAGGAAGAAGAGATTTGCATTCAAGCCACGGCCAGGAACAATACTCTCAATCAGAGAGGTGTGAAGAGCAAGAAGATTTAAGGTCTCCATCTCAGGACCGATAGGCGCTATAAAGACATAATTATCGGGAGAAGTCCGGTCACGGAGGACTATAAATATCGGACCCTCGCCGAAAGGTAATCGGCATTTACCCATTAACTCTTTATATTCTAAAAATCCAAAAATATTTTTCTTTACCATTTGATGTTTCTATAAATCTAAAAATACAAAATAATTAACCGGGGCTGGGACCCACAGACACTTTAGGACCCACTTGCCATTTCACATCTCATCATATATATAGTGGATTCCAAGCAATCTCCACCCACATGCTGTTACCTTATTTCTTTTCCACCAAAGAGTGATGTAGGTGCGAGGGAGAGGTGGAGCAGCGAGCAAAGATAAGTTAAGTAGGGCCCATGTGGGACCTACGTCCCCACCACCAGCCGAGCCGATCTGTCCCTCCTACCGCCTATAAAGGGCAAGTGCCCGGTGAGCTCTACTCACTCTCCTTCATCCAGTTCGCACTTTGTCTCGATTTAAAAACTTCTTGATTACCATATCAAGAGAAAGGAGAAGGAAGAAGTGAGAGTGAGGGAGAGTAGAAGTGCTAGATAGTTGATTAGTGACTTATGGAGGGATGATGCTGGGAAGTTTAGAGGAAGAGTTAAGAAAAGTAGAGGAAGTGCTGCCCAAACTTAGAGGAGATGATCACTTAGTCTAGGGGAAACTCTGCTAAAATTTGGTTGTGGTGGTAGTCACCCCACAAGGACCGCTAACCCTAGACGACTGACCCTCTAATTGTTGTGGTGGAAACCTTTCCCAAGAAGGACTACTAACTCCTCTAACCTTTCTTTGTGCTATTAACTCGATTTACTTATTTCCACGTGCATTTATTTTCCGTATTTACTTCCTTGTGTTTTCTTGTTTATGTGGAGGTAGCAATATCCCACATTGTTTTCTGTATTTATTATTTTTGTGCTAACCCTCTTGTGGAGGAGTGCATTCCCCACAGGAGTGATTTACTCTTGGAGCGGCAATTGTCATTATCATATTTTCTAACCCGCTCCTAGAGTCTCTTCTATTTTCTCTTGGTTTTTCACTTGTCGAAGGATGAGTGGCCTTTGGAGAGGGATCAAGAGCGGACTTCAGTCCCATTCCACACGTTCAACTCGGAGCTCTACTTCTCAGCAAGCTCTGACATGCGGGTTGACGAGACGCCAAGGCATACCAACAATAGGCCATCTTCTTCCTCGACGGTTTATACAATCATCGATGGAGGAACATGACCAAAGTGGAAGAACGATGAAGAGAAAGAAAGTTCGAGCTCATTAAAAACCGCAAGTTCGTCCTGACCACAGTGTATGATCCTGAGCTTCTTCGAGACACAGGTATGGACACCCGAATTCCAAACCATCTTTTCGGTCATGGGTTGGACGGGATTTCTCGGATATTTCGAGCAGGGGTGCAAACCACTTACTTGCTGAATTCCTATGCACCTTGAACTTTGTTGAAAATGGGATAAATTTCGACTCTTTGGGGAAGAGCAAATGTTAACTTGGAAGGAGCTAAGCTTAGCTCTAGGGTTCCATGTTGAGTGCATCAGATGTAGATGCGCATGGGGTTTCTAGCTCTTTGATGCTTCTAGCTAGCTGTTGACACCTCTTAATGTTATCTCTAATAATGGCGCCAAAAATGCTTGTGCAGTGCACCGCCACTAGAATGCCAAGTTGTCATCCCCAGCATAACACCAAGGGGTGTGTGGTATTAAATCATGCCACCATTTAGAATACAGAAATAGTATCCGCAAGCGCACAGATCAAATACCATTGTAGCATTTTACCCGGAGTATTACGGGTTGTCATTTATATTTTCCCAAAGGAAGGTCTACATGGCTCTCATGTAAAGGTAGCGTGATAACCTAGGTTGTAATGGATAGGCATAACCATGTCCTCGCTACTCAAAGCAGGGGTAAGTCACAAGATAAATGATAAGATAAGTATATAATCATCAGCATAAACAGATAGAGACTCCTAGCTATATCATTAGGGTTGCTAGTAGAACATCAAGAGATATTCCTGGGTTATTCCTAGCTACATGTCAATGTATATTATGGTTAGTGCAATACACCTAGTAATTATGGCTAAGGTTAGCATTATATTTATTCATAGTGGACATACTAGGGAAGTTTGAGAACATAGCACGCCCTTCCTTCGTACAAAAGCCCTACTGTGCCTATAGACAGGGTTTGGATTACATAGGACTCAACAGGAATGTCACACCGCGATCTACCAAACCGGGCCTATAGGGTGTAACACCCCTGGTGTTTGGCCTACTAAATCACCTGCATAAACTGGTCATAAGCATCATCATCATCTCATATATGCATATGTATGGCAAGTCTTTATACAATTCCTATGTGTATGCTTATGAAAAGTGCATCTGATGCTTGTTCTGCTTGCTTGATTCAATATCATGTCGTGTAATATTGTCAAATGTGCTCTACAGTAGTCTAGCTATGCTTAGGACACAAATTGGAACAATGTTCATGTAGATCATTTTGCCAAATGATGCCCCTAAATGATAGTTGACCAAATTTCCTCCTAGACCTCTTTTCTTTGACTTTTTCAAATCTGCAAGCTAGAAACTTTGCATGGCTGTGAGTCCTAAATAAAAGTTGTAGAGAATTTTATGTAGAACAAACTTTGTTTAAGGCTCATGTCATGAAAATGTGCACAAGCTGCTCAAAAATGCACTTCCCTACTGAAAATAGTGCTGTTTTGTGCCTCTGAAATTTGGCTAAGTCAAGGATGGAAGTTTGTTTGTTTTTTACCGATGTTTGGCAAGCTGTAGTTTCCAAACCAGACCGAACCAAGTGCAAATTCCTGTAAACAAAGTTGGAGAACAACTATAGGGCTACAACTTTTACTAATAGGGTTTTGGCTAAAAACCGTTTGGTTTAGGAGTTAATGGCGTGTGAAGGGGTGGGTTCACGCCATCGCCGACCGAAACGGGCGCCGCCCGCTCAAACGGGACGGTCGTGGCCGACCGGTGCCAGCACCGCCGCCACTTAGCGTCCGTACGCCGGCGCCGGGCCCGCCAGCCAGGCCGTCGTCGCCACCTCTTCACCCGCGCCCTGCCTCGGCTCTCTCGCCCTCACTTTCTCTCTCTCGCTCGGACGAAAAGGAGAGCAAGGGGGAGGGCGACGCAGCCGCCGCCGCAGGCCGGCCGAAAGACCGCAACCACCGCACCATCTTCAAATCGCCACGGCAGTAGCTCCGCCACGATGTCCTCTTCCACCTGACACACTTAGCGGGCCATTTCATCCAGAGGTGGGGCCGCATTGTGGTTTCCGCCACCATCCGCCATGGCCGGAGCACCGCCGAGCTCCATGCTCGCAGCGGCTAGCTCAGCTCCGGTCATCTCTCTCCCTTCTTTTCTTGAGTTTCGGAGTCGCAGTGAGTCGTGGAGTGTGTGTAGGGTGATAGTTAGGCCTATTAGTTCACGGTGTCACCGGAACGGAGCACGCCGCCGCCGTGCTCACGTCGCTGCCGACGCCATGCACGCGGTCAAGCTCCTTGGAGCTCACCGTCGGCCCCAAATCCGTAACCCTAACTCCGCCCTAGGTCCCCTGTAGCTACCCTCAAAACCAAACGAGCACGACATTGCCGGAGACGGCAATGGCGCCGCCGTGCAGCGCCGCCGAGCCGCTTAGCTCGCCGCCGACCATGCTCCGGTCAACCTCTGGCCCCGCCACCTACCTCAATCGACGCGTTGGGTCTTGGGGAGCACGTCGGTGGGGGTGGTGTCGCCGGTGACCTCACCGTTGACGTGAATTCGCCGGTCAAAATCTGGCCACCGCGCTGCTCTGCGCTGTCTCACTGACCAGTGGGCCCGTTGACCCCCGGGCCCCGTGTCAGCCTGATAGTGTTAGGTTTTTGTTTTATTCTTTTCTAGAAATTGTGCTGAGCTTCATAAATTCATAAGTGGAGCTAGAGTGTCCAAATGATGTGATTCAAATTTTGTTGTGCTCTCTGAGATGTCTAGTTTTTAATAAAATTATGAAACATGGCATGATCTACAGTAGATTTTGCTTGGCGTATTTATCTTGTTCTAGGTCTTGGAAATTGGTTAAATGCATAACTAATTAATGGATGATGCTAAAAATGTGAAACCAGTGGGGTTAGCTTTGTTTTGACATGCTCTATCTATGAAAAATATTGGTTGGCATGTACCCCTGTTTTACATGGCAGTTTGCTAAATAAGTTGATTTTATGTCTTGTTTGGTAATATATTTATCATGTTTCCTATATACATTCTTTTGGAGTGAAAAATGGAGCAGTGTATATTGGTGCTATAATGATGCTAAGAAAAATTGTAAATCTGTTGTTTGATACTTTTCAAATGGGTTTGTGAATTTTTCACCTTTAAGCTTGTGTGACTTGTTCTTTTGGTACAGATAGTTGTACTTAGAATTTTAAGATGAATTTTGAATTGGGATCTATGTGAGCCATGAGTAGTCCACTGTAATTTTTATGGATTTTTCTAGGTAGTTTTACCATGTGCTCATTTGTGCCCTTAAATAATGAAATAAATTAAAAAGGGTGTTTTAATTGAGGGTCTAGAGTGGCTTGTTAGGTTTTCTGTTAATCATTAGTCATGTTTTAACTGTTGGTCAGGTTGGGTGAGCTTGAATTGCAAGTTTGAACATGAGTAAATAATTAATCCTCCAATTTAAGCCTTTTCTGGACAGCTAGTGGTACTTTTGGTTTTGCATAAGCTAGATGGTGTTTTCTGGCTTTGTGGTCAATAGCAAAGTGGTATATAATTTCATTATCTAGTTGCTGTTACAATTTGAGAACATTTGGTGGAGTAGTTTAGGAGTTATGGTGTTATCTTGTGAGGTTCCAGAAAAGAGGTCTTCTCTGGAATCTCTGGACAGATCTGGGAAATCTGTTTGTTTGACCTTTTTGAATTGTGAATCTGTTTGTGATATCTAAATAAGAGTTGTAGACGATTTCATGAGCTTTCAAGAATGTCCTCATACATGTCATTTGGATTTATAGAACTCTAGTTACAGTTGCTTCTTTCAGCTGTTGAGTGTAGGTCAGAAGTTCTGAAATGTGCTTTGCTTTAATTACTTGTCCTAGTATGTGAAGTTTATCTTGTAGATATTTTGCTAATGAATACAAGTGATTAGGTGCAGGTTGTATGTGCTTAACTGATGATGAAAAGTTATACCTTGACTTGCTTGGTGAGTGTTCAATCTTGTTTAGAGAGGAGATATGCACCTACTCTGTAAATTAAAGTGATTTGAATAGAGTCATCACCCTAGCTGGAGGGTTTAGTGTTGTTGCTGTTATTCACTCTCTTACATGATCATCTTGTGCATTCATTATTCTCATTTATGCATTGCATTCAATAGGTTCTCTGAAGGGGGTAACGCTCTTGGAGTTCGGGGACCTGCAGCAGGAGGAGGACCAGCAGTCCCAGGAGGAGCAGCAGGGACAGCACACCGGAGAAGTGCCCGAAGGAGAGTTGCTTGAGTGCCCAAGTCACGAGCCTGCGACCTTTGTGAAAGGCAAGCCCCGGAGCATATTAAGTTTCCCATGTTTTATAAAATATACTTGAGTACTTTATGTTGTTTATTGCATTAAGTTTAGGAGTTGATTGAAGATGTTGTTGCATTTATCCTATCCTTGTCCAGTATATATTTTATCTCCTAAATCCTATGTTTTAGGTTAGGAGCGATACAAATGCTTAGCCATGCTTAGACCGGTAGAAGTCGGGTGACGTCCTGTCATCCGCGAGTTATAGGTGGTTACCGTTGGTCACCGGCCGGCTTGATGTGATCCTGAATTGAACCTTGTGTTAATTAAAAGAAGACCGGGCAGGGGCAAGGACCCCGTCCGAAGTCGGTTAAGGACCGGAGTCGTTGTTTCACTCTTGGTCATGTTGAACGCAGCCTAACACATAGTTGGCCCGGCCCCCGCAGTGCCAAGTGGCCGCGAAGCTTCGGTAGCTCAACTCAAGACGGGAACACGGGCGGCGGTTGGGCAATTCAAGGGATAGCGGCATACTAGACCAAGGGCAAGCATGTCTAACTGTCCCCGGCGCCGCCCTTGGGTTAGCATGACTTGAACATCCTGGCTATCCGACTTTCCGGTTTTTTTGCCGACGTGATAACCGGCCCGAGCCCGAGTTGTACCAAGAGTAACCTAAGGCGACTCGATCCAGCCTACACGGGTGTGTGTTGGGAATACCCCCGAGCTCGCTTGAAATCGATTCGAATCACCGTCTCTCCCGGATAGTGAGAACTTGACCTTGCCTGGCATCGTAGATCTCACTAAAATAATTATGGTTCAAGTTGGATATTGATATTGATGTAAGCTGTACTAAAGTGGATATGGTTATTAATACTTGTTATAAATAAGTAATTACTTAGTACAGGGCACACATAGATGGAAGGTAAAAATAATTTAAGCTGCTGCTAGTATGTTTAACTTGTGCATCTAATGTCACTTGTGCTTTTTATGCGAAAAGTTGTCAAGCTAGCTCCACTTATATTTCAGCCTTGCATAATCCTTGGTGTCTTTTATTTCTGGTTTTTGACGGGTAAGTCTAGCTGAGTACATCCTCGTGCTCAGGGTTTATTCCCTCTTGTTGCAGATGATACTCTTTATACAGGCTTCTGCAAGGTATGTCTTCAGCCCGCTGGGGATGAGGACTAGATCATGGGCAAAGATCGTTCCTTTATCATATCATATGCTTTTGTGGGATGACTGTTGGTATTTTTAACTGCACTCCATTTAAATAAGTTTTAAGTAGGATTATCCGCAAGCGCACAGATATCATACCAGTGTCACATTTTACCCGGAGGTTTTAAATATCGTATCCACAGGGAACAGTTGTGATGATGACAAAGTGTATAGACTTAACCCTACAATTAGGCATAGATCATATCAAGAAAAAGGAAATAGCTAATATACTCTAGTTCTGACTACCGGTAAACTTTGTATAATATCGTCTTATCGGGCAAGTGACCTGAATAGGAGAAGAAACAGAGTAATCTACCTACCGACACCTATCAACCCGTCTGTCCTATCAACGGAAGTGGACTACGAGGATTCAACGCAGCTATAAAGTCACCTACGCGAGCTACCACTATCCGGCTAATCAGGGGACATCCACAAGTAAACCTAGCCTAGGCACCACGCCTACACTACGAAATACTACTTCAACCAAGCAATTACCAAGATCAAAGTCCTCAATATGAGATGTGAACTAAAGAACGAATATAAACGATCGCTTACTTGAATCGAAATAGTAAATACAAAAGTACCTCGAACGCAGCCTCCGGGCGAGGAAGTCAATCCGTAAGAATACAGCCACGAAGAAGTGCCAACATGCCGGAGCTCCTCCGCAATCTCTACTCCTCTACTCAATCTCTCTAATCTCTAAACAAGACTAGTTCTAGAAGAACTAGTCTCTCCTAATTGCTACATCTAGATGAACTAGCTAGAACTAGATGAACTAGACTAGATCAACTAGAGGGACCCTAACCCTAATCTAATGAAGAATATGAAGCCTTGGGGTGTAGAATGCCTCTTGGGGGGAGCCTTGGGCGTCATTATATAGGCCGAGATGGAGTAGGGGGCAAGGAACCGCCACGTCAGCGATCCGCGTCTTCATCTCATGTGCACCGTCGGATCAAACCGACCTCAAATCAACGTAGGGATGCTACGATTGGACTCCACGCAACCGAGGGAGGAAGACTCCAGAAGTCGGCGGTGATCGGTGGAGTTAGGGCGCCGGGCGGCCCAGGGTGGGGCCGGCCGGCCCCACCTTATCTCCTCTGCGGGCCCCGCTGCTTCGGGTGTCTTCTAGACCCTTCCTGAGTCCTCTAGCGATGTTGCTCCGACGTGGATCAATTTCGTGATAATTATGCATTGAAATCCTTCTTTTATCCTTTTTCTCGAAAATCCCCGGAAAATATAGAATATGCAAAACTCGTGGAATTTGTCAGATAAAGCCCTAGACTAGTATGTTTTCATGTTCTCCTTCAGGTTTGAAGTACTAGTAAAAGTTGACGCTAAGGAGTGTCAACAATACCCCCATGCTTACCTTTTGCCAGTCCCTTGGCAAACAATCTAAATCTAGTTCTTAATAAACTTGGATCAGGAATTACTGTAATACTTTTATTTCTTTTAAGCTCACTTACTTTTAAACATAAATTTTCCTTTGGTTTAGACAAAACTACTCTAACTTTCAAACTTACCCATTTTACCTTTAACTATGGAGCTTTACAGCTTGTGCATAAATCTTGAGCAATCGAAAGATAGAACAATCAAGTCAAGCACTATGTCTCAAATTCTTTACAGTACCAATATTCCGTAGTTTTGTAAATTTTCGCAATAAAACTCAGAGCTTAATTGTATGGCACCCTCAAGTCTCTCAATGTATGTGGTATTTATGGTTCTCTCTTGAGGCATTAATGATGTTATGCCTTTCCTACAACTAAGTATTTATAGTGGTGCTCATAGGAGTGGCAATAACAAGGATGAACATACTTGCAATTCATATATTGTAAAGTCAAACAATGGATCCAAAGAGAATCGAGGCATACAATCAAATCAAGATGTGCATGTGCATGGAATATGGTGAATAGGTGTATATATGGTATTTAGTGGCTAATCCTAATTCTACTTTTGCTCTTTGAAAATAATTTCCTCCTTAGAACTTTTCAAGGGAAAGCATGGGCTATCTTTATTCTCTCTTTTTTTTAATGGGAGGCGGGCATCTATGTACCCATTGTTTTAATGCTTTGGACACTTGTCCATCTTTTACTCCCATTTTTTTCACTCTTTTTTAATACTTTTGCATAGCCACATGCATCCTTTGAATATAAATAATTGAAGAGATAATGATAAGAACTTAGAGCAATTAAACGGGGGATTGTCCTATAGGGTCTATTTTTAGGTGTTTACTCCTAATGTAGGAGAGAAACATTTTTAAAGTGGATCTAGATGAAAGTGAAAATGACTGCGCTTACTTTCTAGAGTAGGAGTAATGCATATGTGGGTGGAGTGCGTAAGTGATCTTGATTTTAAAAGCATGACAAGACTCTCATAAGGTATATTCCAAAGGTTGACTAAACTCAATGTAAAGCAAGCAAAGATAAATGTGCAAAGGTTTTCCTAATTCTAAATGTATCATATATGGCTTTGGTAGGAATTTAGATTTTGTCATACAAGAGCTCATCATGTAAGATTTTAGGTTTTTAAAATAAATCTCCGTAACTTAGTAATGATAAGAATAAGATAAATAGTAGCTTAGACCTTCATGTATCATTGTCGATCAATTACCTAGACTTTAGCTCAAGCGTGTGCCTCCACAAATTTCAGGTTCAGAGTAAATTCTTATATCAAAGTAGTCATATCCAAACTCAGGAGAATCCATGGTTAAATACTAGGCACTTAAAAGAAATTTCAGTAGAGCAACTATTCATCATTTCCACTTTAAAAGATTAGAGAGAGAGAGTTCTTTAAACATACTTTAATTATTAAATCTAACACACACTATAGCTTACTAAAATAAAATTAATAGTAAAAACATACCTTAATCACGATGATAACGGGGGTGCATCTCCCCCAAGCTAGTCCCTTTGATCGCATCGAGCCTTCATGTGCCCGAATATTTTTGTGTTTTTCTTAATTAAGGGTGAGCCTTCATGTGCTCATATAGTTTTGGCATTTTTAAATTTTTCTATGATACTATTGTAAACCTTCATGTGCTCACATATTTTTGGTATTTTATGACTATAAAAAGTAGACTCGATAATCGCCTAGGTATAGTTACCTGATAACTAGGGGATGCTCCTCCCCCAAGCTAGATGTTTGCAATACTTGGTGTTAATGATCTTTAGAGTGAGGTAACCAGCAGCGGTCCTGATGGGTGCCACTGATAGACTCTCTCTTTGTCATAATGTTGTTCCTGCATAATTATACTCCAACAAGAAAACCAAAACTCGAGGCTCGAATTTAATAATAGGTTAGCGGTCAGCCAATAAGTAATTGATTATTCTGTGAGTTGATTTGAATTGACAGGTTCTAGCAGGATTCTCTTTTTTTTTGGAATTTTCTAGTTTAATTATACAGAAATTAAATATGAGTGCATGATATATATTTCTATTATTTTTTATGCCTCCACATAGAATATTTATTCTTATGGGGCTTAGGTTTTTTTTTCATAATGCAAGAAAGTAAACATAGATGATGCTGCTGCTACCACTACTACTATTATTATTATTATTATTATTATTATTTATACCACCACAAAAATATTCCTATAGGGTTGCCATAAGTTTATTCATGTAGGGATTTTAATATTTTATGATGCAAAGAAATGAAGCAATAAAGATTTTTATTTTCTTTTTAATATTTATGAAGATGAATATACTAAAGCGAAATTATTAATGTAGATAGAAATACTAATTAATTAGATAACTACCATATTACCTTATGGCAAGGGTACGGAATTTTAAGTTTACCGACGTAACTTATTCTTCCACTCTTGTGTATCTCTCCATCTTGAGAGATGGAGGTTATGATGTTGCATACCTTTAGTGATGATGATGTCACTTTTGTTCTTTGATTTGACCAATAGGTTGAAGTAGAGCTTTTAATTATGGTTTGGCGGCATCTTGCTCAATGTACATGTTCACGTAACTCTCACTTGTAGATTTAATAAATTTTGCTCGATGTGTTGTTCTCGTTTGTAAAACCAAGGCAGAGATCAAGTGCATGGGTTCTCGCTGGTGGTAAAACACCAACGAAACCAAATATTTCTTTATTTATTTTTCTCTATCCTTAGGCACATTGAACAAGATAAAGTTGGTGTTACAGAATTGTTTATTTATGCCATAAGTGGTAGGATCAAAAGAGTAAGCATTTAATGTTGCAATTAAGTTCACATGGCATAAAAGAATGAATTGCATAACCAATGGAAGGATTGTCTATCTCTATATAAATTTTCAAATAAGTATGACTATCATCTTCCCAAAATTAAATATAGTGTTTTAACTTATTTGGTTAAGACTGAGATTTAAGAGAATGGTTCCATGAACAATCTTAAAAGACAAACCATGTTGAGTTAATCAGGTTAATCAACTAAAACTATAACTCTAATATGTTTGTGTTTTAATTATATGCATATCAAGATCAAGAGAAGAGTAGTGACCACTTACCTTAGAATATTACCTTCATTATTAGAGCGTGATAGTACTAAGTGATGAAGGGTAAATGACTGGTGGCCCTTGCTCTTGAATCTTGAGTTGCTCATGAACATCTTGTCTCCTCTGTTGTATCTATTCTTTTGCCATCTTTTACTTCTTTGATCTTTTGACTCTTTTCACTTCAGTTATTATTATGCCTGCAATAGATTAGTGGACAGTACATACCCGAAGGAATATACAGATTTTGAACATAGGTTGCTTGTCCAGTATTTTATTTTGATCTATCTATGCTAATGAAAAGATAGTATTAATATTACTTTAGCATAGATCATGTTTCATACAGACATAGCTTGAGGCAAAGTAACTTGTAGTAGAAGATAAAGTGAATGAATCATTAATGCTCGCAATTCCTCCATCTATGACGAATTAGTTGTGTCTTCTTCTACAAAGTTATTAAAGTTCAGTATGTGTCATGTCTCATCTCTAATTCGAATTTACCTCATGACTTACCCAAACTAATTTTGAAAGTTTTCCTACAGGGGTTAGTCCAACAAAATATCCAATGTCTACTACAGTATCTTATCGGTTCAAAAATCAACCTAGACACCACGTCTAATTTGACTTAGGAAGGCATTCTAACCTAAGCACCACGCTTAATTCAAAAAGCCTTTGAAAGTGAAATCAATACACCTCTTAGTTCAAGAATCAAACTAAACACCTTGTCTAATTATGACTCAAGAAAACAGTTTAAACTAAGCACCATGCCTAATTCAAAAGGTATATGAAATTTCTCCAAACCATACTATAGCAAGCAAAGGTAACATAAAAGTTTATAGAGTGTTATTCAAACAGAGATGAAAGAGTATGATTAATAAATTGAATAAAGGTAGAGACAACCAATATTAGCAATATAGAATTTTCTAAATAAGACCATTCCCCCAAGCTGGAATTTTATAAAAGTAAATGTAAGCTTGAGTGGATGTAATTCAAAATTGCATAATGGTTGTTTTGACATACCTGGTGCCGCCATTAGTTATTTTCTTACTTCAAACCTAAAATGGTTAGTGACAAAAATACCCAAAGGAATATTTTGATAATTATAACTCTGCTCAATTCACAAGGGTATAACAAAAGGTGCAAGCTCAATTAATTTTTTTAAGAGTTGTTATTTTGGGACACAAAGTTGTTCTTAGGAAACCTTCTAATTATTGTACTTCAAGTTGGTGAGGTGGGTTCCTCTAGAACATTAGCCTTTGTGTATCTATATCAAGATTACAACGAGATCTATAATATTTATGAACATATGCATCTACAACCACCCTCTTAATGATTTTATGAACAGGAAAACTAAGGGGGTTGAAGATCTCGTGTGTGGTAATATTAGAGAGAGACCAAAAGATTCAGGAGATTTCTTATATGAGCATGGATTTAATAAGGTGTTGATGAGATAATTCTCATGCTCATCGATGTAATCTCTCTTTTTAAACTCTAGGGGTGTCTATTCATGGATGTCTATAGGCAACAAGTTTATCTCTATCATTTCATGCCTATGACATTGATTGGATGTTTTATTTTCTAGGATTTCCCATGAATCGATGTCTCCAAGGTTGGTCTCACCTAAAGTTTCCTCTAAACTTGGGTAGTTCTAGAAATTAATTTAAGCTCACTGTTTAAACCAAGTTTAGATGCTAGAGCTTCATCTTCTTCCATCTATTCTTTCACAACGGCATATGTATTTCCAAGTATGTTCTATGCATTCCTGCCATTGTTGCTCTTCTTGGGTATTCCTATAATGACCCTTATTTTTGAGATGTCTTGATAGATTTCTAGGATTATTATTTTAGTAGAAAGAGCATAAAAAGATTCATTGGAGTCAAGGATGGGTTTAGAGATGGGTTCAAAGACATTTAATGTGAGCATAGAAGGGGAGAAGATAGAATTTATTCCTAAGTGGGTTAGCTCTCCTTCTATGGCATCATTCCATCCTTGCACTCTTTCCAATGTCTTTCGGGAGGGAAAGAAAGTTGACTATACTTTTCCTAAGATGCTCTTTTAAGAGAAGATCTGATGTGCATTGATTTAAGAGCATCTTAGCTAACTGGAAGTCTAAATCATTAAAGTGGAATTTTAAGGGTTTAGGATTGATAGCTAAATCTTGGGAATGAAATGATTGTA
This sequence comes from Chrysopogon serrulatus, assembly GCA_015844335.1. Taxonomy (NCBI): domain Eukaryota; kingdom Viridiplantae; phylum Streptophyta; class Magnoliopsida; order Poales; family Poaceae; genus Chrysopogon; species Chrysopogon serrulatus. The sequence continues at coordinate 292,160 of JADLZL010003292.1, read as the reverse complement.
TTTTAGCTACCAAGACTTCCATATCTAGTTCAGTGATAAATTATCCCGAATCATATTAATTAAACATGGGCGTAGCTTATAGCCATGTGTTATGATAGGTTCTATAGAGTTTGATGGCCTAAAAAGCTTTCACGCATGTCATAAAGATAGATAAAAATTAAAGACATCCATAAGGATGAACACAAAAATAATGAAGAGACTGGGATAAAAATAGGAAAAGATAAAAGTATAATACAAGATTAAGCTAGACTAAGTTAAAATCAGCAAACCGTTCCCCAACAACGGCCAAAAATGCTTGTTGGTATTTTTAACTCGCACTCCATTTAAATAAGTTTTAAGTAGGGATTATCCATAAGCGCACAGATATCATACCAAAGGTCACATTTTACCCGGAGGTTTTAAATATCGTATCCACGAGGGGAACAGTTGTGATGATGACAAAGTGTATAGACTTAACCCTACAATTAGGCATAGATCATATCAAGAAAAAGGAAATAGCTAATGTACTCTAGTTCTCTACTACCTAAACTTTGTATAATATCGTCTTATCGGGCAAGTGACCTGAATAGGAGAAGAAACAGAGTAATCTACCTACCGGACACCCTATCGGCCTGTCGTCCTATCAACGGGAAGTGGACTACGGAGGATTCAACGCAGCTATAAAGTCACCTACGCGAGCTACCACTATCCGGCTAATCGGGGGACATCCACAAGTAAACCTAGCCTAGGCACCACGCCCGCACTACGAAATACTACTTCAACCAAGCAATTACCAAGATCAAAGTCCTCAATATGAGATGTGAACTAAAGAACGAATATAAACGACGCTTACTTGAATCGAATAGTAAATACAAAAGTACCTCGAACGCAGCCCCGGGCGAGGAAGTCAATCCGTAAGAATACAGACCACGAAGAAGTGCCGACATGCCGGAGCTCCTCCGCATCTCTACTCCTCTACTCAATCTCTCTAATCTCTAAACAAGACTAGTTCTAGAAGAACTAGTCTCTCCTAATTGCTACATCTAGATGAACTAGCTAGAACTAGATGAACTAGACTAGATCAACTAGAGGGACCCTAACCCTAATCTAATGAAGAATATGAAGCCTTGGGGTGTAGAATGCCTCTTGGGGGAGCCTTGGGCGTCATTATATAGGCCGAGATGGAGTAGGGGGCAAGGAACCGCCACGTCAGCGATCTGCGTCTTCATCTCATGTGCACCGTCGGATCAAACCGACCTCAAATCAACGTAGGGATGCTGCGATTGGACTCCACGCAACCGAGGGAGGAAGACTCCGTAAGTCGGCGGTGATCGGTGGAGTTAGGGGCGCCGGGCGGCCTGGGTGGGGCCGGCTGGCCCCACCTTATCTCCCTCTCTGGGCCCCGCCGCTTTGGGTGTCTTCTAGACCCTTCCCCGAGTCCTCTAGCGATGTTGCTCCGACGTGGATCAATTTCGTGATAATTATGCATTGAAATCCTTCTTTTATCCTTTTCTCGAAAATCCCCGAAAATATAGAATATGCAAAACTCGTGGAATTTGTCGATAAAGCCCTAGACTAGTATGTTTTCATGTTCTCCTTCAGGGTTTAAAGTACTAGTAAAAGTTGACGCTAAGGAGTGTCAACAATGACTATGGATCCGCATGTATCCGAACTAAGTGTGGTGTATTCAAATGGTTTCAAAACTATGTTGCTTTCACTACACGCAAACCGGTATTGTAATAATTAAGTACTTCCATGTGATGTCAATTGTGAACTTTTGTGAACTCTGATGTAACGAATGGTGGATTATGTTAAGTTGCGTTCGATCTTGGTTTGTATGTTGTTGGTTTGAAATCCTTCGAGATTTCTGGACTACCGGGATTATATGGGCTCAAGAGCGAAATTAGTTGCTTCGGCGATTGTTTTTGCGCTTGTGCTCTTATAATTTGGTCGGTTCTGTTACATTACCGGCATCGAGCAAGATTTGACGTAATTCACCATTTGTCTATTTGAAAACAAAATAATTTGTTTGCAAAAAGGAAAATTTTGGGTAAATCTCTAGGTGTATACTTAGGAGCTAAATCTAAAATTTAATTTGTTATCATGCCAGTGGTCATCCCTTATGCCCTATTAAGGATTATTAGGTGGCTTATGTAAGTACTAACTTGGAGGTTTTTATTCTTGCACCGACGACTATGCCAAGGTGAGAAGTGTGATGACCGCAATACGCTACCCTGTGGTCTAATGGTGGAGGCAGCCTTCATATATGAAATAGCCATATATGTTGTAGATTAAATTTTTGCAGCTACGCCCAAGGTAAGGGAAGTTGTGAGAGCATGACTGTCCAACCGGCGGTCTAGAGAAGTGCTAGATTGTCATATTGGATTAATTGTATGTCAAAATCATGCAATTTTGAAGGTATTTAATTGTGGGTAAACTGTCGGGTAGTTGTGATAACGAAGCAAATGTGTTGGGACGCATTTGTGGAGAGTATTTAGCTTTTACTGCTTTCCAAGGATTTTGTTGTTTGTGCAATTTTTATATTGGGAACTGTTGGGCTGAAATGAATTCTTCTACAGTACACTAACAAATAAAAAACGTAGACCGGCTAGTTACGTATATTGAGAGAACGTATGTATGCCACCGTCTAGAACGCTAGAAAAATAAATTTATTCTAGATTGTGAGGACGTTGGAACGTTTCATGCATCATGATTAAATACATTGCTTATTCATTAAATTTTTCCCTCCCTTAAAGAAATCGTTCTGTTATATAAGGTTTCTTACCCTTGTAATTAAATATTGTTCCACAGATGGCCTCCTCTTCGTCAGCTCCTCGCCCGAGTGGTCACTTTTTGGAGCACTTTGGCACTCCCACCTTACTGTGGAGGGCGTTGCACCTAGCAGGGTATCCAAAGCCACCTCGCTACTTCTGGTCAGAAATAGAGGGGCAAGGCTTTTCTATGTCACTGCACATCAAGGAGAAGCCAACTTTTCCTCAGATTCAGCCTATCAGTATCTCAATGAGTGGTGAAACACTGTGGGAGGCAGTCCAAGCAGTAGCTTTCCACATGCTCAAGAAGACCCGGTCGGATCACCCTAACTGGAGTGCAATGGGACCTATTAGGAACTTTCCTGTGGAGTGCCCAACTTCCTGGACTGACTGGGAGCAGGATCCCATTCAGGCTCTGGTTCGCAATAGGGATGAGCGTGCCGGTAGCACTTGCGATGCAATGAGTGTTATGTTTGCTGTCATGAAGCTCTCGGCCAGATCAATGCATGGCCTGCAGGGTCATGTGAATGCAGCGTATGAGGGAGATTATAAGGCTTCGCGGTAGGAAGGGAAAGGAGCACACAAATGACCACCGCTTTTCGTGCCGACCGAGGCATAGGCCGAGGCTCGTCGGGTTCGCATCCACAGGCACCGTGGTGGTGCAGGAGCGTGATGCGCCTATCCGTGAGCGTGACGCAGCTTATTCGCGAAGCGGGGCGCAGCTATCCATGAGCGTGATGCGACGGCCAGAGCGAGATGCAGACTTGAGCGTATCATGGGAGCCGCCAACCGCCGTGGAGCGCCGCCAATGAGATTGCGGACCTCCGTCGCCGTAATGATGCTTTGGAGGGGTACAACAATGCTCTTCATGAGGAGATCCACATGAGGCGTAATGCGATGCATCCTCTCCTTCCTCCCCGAGCCACAAAGGATCCAGTGTCATAGCCGAGGATGATGAGATGGCGCCTAAAGAGCCTCGGAGCAGGTCCAGCCAGATGCAGCGGCAGAGGAAGCAGGCGATGACTCGGGTCTCGATTCCGAGAATGATGCTTAGGCTAGCTCGTAGTCCTAACTAGCCCCTTAGGGATGTTTTTGTTGGATGAATGTAATTCGCAAGATATATCCTTTCTGGACATCCGTGATGTAATAGTAATTAGGCCATGACTCTATTCGGACCTTGCTTTTGTTGACGTTGATGACTTGTTGGGACAAGTGTTTCGCTCCCGTTGTGAGTTTAATATATCTACCGTACTTGTGTTAAATTGATGCATGACTCGCTATCATTGTGCTATTATGTTGTTGATGTTATGGAATGGAAATGAATTATTGTGCCCTGTTTTTATTGTATGAATGTATTTCTCTCTAATGAATACAGTTCGGCATGATTTAATCATTGTCTATATTTTATCCAAACATCAACACTGATGCTCACTTGGGTATGTGATGCGATATGTCGCTATAACACCCGTGCGGGTAGCCCCGGAGGGGGTGCCGGTGCCGATCCACCACCACCGCCACCACCTCCTACTCCAGTGAGCTAATGGCTATGCAAGCTAAAGGACAGCCGGCCTGGCCGATGTTTGTTCGAGAATTGGCCAACCATGATGGACGCCGTGGGCGTCGGGACCACGATCGAGCAAGACAAAGTGATTTCAAGGATTTCTTGGGCATTAACCCACCTATTTTCAAGGAAGCTTGAGCCCCCGAAGGCGATGAGTGGTCAATACCATGGAGCGTAAGTTCCGTATGCTAAACGTGCTCGAGAACATGAAAGCCGAGTATGCTTCTCACCAAATTGCAGGGACTGCGCAGGGATTTGGTGGACTCATCATCGTACCACCTACCCCTCGCTAATGTTCCTATCACTTGGGAGCGTTTCCAGCTGACTTTCGTGGGCGCTATATTCCACCCGGTCTTATGGCAATCAAGCATACCGAGTTCATGAAGTTAACTCAAGGCAACAAGAGAGTGACTGGGTATTTGCAAGATTTCAATAATTTATCCCTATGCACCTGAATTTGTTGATACCGAAGCCAAGAAGATTGCTAGTTTCAAGCGGGGTCTTGGTCCTAAGTCGATGAAGATAATGAGCACCCGCAAGTGCACCACTTTTAATGAATTTATCGGTGATACTCGACTCAGAGAATAGCAATGCTTTGTATACCGCTTCTAAGAGCCGTAAGAGAGCTTTTGATCTTTGGGTCGCCTCAATCCAAGGCTCCTCGTGGTTTCTAGGGGCGGAAAAAAGTCTAAATCACCCCCTCAACTATAGTGGGTGGAGTACTTTACCCTCCCAACTATAAAACCGGTATTCTACCCCTGAACTTTTAAAACCGGTCAAATTACTCCTGAAGCGGTTTTGGACGGTGGTTTGCTACAGTAACGTGGTTTTGTCTTTTTCTTTTTTATTTATTTAATTTGAATCTTTGAAAAATCATAGTAAATCATAGAAAAATCATAAAATAGAAAATCTAATTTTGTTGGACTCCACATTAGTAGATCTACACAGTGAACATATAATATAGAATATTTTAGTACAAAGTTTTTGCTGTAATTTTAGACCTATGGTTTTTTTGTAATTAAATAGAATAATTCATAGCCGTAATTTCTGTGGCCGAATTGTGGTGAAATTTTTATGGTGAGCTTATTATGATATGCTTGAATTGTAGTAAAAATTTCATATTTATTGGATCATTTATAGATTTATTTATATTAAACAAGCATAAACCTAAGTATAAACCTAAATAAATCTATAACTAAGTTACATATGATCCAATAAGTATAAAATTTTTACTACAGTTCAAGCATATCATAATAAGCTCACCATAAAAATTTCACCACAATTCGGCCACGAAATTACGGCTATGAATTATTCTATTTAATTACAAAAAACATAGGTCTAAAATTATAGCAAAAATTTTATACTAAAATATACTTTATTATATGTTTACTGTGTAGATCTACTGATGTGGAGTCCAACAAAATTAGATTTTCTATTTTATGATTTTTCTATGATTTACTATGATTTTTCAAAGATTCTACCGAAATAAATAAAAAAAGAAAAAGACAAAACCACGTTATCAGTAGCAAAACCATCGTCCCAAAACCGCTTCAGGGGTAATTTGACCAGCTTTAAAAGTTCGGGGGTAGAATACCCGGTTTTATAGTTGGGAGGGTAAAGTACTCCACCCACTATAGTTGAGGGGGTGATTTAGACTTTTTCCTTTCTAGGGCTTCTTATCGCCTCCCACCGCACGCCTACCGTCCACCCCCAAAGAAGAATCAAAACAAGACTGATACCGCAAGGCGTTCACTTGTTGCTCGCCTAAGGGCTCTTCTCGGTCCGGGCCTCGCTCTAATGTTCCACCAAGCAATATGCCATGCCGAATTGTGGCAAGCCGGGGCATTGGTCTAAGAACTGTCCTTATCCCAAGGGTCGTGGAAATCGAATGCCCCTCGTCAAGGTCATGTGCACTATACCGCTGTTGAGGAGATTCCTACCGGTGAGACAGTCACAAATAAGTTCTTAGTCAATCATCGTCCCCGCTATTGTGCTCTTTGATTCTGGTGCTTCTCATTCATTCATGAGTCCTATCTTTGCATCCGAGCACAACATGGAGATAATTAACCTTGAAGAGGGTAAGTTCAATATAAGTGCAGCGGGTAATCCCGTAGCTACTAACCAGATAGTAAGAGGTGTGCGCCTTGACATTGGCGAGTATATAGTGAAACCTTCATCATCCTACCTAACCTAAAGATAGATGTGATACTAGGGATGAAGTGGATGAGTAACAATGGTGTCCTTATTGATACATCCACTAGAGTGGTTATGTTACGAGATCCAGGCACAAGAGAAGCTTTTCTAGTACCTCTTCCTGAGTTTGTGGATTCAAGTCCGACGGCGAATTCTGTTTTGAGTGACAGTATTGCTGCCATACCAGTGGTATGCGAGTTTCCAGATGGCTTCCCGGAAGAGTTGCCTGGGCTACCACCTGTGCGTGATGTAGAGTTTAAGATAGATTTAATCCCAGGTGCCGCACCCATCTCTAGAAGGCCTTATCGTATGCCCCCTAATGAGTTGGCTATAATGAAGGAAGAACTTAAGAAGTTGATGACACAAGGCTTGATCCGTCCTAGTTCTTCTCCATGGGGCTGTCCGGCTATCTTTGTTAAGAAGAAGGATCAATCTTGTGTATGTGCGTAGATTACCGGGCTCTAAACGAAGTTACTATCAAAAATAAATATCCTTTGCCTCGGATTGATATCTTATTTGATCAACTCTCTCGAGCTAAAGTGTTTTCCAAGATTGATTTACGTTTAGGGTATCATCAGATTCGAATCCGTCCCGAAGATATTGAGAAGACGGCTTTCGCAACCAGGTATGGGTTATATGAGTATCTTGTCATGTCTTTTGGTCTGACGAATGCTCCTGCCCATTTCATGTACCTAATGAATTCGGTATTCATGCCAGAATTGGATAAGTTTGTTGTGGTGTTCATTGATGATATCCTAGTTTATTCTGAAAATAAGGAAGACCATGCTAACCATTTAAGAGTGGTGTTGTCCAGATTGCGAGAGCATCAACTTTATGCTAAATTCAGCAAGTGTGAGTTCTGGTTGAAAGAAGTTCCTTTCCTTGACCATATTCTTTTAGAAAATGGGGTTTCTGTAGATCCTTCAAAAGTGCAACAAGTCCTAGATTGGGAGGCTCCAACCCACGCCTCTCCGAAGTTCGTAGTTTCCTTGGTCTCGCTGGGTATTATCGCAGGTTTATTCCTGACTTCTCTAAGATAGCAAAGCCTATGACCAAGCTACTTCAGAAAGGCGAAGAGTTTGTATGGACATCGGAATGCGAGTCCGCGTTTCGCACTTTGCGAACTTTGTTGACTTCTGCTCCTGTCTTAGCTCAACCGGATATTGAGAAGCCCTTTGATGTTTATTGCGATGCATCGGCACTTGGTCTTGGTTGTGTGCTTATGCAGGAAGGGCGAAGTTATTGCTTATGCTTCTCGTCGGTTCTTGCTAAACACGAAGTCAACTATCCCACGCATGATCTAGAGTTGGCGGCAGTAGTACATGCTTTGAAGATATGGAGACATTACCTGCTGGGTAATGTGTGTCACATTTATACTGATCATAAAAGCCTGAAGTATATCTTCACTCAACCTGAGTTGAATATGCGGCAACGAAGGTGGCTTGAGTTGATCAAGGACTACAATTTGCAAGTGCACTACCATCCTGGGAAGGCAAATGTAGTTGCTGATGCTTTGAGTAGGAAGTCTCATTCTAGTTCTGCTATCCAAGGGGACTATCACATAGCACATCTTATGCATCCAGTTGTACTCCACAATATCACTTTGAGCTCCACTCTTACAGATAAGATTATTGAGGCTCAAAAGACTGATGTGGGTATCTTTCATATCAAGAAGAAGATGAATGTGAAACCAGCCACGCGCTTTCGCGTGGATGAAAGAGGTGTCTTATGGTTTGATGATCGTTTGGTGGTACCCAAAGATAGAGAGCTTAGGCAAAGAGATCTTGACCGAAGCTCATTCTTCTAATTTTTCCATCCATCCAGCAAAGTAGCAAAATGTATGAAGACTTGAGACCTAGGTTCTGGTGGACCAAAATGAAGATAGAGATTGCTGACTTTGTTGCCCATTGTGATACTTGTTGTCGAGTCAAAGCAGTCCATCTTAAGCCTGGCGGTCCACTCCAACCTCTTTCGGTTCCTAGCTGAAAGTGGGAAGAAATCAGCATGGACTTTATCACCAGTTTGCCCATGACGCAAAAGGGTCACGATTCTATTTGGGTGATCGTGGATCGTTTGACCAAGACTGCCCATTTTATACCTGTGAGTGTTACTATCTGACCCCACTAATGTGCAGAGTTGTATATGGCCCAGATTTATTGGCTCCATGGTGTACCTAAAACCATTATATCTGATCGAGGGCCACAGTTTGTTGCACGTTTCTGGGAGCATATGCACAAAGCATTGGGCACCAACTTGCTTCGTAGTTTAGCTTATCACCCTCAAACCTCCGGGTCGAGACAGAGAGAGAGTCAATCAAATTCTAGAAGACCTGCTACGGTCTTGTGTTCTCTCTCAGGGAGGATCTTGGGAGAGCCGGTTACATTTGGCTGAGTTCTCGTATAACAATAGTTACCAAGAAAGTATCCAGATGGCTCCTTTTGAAGCTTTGTATGGGAGAAGATGCCGAACACCTTCATATTGGGTCGAACCAGGAGAACGATGGTATTATGGCATTGAGCTTATCCGAGATGCTGAAGAGAAGGTTAGCGTGATCCAGCAACACATCAAGGCTGCTCAGTCTCGACAAAAGAGTTACGCAGATAAGCGAAGGCGCCCTATTGAGTTCGAAGTTGGTGACTATGTGTATCTCAAGATGTCTCCCATGAAAGGTGTGCAACGTTTTGGAGTAAAAAGGAATTTGGCCCCGAGGTATGTGGGTCCCTACCAAATCCTGGAGAAAAGGGGAAGAGTAGCCTATAAAATCCAGTTACCACCGGAGATGAGTGCTATCTTTGATGTTTTCCATGTTTCCCAACTCAAGAAATGCCTTCGAGTACCTGAAGAAAGGATGGAAACCCAAGATGTAGAGTTAAAATTAGATCTAACATATGAAGCACGGCCGGTGAAGGTTCTTGATACCAAAGAGAGAATTACACATAATCGAGTAATCCGGTTTCATAAGGTCACTTGGAACAATGAGAGTGATTGGGATGCTACTTGGGAAAGAGAAGATTATCTAAGAGAGGTGTATCCTGCATTTGCCGAACAATGGTACGTTCACCTAATCTCGGGACGAGATTCCTTTAAGGGGGGAGGGCTGTAACACCCCTGGTGTTTGGCCTACTAAATCACCTGCATAAACTGGTCATAAGCATCATCATCATCTCATATATGCATATGTATGGCAAGTCTTTATACAATTCCTATGTGTATGCTTACGAAAAGTGCATCTGATGCTTGTTCTGCTTGCTTGATTCAATATCATGTCGTGTAATGTTGTCAAATGTGCTCTACAGTAGTCTAGCTATGCTTAGGACACAAATTGGAACAATGTTCATGTAGATCATTTTGCTAAATGATGCCCCTAAATGATAGTTGACCAAATTTCCCTCCTAGACCTCTATTCTTTGACTGTTTCAAATCTGCAAGCTAGAAACTTTGCATGGCTGTGAGTCCTAAATAAAAGTTGTAGAGAATTTTATGTAGAACAAACTTTGTTTAAGGCTCATGTCATGAAAATGTGCATAAGCTGCTCAAAAATGCACTTCCCTGCTGAAAACAGTGCTGTTTTGTGCCTCTGAAATTTGGCTAAGTCAAGGATGGAAGTTTGTTTGTTTTTACTGATGTTTGGCAAGCTGTAGTTTCCAAACCAGACCGAACCAGTGCAAATTCCTGTAAACAAAGTTGGAGAACAACTATAAGGCTACAACTTTTACTAATAGGGTTTTGGCTAAAACTGTTTGGTTTAGGAGTTAATGGCGTGTGAAGGGGGTGGGTTCGGTCGGCCATCGCCGACCGAAACGGGCGCCTGCCCGTTCAAATGGGCGGTCGTGGCCGACCGGTGCCGGCACCCGCCGCCACTTGGCGTCCGTGCGCCGGCGCCGGGCCGGCCAGCCAGGCCGTCGTCGCCACCTCTTCACCCGCGCCCTGCCCGGCTCTCTCTCGCCCTCACTTTCTCTCTCGCTCGGGCGAAAAGGAGAGCAAGGGAGAAAGCGACGCTTGCCGCCACGCGCCCGTGGCGGCACCGCAACCACCGCACCATCTTCAAATCGCCACCGCCAGTAGCTCCGCCACGATGTCCTCTTCCATCTGACACACTTAGCGGGCCATTTCATCCGGAGGTGGGGCCGCATTGTGGTTTCCGCCACCATCCGCCATGGCCGGAGCACCGCCGCCGAGCTCCATGCTCGCGGCGACTTGCTTTCGACTCCGGTCATCTCTCTCCCTTCTTTTCTTGAGTTTCGGAGTCGCAGTGAGTCATGGAGTGTGTGTAGGGTGATAGTTAGGCCTATTAGTTCACGGTGTCACCGGAACGGAGCACGCCGCCGCCGTGCTCACGTCGCCGCCGACGCCATGCACGCGGTCAAGCTCCTTGGAGCTCACCGTCGACCCCAAATCCGTAACCCTAACTCCGCCCTAGGTCCCCCGTAGCTACCCACGAAACCCGGGCGAGCGCGACATTGCCGGAGACAAAGAATGGCGCCGCTGCCGTCTGCGCCACCGAGCCGCTTTAGCTCGCCGCCGACCATGCTCCGGTCAACCTCGGCCCCGCCACCTACCTCAATCGACGCGTTGGGTCTTGGGGAGCACGTCGGTGGTGGTGGTGTCGCCGGTGACCTCACCGTTGACGCGAATTCGCCGGTCAAAATCTGGCCGCTGTGCTGCTCTGCGCCGTCTCGCTGACCAGTGGGCCCGTTGACCCCTGGGCCCCCGCGTGTCAACCTGATAGTGTCGGGTTTTTGTTTTATTCTTTTCCAGAAATTGTGCTGAGCTTCATAAATTCATAAGTGGAGCTAGGAGTGTCCAAATGATGTGATTCAAATTTTGTTGTGCTCTCTGAGATGTCTAGTTTTTAATAAAATTATGAAACATGGCATGATCTACAGTAGATTTTGCTTGGTGTATTTATCTTTTTCTAGGTCTTGAAAATTGGTTAAATGCATAACTAATTAATGGATGATGCTAAAAATGTGAAACCAGTGGGGTTAGCTTTGTTTTGACATGCTCTATCTATGAAAAATATTGGTTGGCATGTACCCCTGTTTTACATGGCAGTTTGCTAAATAAGTTGATTTTATGTCTTGTTTGGTAATATATTTATCATGTTTCCTATATACATGGTTTTGGAGTGAAAATTGGAGCAGTGTATATTTGTGCTATAATGATGCTATGAAAAATTGTAAATCTGTTGTTTGATACTTTTCAAATGGGTTTGTGAATTTTTCACCTTTAAGCTTGTGTGACTTGTTCTTTTGGTACAGATAGTTGTACTTAAAATTTTAAGATGAATTTTGAACTGGGATCTATGTGAGCCATGAGTAGTCCACTGTAATTTTTATGGATTTTTCTGGGTAGTTTTACCTTGTGCTCATTTGTGCCCTTAAATAATGAAATAAATTGAAAAGGGTGTTTTAATTGAGGGTCTAGAGTGGCTTGTTAGGTTTTCTGTTAATCATTAGTCATGTTTTAACTGTTGGTCAGGTTGGGTGAGCTTGAATTGCAAGTTTGAACATGAGTAAATAATTAATCCTCCAATTTAAGCCTTTTCTGGACAGCTAGTGGTACTTTTGGTTTTGCATAAGCTAGATGGTGTTTTCTGGCTTTGTGGTCAATAGCAAAGTGGTAGATAATTTCATTATCTAGTTTCTGTTAAAATTTGAGAACATTTGGTGGAGTAGTTTAGGAGTTATGGTGTTATCTTGTGAGGTTCCAGAAAAGAGGTCTTCTCTGGAATTTCTGGACAGATCTGGGAAATCTGTTTGTTTGGCCTTTTTGAATTGTGAATCTGTTTGTGATGTTTAAATAAGAGTTGTAGACGATTTCATGAGCTTTCAAGAATGTCCTCATACATGTCATTTGGATTTATAGAACTCTAGTTACAGTTGCTTCTTTCAGCTGTTGAGTGTAGGTCAGAAGTTCTAAAATGTGCTTTGCTTTAATTACTTGTCCTAGTATGTGAAGTTTTATCTTGTAGATATTTTGCTAATGAATACAAGTGATTAGGTGCAGGTTGTATGTCTTTAACTGATGATGAAAAGTTATACCTTGACTTGCTTGGTGAGTGTTCAATCTTGTTTAGAGAGGAGATATGCACCTACTCTGTAAATTAAAGTGATTTGAATAGAGTCATCACCCTAGCTGGAGTGTTTAGTGTTGTTGCTGTTATTCACTCTCTTACATGATCATCTTGTGCATTCATTATTCTCATTTATGCATTGCATTCAATAGGTTCGCCCGAAGGGGTAACGCTCTTGGAGTTCGGGGACCTGCAGCGGGGAGGAGGACCAGACTCCCGGGAGGAGCAAAGCGGGGACAGCACACCGGAGAGGTGCCCGAAGGAGAGTTGCTTGAGTGCCCAAGTCACGAGCCTGCGACCTTTGTGAAAGGCAAGCCCCGGAGCATATTAAGTTTCCCATGTTTTATAAAATATACTTGAGTACTTTATGTTGTTTATTGCATTAAGTTTAGGAGTTGATTGAAGATGTTGTTGCATTTATCCTATCCTTGTCCAGTATATATTTTATCTCCTGAATCCTATGTTTTAGGTTAGAAGCGATACAAATGCTTAGCCATGCTTAGACTGGTAGAAGTCGGGTGACATCCTGTCATCCGCGAGTTATAGGTGGTTACTGTTGGTCACTGTCGGCTTGATGTGATCCTGGAATTGAACCATGTGTTAATTAAAAAGAAGACCGGGCAGGGGCAGTGGACCCTGTCCGAGTCGGTTAAGGACTGGAGTCGTTGTTTCACTCTTGGTCATGTTGAACGCAGCCTAACACATAGTTGGCCCGGCCCTGTGTGCCAAGTGGCTGCGAAGCTCAGTAGCTCAACTCAAGACGGGAACGCGGGCGGCAGTTGGGCAATTCGCGGGATAGCGGCATACTAGACCAAGGGCAAGCATGTCTAACTGTCCTGGCGTCGTCCTTGGGTTAGCATGACTTGAACATCCTGGCTATCCGACTTTCCGGTTTTTGCCGACGTGATAACCGGGCCCGAGCCTGAGTTGTATCAAGAGTAACCTAAGGCGACTCTGATCCAGTCTGCCTGGGTGTGTGTTGGGAATACCCCCTGAGCTCAGTTGAAATCGATTCAAATCGCCGTCTCTCCCGGATAGTGAGAACTTGACCTTGCCTGGCATCGTAGATCTCACTAAAATAATTATGGTTCAAGTTGGATATTGATATTGATGTAAGCTGTACTAAAGTGGATATGGTTATTAATGCTTGTTATAAATAAGTGATTGCTTAGTACAGGGCACACATAGATGGAAGGTAAAAATAATTTAAGCTGCTGCTAGTATGTTTAACTGGTGCATCTAATGTCACTTGTGCTTTTTATGCGAAAAGTTGTCAAGCTAGCTCCACTTATATTTCAGCCTTGCATAATCCTTGGTGTCTTTTATTTCTGGTTTTTGACGGGTAAGTCTAGCTGAGTACATCCTCGTACTCGGGGTTTATTCCCTCTTGTTGCGTATGATACTCTTTATACAAAGCTTCGCAAGGTATGTCTTCACCCGGGGGATGAGGACTAGATCATGGGCAAAGATCGTTCTTTTATCTTATCATATGCTTTTGTGGGATGACTATGGATCTGGCATGTATCTGAACTAAGTGTGGTGTATTCAAATGGTTTCAAAACTATGTTGCTTTCATTACTGCAAACTGGTATTGTAATAATTAAGTACTTCCATGTGATGTCACTTGCGAACTTTTGTGAACTCTGATGTAACGAATGGTGGATTATGTTAAGTTGCGTTCGATCTTGGTTTGTATGTTGTTGGTTTGAAATCCTTCGAGATTTCCGGACTACCGGGATTATATGGGCTCAAGAGCGAAATTAGTTGCTTCGGCGATTGTTTTTGCGCTTGTGCTCTTATAATTTGGTCGGTTCTGTTACATAGGGTGCATTCGTAGATAAACAACGTATAAGCACCACGCTTACACAATGTTTATCACTCACCTAACGATCAATTAGACGAGTGCTATACGAACCTATGGATAAGTATAATGTTAATCTAGCTATACTAAGCATATAACCATAATAGACAAAGAACAAGATAACTATGAATATAAGTAAATAAGTATTCATCAATTCAATTGTAGCAATCATATAACTATACAATGAAAGAGAACAAAGGCGAGAGGAGGTAAGAACCATACAAAATCCAAGCTCTTGATGGCTCCGAATCCAAGCCTGCGCTTGCCTCCCTCTAGTTCTAATCTAGCTATCGAGGCCCTAGCTAAGGAGCTCGATTAGGGTTTCGGGCCGATGATCGGACTTCGAATGAGGAATGAATGAATGTGCCCCCTCCCATGAGGGGGTGCCTCTCCTTTTATAGCCCTGGGCGATGATCGTGAGCCATCGGATCAAACCGACATTGGCGGGCGGCTAGGATCGATCCTCAAAGGCGGTGGAGTGAACCCGGGTGAACCGGGGGCTGAACCGGCCAACCCCGCACCGGCCGGTCGGGGGCCGACCGGCCGGCTCGGCCCTCGGTGGCCTCCGGGCCCCGGCTCGGCGTGGTGCCTTCCCCTCTTCTGGAACCTTCCCCGTGTTGCCGTGGGGTTCGTTTCCCGTTTCCTTATTCCGATAAGCTCTTGTGATTGCGCCTTTTCCAGTTTACGTCTGCAGAAACAGTGAAACACCAAAACTCGTGGAATTCGGTCAGTGTAAACCCTATGTCTACTTTGGTGATCACAATTGCATTCTTTTCATGGCTAGTTGATGGTTAATTTCATACAATAATGGCCGTCAACAACTCCCCCAAGCTTAACCTTTGCTAGTCCCTTAGCAAAGAAAACTTAGAAAAGTTATTGAATATATGTATATGTTTAAGCATTGTAGCCATCTCAGAGCAACTCCCTAGAAGTATACCTGCAGTCAGACAGAAATTCTCCTCCAAGTTATGCAATAACTGAGTGACTTTCAAACTTACCCATATTACCTTTGACTGTGGGGCTTATTAGCTCTTCCTTGGGTCTTGAGCACTTGACAGACAGAAAGATCCCATCTAAGACTATGTCTCCAGCTCTTCGATCAACTATCATTCTAGAGTTTTTTAGAGATTTTCAAATAAAACTCAGAGCTTCCCATGTATGACACTCTCAAGTCTCTCAATATATGTGGTATTTATGGATCCTCACCAAGGCAGTGATGATGGTTGCCTTTCTTTTCATCCTATAACTAAAGCTTATGTGGAGCTCATAGGTAAGGAGAAACTGAAAGAGCAAACTTGCAATGCATATGTTGTTAAGCCAAACAATGGATCCAAGGAGAAACGAGTCATGTAGTCGAATCAAGATGTATGGGTGGATGGATATGGTGGATATATGGTGGAATCTAATTATACTCAGCTCCTTAAATGCTTCTCTCTCCTTTTGAACACTGGGAACTGACCAGAGGTTATGAGCTTTCTTTTCTCTTTCTCAGGGAGTTGGGCATCTACGTACCCATTTTTGCACTGGGACACTTGTCCATCTTTCTTTTCTTCTCCCCTTTTCTCTCTCTTTTTCTCTTTTTTTTCAAATATATTTTTGCATAGCTCATAGCACTCCTTTTTGGCATTGATGGATTTTGGAGAGAATCAACATGAACATGGAGCATTTATTGGGTGGCTAACCTAATAGAATATTTTTTTTGGTGTTCTCTCCCAGTGTAGGAGAAAAACATTTTGGAATGGATGTAGGTGGAATGGCATGTTGTTGCGCCTACTCCAATGTAGAGTAGTGCATATGAAGGTGGATCTTGATTCAAGAGCATGACAAATCTCTCACCGTGGGTCACAAAGGTTGACAAAACTCAATGCAAGACAAGCAAAGATATATGTGAAAGTTTAACTAGCCTATCTCATCATGTTTGGCTCTCGTGGGAATGTAAGCTTTGTCATATAGGAACTCATCATGTTTTTGTATTTTTCAAAAAGATAAATCTCCAGAACTCTAGTGTCACTTAGAACAAGTTAGATAGCAGCTCGGACTTCTCAATCTTATCAATCAGGTACCTAGACTTAGTTCAAGCGTATGCAACCCACAAGTTTTAGGCTCAGAGCAAATTCTCGTGTCAAAACAGTTGGAGCTAAACTTGAGAAAACTTTTGTCTAAACTCTAGGCATTTCAGAGGTGTTGTAACAGAGCAGCTTATCATCATTCAATTCATTCAAGAGCTTCCTTTTTATTGACTCTAGACAGACAAACATTTTTATTTGGTTTTTCATTTTTTCAAAGACTCAAACTATAAAACTTAAAAGACTCTAAGAACTCTAAAAAAAGCATGGACCTTCATGTGCCCACATATTTTTTGTATTTTCAGGTTTTCTTAGATACTATGGTGAACCTTCATGTGCTCACATATTTTTGGTATTATTTTTTTATGACTGACTCGATAATCATGTAGGTACACTTACCTGGGTACCTAGGGGATGCCTTCCCCAAGCTAGTTGTTTTCGTTGTTGAGCATTGAAGCCGAGCAGTCCTCTCGATGGAGCTCATGCTTACAAGAGTCGGTGTAGTTGGGAACCTTCATCTCATCCAACAAGAAGTTGCTTCCTTCACACAAAGGTTAGTTTGTGTATAGAAATGTGTACTTCGAGTGATGATGATGATGATTCCTAGGTGGACTAGCTCTTAGAGTCATCCTGCAGCAAACATCTCACAAAACACCAAAACTCGTGGAACGGATTAGGATAAACAATTAGTGGTTAGCCATTCGTGGGTTGCTTGTTGTGAGAGGTTTTTAAGGTTGTGACAGTGCATGTAGTGCAACAAGATGCTTAATGATTATTTTTGGATTTTTCTTCTCTTTTTTTTCTCAAACAGAAAGAAAATATGCATGCTAATTTTTATTTTATTTTTAGGCCTCCACGGTGATCACTTCTTTAGCTTGCACTGTAGGTATGTCACATGGGGCTTTGAGGTTTTCCAAATGTTTTTGTGATTTTCTATAAAGATGATAGAGACTAACTATGAATTAAAAGTGCAAGAAAGTGAATAGATAACTACCATTGTTACCTTATGGCAAGGGTTCAGAGTTTAGAGTCCTCCGGACAAGACTTCCCGTCATCGTCACTCCTGGGGTGCTTCATCGGATCCCGGGGATGGGGACCCTGATGTTGGACCTCCTGGTGATAATGACTCAGTTGAGGAGGTTACCTTTTCTTTCCATACCTTCGTAGGTTGTTGCTTTGTAGATTCTTCTTTGATTTCCTCCTTCTCAACATTGCTCTTTTGAGAGCGATTCCTCTGGCGCTGACGTCTCCTCTTGGACAGGGTAAAAGCTGCTAATCCAGGAGAGTTATAATCTTTAAAATAACAGTGTACCTTCTCTCCTGGGAATTGGAAGTGAACTTGGCATGATCCATTGTAGATGATAGCGTTGGTGGTGCTGAGGAATGGCTTTCCAAGTATGATGGGCGTCTCGTCTTCTTCTCCCATGTCTAGTATCATGAAGTCGGTCGGGACGTAGTGAGTGTGGATTTTGACCATGATGTCTCTTGCTACTCCCTCCGGGAATCTCGTTGTGTTGTCCGCCAGCTGTAGCTGCATATAGGTAGGGTACAGAGGTGTATCGAATAGTAAGTCATATACCTTTTTGGACATGATGTTGACAGCTGATCTGGTGTCGCAGAAAGCATTGTAAAATGAGCATTGTCCAATGGTGCAATCAATGGCCGGCATGCCTAGATCCTCTCTCTTGGCTAGGAATGGTGAAGCTAAGAGGTGGTCATGCTTGTACTCGATAGCCTTGACTACTTGGACTTGCTTTCTCACTTGCCTCCTATTCTTATTCTTTCTCTTCCCATTTAAATTCTTTCTCTTGGCTTCTTCAGTTGTTGGCTTGACTGGGAAGTAAGCTCCTCTTGGGTCTATAGGAGCTTCAAGGGTCTTGTTCTTGAAACTGAACTTCTCTTTATTGCCCTTGATGGTGAAACAAATCTTTGCATTGTCCGTGTAGATGACAACCTTTGCAGTACTCAAGAATGGTCGGCCAAGAATGATTGGACTCTTAGGATCTCTGCCGGTATCCAGGACTACAAAGTCTACAGGGACATATGATCTCCCGATTCATATGCACACGTAATCTAAGATTCCTTCAGGGTGCTTAACCGTCTGGTCTGCAAGCTGCAAACACATATTCGTGTACAACAAGGATGCCTATGGAAAGACTTGATCAAAGAATACCTTAGGCATGATGTTGACACTGGCGCCTAGATCGCAGACAACTTCAGGGAAGTCATGCTGCCCAATAGAGATGGGGATCACATGTCTCCCTGGATCTCCTCTCTTGGGTGGCATGGATTCATCCTTCCATCCTGATGATGCTTCAATATAGTAACCTACATACACATCAACCAGATTCGCGGTCTCGGGCTCTAGAGGTTGCCCTGGAATCTTACCTTCGTTGGTCGGTGGAACAGCGGCCGCCAGTTGAGCTAATTGTTGTTCTATCATTTTATTAAAGCTAAGCTAGTTCTTAACAGCAGAGGTAAAGCTATCCATTTTAATATTTATGTTCTCTAGCATTTTATCATTGGATGCTATCTTCCTAGATAAAGTCTCCATAATTTTATTTTGATTGGATATCACTTCTCTCAAAGGTAATTGAGCATAGTTATTGTAATTGGTGCCTTGAAAGTTACCTGGGAAATTACCTTGGTAGTTGGGCCTTTGCTGATTCCATCCTTGATTTTGAGGACGATAATTGTTATTGTTGTTGTTGATGAAGTTCACATCCTTACGGGTCTCATGGCAGCTGTTGTCTGAGTGTCCCATATTGCTACATACTTCACAAGTCATGCATGAATCATTTATGCGCATGACATCTTGTCTCTGGCTTGTCTTGTCTTCCAGCTTCTTCATGAGCAGGTCTACCTTGGCGCACAAAGATGTCTACCTCCTTGAGCTGGTGCATTCCTCCACTCCTCTTGCGGGTGGTTTGGCGCTCATCATTCCAATCTTGATTGGAAGCCATCTTTTCCATAAGAGCAGTAGCTTGTGGTATGGTCAGTGACATAAATGCACCTCCAAAGAAGCAAGATCAACGTTGTTACGGTCTTTGTTGGTAAGTCCGTGATAGAAAGTTTGCATAAGGAGCCAATTCTCCATCCCATGATGAGGACATTCTGATATGTAGTCTTGAAAGCGTTCCCATGCCTCAGGGACTGACTCATCATGTTGTTGCTGGAAACTTGAAATCTTCCCCCTTAGGGCACTTGTCTTACCCATAGGAAAGAACCTTGACAGAAAAGCTGTGGAGCACTTGTCCCAAGTTGTATGATTGTCTTTGTTGGCGTAGAACCATTGCTTTGCCTTTCCCAATAGTGAAAATGGGAACAGACGTAGCAGAACGGTATCCTTTGGTACATCCTTCAGCTTGAAAGTGCTGCAAATCTCCAGGAAGTGTTGGAGATGCGCACTTGCATCTTCGTGTGCTTTTCCACAGTGATAAGAGTTGGCTTGAGCTCAAATCCATTCTCCCCAACTTCTACGTTAGGTCCAGTGCGGATGTTGTTGGTGTTCGGAGCAGAGAACTCGCGCAGTGACTTATCAGCCATTTCCTCAAAGACTGGTGCTAAGTTGCCTTCTTGTTGCTCTTCTTCTTCTCTTATAGGAGCTTGCTCCTCCAAAGAACGAACCTCGGCAGTGGGTGTCTTTGATGGAGATTCAAAGATATCCCTCACTTGCTGGAATTTCCTTCTTCGAAAGAGTTTCTCTGGATTTTCAACGTAGTTATCTGGCAGATCAAAACCACTCATTCATTACCCTGCATAAGATTTCACAAAGATAGAAAACACAAGGGTAAGCCTGCATTGAGTAGGGGTCTATGGTTTCCTCTATCTCATTAGTTTGTTAGGTCTATCGCTATCCCTTTAATCGCCAATTGCCTTCCCCTTTAACGGCGCCAAAAAATGCTTGTTGACACCTCTTAATGTTATCTCTAATAACGGCGCCAAAAATGCTTGTGCAAAGGCATCACCACTAGAATGCCAAGTTGTCATCCCCAAAGATAACACCAAGGGGTGTCGTATTAAATCATGCCACCATTTAGAATATAGAAATAGTATCCGCAAGCGCACGATCAAATACCATTGTAGCATTTTACCCGAGTATTACGAGTTGTCATTTATATTTTCCCAAAGGAAGGTCTACATGGCTCTCATGTAAAGGTAGCGTGATAACCTAGGTTGTAATGGATAGGCATAACCATGTCCTCGCTACTCAATGCAGGGGTAAGTCACAAGATAAATGATAAGATAAGTATATAATCATTAGCATAAACAGATAGAGACTCCTAGCTATATCATTAGGGTTGCTAGTAGAACATCAAGAGATATTCCTAGGTTATTCCTAGCTACATATCAATGTATATTATGGTTAGTGCAATACACCTAGTAATTATGGCTAAGGTTAGCATTATATTTATTCATAGTGGACATACTAGGGAAGTTTAAGAACATAGCACGCCCTTCCTTCGTACAAAAGCCCTATTGTGCCTATAGACAGGGTTTGGATTACATAGGACTCAACAGGAATATCACACCCGCGATCTACCAAACTGGGCCTATAGGGTGCATTCGCAGATAAACAACGTATAAGCACCATGCTTACACAATGTTTATCACTCTCCCAACGATCAATTAGATGAGTGCTATACGAACCTATGGATAAGTATAATGTTAATCTAGCTATACTAAGCATATAACCATAATAGACAAAGAACAAAATAATTATGAATATAAGTAAATAAGTATTCATCAATTCAATTGTAGCAATCATATAACTATACAATGAAAGAGAACAAAGGCGAGAGAAGGTAAGAACTATACCAAATCTAAGCTCTTGATGGCTCTGGAATCCAAGCCTGCGCTTGCCTCCCTCTAGTTCTAATCTAGCTATCTAGGCCCTAGCTAAGGAGCTCGATTAGGGTTTCTGGCTGATGATCAGACTTTGAATGAGGAATGAATGAATGTGCCCCCTCCCATGGGGGGTGCCTCTCCTTTTATAGCCCTGGGCGATGATCATGAGCCATCGGATCAAACCGACATTGGTGGGCAGCTAGGATCGATCCTCAAAGGCGATGGAGCGAACCAGGCGAACCGGGGCTGAACCGGGGCCAACCCCAGACCGGCCAGTCCAGGGCTAGACCGGCCGGCCTAGCCTGGTGGCCTCCGGGCCCCTGGCTCGGCGTGGTGCCTTCCGTCTCTTCTGGAACCTTCCTGTGTTGCCGTGGGGTTCATTTCCCGTTTCCTTATTCCGATAAGCTCTTGTGATTGCGCCTTTTCTAGTTTACGTCTGTAGAAACAGTGAAACACCAAAACTCATGGAATTCGGTCAGTGTAAACCCTATGTCTACTTTGGTGATCACAATTGCATTCTTTTCATGGCTAGTTGACGATTGATTTCATACAATCATGGCCGTCAACACTAGCTTTTGATGCTAAGGATGGTTCATGATGTGCACTCCGATGGTATCACGCTTCAAAGGTCCATTCTATACACCTTAGCATCAATTTGGTAGAGATAACTCTCCCAAAACTGATCTATCCATCATGTGTGCAAAGCTTCTAAATCCAAACTCTTAGCACACATGTAGGGGGTGCCATAGCTACCAAATAGGTTTTACATGACTTGTCTGATTCTTTCCAAAGCTCAAATTGCTTGGACAAGTGGTGTAAAGCCAAAAATTGAATTTAATTTATATCTTTGTGGAGGTTGTCATCAATTACCAAAAAGGGGGAGATTGAAAGCCCTAGTTTGGTTTTGGCTAATTGATGAAACCTAGGACTAACCCTATTGCTAAGTGTGTAGCATTAGAGAAAGGGAAGGTCTATGCCAAGTGGTGGAGTGTAGATCAAGGTGATGGTGGAGACCAAAGATGATTAAGTGCCACCCTCGGGGATGACGGAAGACGAGGAGCAAGATGGAATGCTAGAGGCAAAGGTATATGCTAGGGCATTTCTATTTTGCCGGCCATAGGTGAGTAGAGAAGTTGTTGGCCGGGTTTTGGATCAATAACCGTACTATTAAGAGGGGCGATGTCACGCAATATCGGTTATCTAAGTGCCACTAGGTGAGCAATGACTGTGCATATGCATTAGGGACCTAGTGAGCTAACAATCTCTTGCAAAATTTATTTGAAAATCTAACACATGTGCACAAGTGGAGAGACACCTTTGTGTTAGCACATTAGGGCAGGAGTTGATGAGGTTTGGGTATAAAACCCTCCCGCCGAGCTTGCGAGGTGGGACTTGAAGGTTTTTAGAAAGTATATGGTCACTCAGAGGTGACCGGACGCTGTCCTGGTAGGGACCGGACGCGTCCGATCAAGCCGTGGAGTCCAGTGGAGTTTTCTGTGTGACCGGCCACCGGTGACCGGATGCTCCGGTGCGGCGTCCGGTCGGGCGAGCTTTCATGGGTGAGCAGCACAGTGTGAGCACCGGACGCTGGGAGCGTCCGGTCAAGAGCAGGGGACGCGTCCGGTCGAGTTTGGACCTCTCTGGATGCTCTCTGGTGGGTGACCGGACTCGCACTGTGCGAGCGTCCGGTCGTAGCAGCGAACGCGTCCGGTCGGTTGCTCAGCAGCGCGTGAGGGTTCGACCATAGGCACGCAATGGTTACATTCAAACGTCAGCGACACGTGGCTCGGTGAGAGTGACCGGGCGTCGGGACCGGACGCGTCCGGTCGTCACTTAACCTGCGTCCGGTCAATGCACAGAAACTGGTTTTTTAGGGCAACGGCTAGGTGCTTTGGTGGGCACCTATATAAGTGTATTGGCCGGCTCTAAGGAATCTCTCTTGGCACTTTGACATACTTGACATCCCTTAGAGCTAAGCAATCCATCTCCCTCACTTTGCATGTCTCTTGATTGATCTAGAGAGTGATTGGGAGAGCTTCTAGTGCATTTGCCTTGTTCTTGAGCATCTAGTGGCACTAGTGAGTGTTCTTGCTGCGATTGAGCTTATTACTCTTGGTGGTTGCCACCACCTAGATGGTTGGAGCAGCGAGCCAGAGTTGAGCAAGCTTGGAGATTGTTCTTGGCCACTCCGGAGGTGATTGTGAGGGGTTCTTGACCTTGTCCCCGTGGGAGATCGCAAAAGGGACTCTAGTGGAATGCTCATGACTTGTGTTGCCCTCATCTTGTGGTGATTCTTGCGGTGCCCGTTGGAGGCTTGGTGTGGTGCCAATTAGGCGCTGAATCCCAAGTGAGTGTGTCGTCACAACAAGGAGTAGCGTGTTGGCAAGCACGTGAACCTCGGTAAAAAATCCAGTGTTTTATTTAGGATTGATCCATCGAGATCATATTCGGCTTTCTCATTGATTGGTTGGATCATCACCTTGGATATTTATTGTTGATCAAGAAGGTGATTGGCTCAACATCCCAATGACACAGTTTGCATCCCTCGGTTCCTTCCTTGCAATTACATTTGTGCCAACTAGCATATTAGGGTGTGTAGAGTAGCTTGATTGCTAAGGACCATATTCTTAGTGTGCATAGTGTGTTAGGTTTGCTAGAATTGGTTAGGTTGGTTTACAACCCCTAGTAGGCTATCGCAACATTTGCTTCGCTATTTGTTATACTAACCGGTTTGTTTAGTGCTTTATAGAAATTTTATTAGGCTATTCACCCCTTCTAGCCATTTAGGACCTTTCAAGTGGTATCAGAGCCGATGTCACCGTTGATTGAGGCTTAACAACCTACGGTGTGAAAATGGCTCAAATCAACCATATCAACCATGTGGGGAAGCCACTGCACTTCGATGGTATCGGTTATGATCATTGGAAGAGAAAGATGTGCGCTCACTTGAAATCATTGAATCGGAAGGTTTGGGAAGTTGTTGACAAGGACTTTGCGGTGATTGATCCCGCCGATCCCACCGCAAGAGAAGAAGAGAAGCTCCAATTCAATGACATTGCAATCAACACACTCTATGAGGCATTGGAAGCAAATGTGTTTGAGCAAATCAAAAATTTAGAGAGAGCTCATGATGTGAGGACTAGGTTGGAGGAGACATATGAGGGCACACAAGCTGTGAAGAGTGCCAAGCTATACATCCTCAAGGATAAGCTTTCAAGTTTCAAGATGCAAAATGATGAGAGTATGCCGGAGATGTTCCACCGCATCCAAGTGATTGTCAATGACTTAAATTATTTGGGTGAGAAGGTGGAGAATGCGGACTTCTCTCACAAGTTTCTAAGAAGCTTGCCATCAAGATTTGAGTTCTTGGTCACAATGTTGGCAAGAGAAGGGTTAGGTACCAAGACCCCTAACCAAGTACTAGGTGAGGAGATCACCTATGACACCTACCGTGTGGAACGGGAAGGGGGATCTCAAGAGGAGGAGAAGAAGAAGAAAACTGTGGCATTCAAGGCTACCTCCTCCAAGTGCAAGCGCAAGAGTAAGAAGTAAAGCTCAAGTGATGATGAAGCCAGCACAAGCTCAAGTGAGATGGATGATGAAGCAATGGCTCTCCTAGTGCGCAAGTTTAGGAAATTCATGAAGAAAAAGGGCTATGGTGCTAGAAAGAGAAGAGATGCCACCAAGGCCAAGAGGTGCTTTAGATGCAAAAGCAAAGATCACTTCATTACCGATTGTCTATTCAATAGTGATGATGATAGTGATGAAGATAACAAGAAGAAGAAAGACAAGAAAGAGAGGAAGGACAAGAAGAAAAAGAAAGAAAAGAAGCTTGAGTACAAGAAGAAGAAGAAGGGGCAATCATATTGTGTCACATGGGATAGTGATGCCTCAAGTGATAGTGATGATGAGAGTGAAGATGACAAGAAGTCAAAGAAGAAGTTGTTTGCAAGTCTTGCCATCTCCAACAAGCCTTCACTATTTGATGTCCTATCGACATGCTTAATGGCTAAGCCGTCCAAGGTACAATCCGATGATGAGAGCAATAGTGAGAGTGATGATGATGATGAGGAGTACTCAAAGGAGGACCTCATTAGCATGCTACAAGATGCTCACTCTTATATTGAGGAGAAGAGGAAGGAGTGCAAAGAGTTGCACAAGAGCAAGAAAGCCCTTGAGCAATCCTTTGATGGGCTTAATGCTACTCATGAGAGGCTAATGGAAGCCCATGAGAAGCTTGAGAAAGCTCACACCAAGCTTGAAAAGGCTCACTCCTCCCTCCTTGATCAAGCTAAGATTGAGGATGTTATAGACACATGCAATATAGGAGTAACTTGTGATATTCTCGATGAAGCTTTCTATACTCCTATTGTTATTGGTCCCACTAACCCCTCTTGTAGCTCAAGCAATGCCACATCTACTGTTAGTGATGGTTTCACTTGTGATGCCTCACATATGGTGGAGAATGAGACCCTGAAGAGAGAGGTGAATGAGCTCACTCATGCCTTAGGCAAGGCCTATGGTGGAGATGCCCGCTTGCTAAAGTGCTTGGGTAGCCAACGGTTCTCCCTTAACAAAGAGGGATTGGGCTATACTCCCAAGAATGGCAAGGCGGCCTTTGTCACTCACAAGACTAGTTTTGTCAAGGGCAATGGATATTTTTCTCTAGTTACAAGCAAGTGGGGCATATAGAGCAATATTGCAAGAACAAGAAGAATGCTAACATAACCTCTATTCTTTTTTATTCTTGTTATTTGCTTACCAAGGGTGCTAATGGTATAAAGGCTAAGTTCATTGGTGCTTCCATTGTTGGCCCAAAGAAGAAGGCAATTTGGGTGCCCAAAAGCTTAGTGACTAACCTTGGAGGCCGAAGTAAGTTTGGGTACCTAAGAAGAATTGATTTGCTTTTATAGGTCAATTATAAAGCGGGAAGAAGGCATTGGGTGCTTGATAGTGGGTGCACTCAACATATGACCGGGGATTATAGAATGTTCAAATCAATCTCATCAAGTGGCAATAGTGTTGATAGTATTACTTTTGGTGACAATGGCAAAGGCAAGGTGAAAGGCTTGGAAAAGATTGCAATTTCAAATGATATGTCCATCTCCAACATGTTGCTAGTGGAATCTCTCAACTTCAGTCTCTTGTTCGTGGCTCAATTGTGTGATCTTGGATTCAAATGCATATTCGGTGTTGATGATGTTGAGATAGTGAGTGTTGATGGAAGCAACTTGATATTCAAAGGCTTTAGATATGAGAATCTCTATCTTGTGGACTTCAATGCTAGTGATGCTCAATTGACAACATGCTTGTTCTCCAAATCAAGCATGGGTTGGCTATGGCATAGAAGACTTGGACATGTTGGCATGAAGCAACTCAACCGGCTAATCAAGCATGATCTAGTTAGATGGTTGAAGGATGTGGTGTTTAAGAAAGACAAGCTATGTAGTTCATGTCAAATGGGTAAACAAGTTGGCAACACTCATCCCAACAAGAATACAGCATGGCCTCAGGTTCTAGGTGGGACAAGCCTAGAGCACACAACATGGCCCTAGGGAGGGTGACGCTTAGCGTCAATTTATTTGTCTGTGAGCAAGATTAGAAGCACTCCCCCCGGTCACCATCATGGCAGGAGCTAGCCAGCAGCAGCAAGAAGCTGAGGATGATCAAGGTTCAATGTGCCTAGCATTGCCATTCTAGGCTAGGCATGCATCCTATATGTATACACATGATGCCAATGGTGGTACTGGCAACAAACTAAATAATGAATTAAACTGAGGTCTTATATGTTTGGTGTGGCATTTTATAATTCATACCATGTTATAATTTTGTATCCATTTCATAACTAGGAACTAGTGCTTAATTTTGCACAATAAATAAGAAAGAATGGTATCTTGTTGTTGAAATCAAAATGGAGATTTCCTACCCAACTTCTTTTCGGTCATCTTTGCACCATAATTTCTCTTCTAGAGTATGTGATGTTGTTTTAATTTGGATTCATATATGCGTCAAATTTTGAAACATGTAACACGCACGCACGCGCACACATACACACGCACACACACACATGCACGCACGCACACGTGTGCACACGCGCACACGCACACACGTGCGCACACACCCACACACACGCGCGTGCATGCACGCATGTGCACACACACACGCGTGCACAAGCACTTCTAGTGAGTCCTTAATGCAGCCCAATTTCAAGGCCTGCACGTATTTCATTAGGTATATTAAAACCCAGTCCCTCTTCCTTGCACTAGACAATTTGGAGCATTAGTGTCTCCTGTATCGACACATGTTGCTATTTGTTTTTCAAGAAAACCTTTAAATGTTAGAGAATCAACATTGCCATCCAATGCTTCGATGGTGAGCATGGCCCATATCCAAGACCAAACACTAGCCCCCCTTCATTCCCCTCTCTCCTTACCGCCACCCTCCAATGCTTTGTGTGTGTTCTTCTCAGCACTGCCACCGCTCGAGCATGGGAACCAAGTGATCTTGCCATTGTTTGGAGCTAGCACCAGCCTCCCTTGTCCTTGTGGAACATGACGTCGAGTATGGAAAGCTCACATATGACAACACGGGCATCAACTGCCCCTTTGAGATATGCAATGGCTCACTAGCATAAGCAGGTAACCCTAAGACCATTCTTCTCCCCCTTCTCTCTCTGAAATATCTCACGTCCACATCTTACTTTCACTTTTCTCATTCAGATTCGGCGAGCATGCAAATAGGCAGAGCTCGCTGGCCTCACCACATATATCTCATCGGCCATGAGGCTTCCATGAGCAAGAGGCTATGCTATAGATTTGACTACCACCTCTTCCTACTGATCTACCTCTAGATCCATTTGCCACCTCCTCCCAATCAACCTCCAAATCCGGCTCGTACCCTCCCCTTTGAATTAGGCGTGATGGTGACGACTAGTGCTTCCTTACCCATCTGGAGGTTCATGGGGAGACCACCAATGAATCTTCTTTTAGCTACTAACAAGATCTACATCGATGGTTGCAAGCAAACTCCCAGCGCAGCCTTCTTATCGTCATTGTCAGGCCCTTTGTTGGGTGCTTGAACTCGTCGTCCTAGGTATGCCTAACCCATATGTATTTTTGTATATGGTAAGCATATTAGTGAATACATAGTTTATAATTAGGAATTTTGAAACTTGCAAGCAACAATAATCATAAGTGCATTATACACACACATAGTTCAACAAAGTGCATTATACACACGCACAGCTTAACCGTTATGGTGTCTTTTCACTTGGTAGAAATCAATAGTTAGGTAAGGCGAGAAGATGAGGGAGAGGAGTGCAACCTATTTTACTAAAGGACATGAATACTTGATGGGCATGTATGCCAACCATGCCACCATGGATAGCTACTGGAAAGCAACCGGAAAGGACAAGGTGATTCTCAACCAATAGGATAGATGCTACTTCTAGATGTGGTGGATTGAACTAGAATCAGTGGGAAAGACGGATGGGATGATGAAAGCACTCGTATTCTATGTATGGGCAGGCCCCAAAGGGGATCCAAGATGAACTGGGTGATGCATGAGTAAGGCTCGAGAGAAAATGCAAACACAATAACACCACACATCACTTCATTGTCAAGGTCGATGTGCTTGAAGAACATTTCTTATATAGGTGTGTATAATTGTATCTAAAATTGTTTTGTAATTTGATTTGTGTTAAGAATTTTTTTATTTTATATAAGTTCAAGACACACGCATACGTGCACACAATGCACACATGTCCGCATGTGCGCATGCGCCACACACACTACTCAAGTTGAGGCTGAACATGCCATTCAATTTAGACAACAACTAGGTGGCACCATTGTCACAATAGCTACCCCCTACAACAAACAGAAGTAGCATCTATCCTATGATAAGAAGACATAATATACTACATAGATGTTCCAACCAAATACCAATTCGTTGCTTGGATGTTTTAATGCAGCATAAGTATTTTTGTATATGGTAAGCTATTAGTGAATACATAGTTTATAATTATGAACTTTTGAAACTTGTAAAAAACAATAATCATAAAGTGCATTATACACATACATAGCTTAATTGGTGTACATTAGGTAAGGCGAAGATGAGGGAGAAGGAGTGCAACTTGTTTTACCAAAGGGACATAGATGGACATGTATGCCAACTGTGCCACCATGGATAGCTACTGGAAAGCAACCAGAAAGGACCAAGGTAATTTTCAATTAATTAGATAGATGCTACTTCTAGAGGTGGTGGAGCTAGAGTCAGCGGGAAAGAAAAATGTGGTTATGCTACAGATGGGATGACGAAAGCACTTGTATTTTACATATGGGCAAGGCCTCAAAGGGGATCCAATACGAACTAGGTGATGCACGAGTAAAGCTCGAGAGAAAATGCAAACACAATAACGCCACACATCGCTTCAATATCAAGGTACGATGCTCAATGTGCTTGAAGAACATTTCTTATATAGTTGTGTATAATTGTGTAAAAAACATTTTGTAGATTAATTTGTGTCAACAAACTTTTTTTAATTTATATATGTTCCACACGGATACATGCACACAACACACGCACGCACACACACACACACACACACACACTGTTCAAGTTGAGGCTAAACATGCCATTTCAACTTAGACAACAATTAGGTGGCACCGTTTTCACAAATAGCTTACCCCACTTCAACAAAAAAGCCGCTAAGATGCTGGGTTCAAATTAACATGTCATGTGCCCAATATGTGTCCCTAACGATGAACCTAGTGGACCTAGCAAGCCCCAGTGCATAGCCATGGCTACCCTGCAATGCCTCCTATGCATTGATCTTTGAGGGCATGATGCAGTCAGCAGGGAGCGTGACTAGGGAGGGTCATCGCCACATGGGAGAAATCCTAGCTTTGAGGATGGATTGGACTAAAAATGGGGAAAACTGTAGGGGTTTACTTAGAAGAAATAAGTTGAGATTTTGCTAGAAGAATAATTACTTATTTGTTATGAAAGCAGACCAAAACAATAAGGACTCTTTTAGAAAAAAGTAGATTGCTTAGGAAAAAGTCTCCCCAAACTATAAATAAAGGAGCATGATAACCATTCAATCTTAAGCTAGAAAAATAATTTATTTCCCATATCCTCTCTCTCTCTTGTGCCACTGCCCTCCTCCCCCTCTTCCTCACCCACACACCTCTTTCCTCCTAGCCAGATGCCGCCGGTCCTCTGTCACGCCACTGCAAGCCTTAGCTAGCCATAGTCGGCCACTGTCACCCCTAACCAGCCCTAACCCTTGCAGCCCCAAGCAAGGACCCCTATATCTGGTATCTGGAAACTAGATCGCATCCATGGGAGACAACAACAACATCAACAATGACATCATCAATGGTTGCATCACCACAATGGATAAAAAACATGAGGAGCTCAACAACAAACTAACCATGCTCGGCACTCGGATGGCAAACATCGAACAAGGCACCCCAATGAAACTAATGCTAAAAAGCCTAGACCGAATGCAAAGCTATGGCTAAAGAATCGGAGAAAGCCACCAAAGAGACCATGGAAGCTATTGGTTGTGCATTCCTCAAGGAGAAAAAGGAGACAACACAATCATCAAGAATCCCCAACATTTAGAGCTTGGTCCACACAGTAAATGTGTCAATACCATTGGATCTATGAACATATTTAGTTTAATTGTAACAACTATTGGACTCATGTGCTATTAGATGTTTATGTTAATCAATAGTCCTATACTTGTGTGAATTCCAATTAGTACTTGTTTGCTATGATGCCTTTCGAATATACGATCATGGCCATGTCCATGGTGCTTTTGATGAAATTTTTTGTGACAACCCTCCTATATTGGATAACAATCAGAACACTTCAAATCCTAGGTCTAACCCTTCTTCAATTCCAAAGTTTTAAGGATGAATTCCAATAAAGTAGTAAAAGTAAGTTACTTGTTTCTTATGTCATAATTTCTCCTTTGTGTTCCTAGGTGGAAACATATTGAAGTTTGGTATCAGAGTACTAACTTATTGTTGAATTGTTCTGTAGAAACTAACTATTATTGGTATGGCTGAAAGATTGTGACTACATACCAATCTGTGCTTGATCAACATTTTTGTGAAGACAACCTTGAGCAAATGTAAGTGTACTTCCCACTCAAAAGAGGTAAGAGTATTGTTAGTGATGTGGATAAGAGAAACTGTAAGAAATGATCCTAAAGGGCATTCTACACACATGCACAGACACAACTCAACTAGTGTACTATCTTTTCACTTGCTAGAAATCAATAGTTAGGTATGGTGAAGATGAGGGAGGAGTGCAAATGTTTTTACCAAAGGGACATGAATACTTGATGGGCATGTGTGCCAACGTGCCGCCGTGGATAGCTACCGGAAAGCAACCTGAAAGAGCAAAATGAGTTTTCAATTAATTAGATATACTACTTCTAGAGGTAGTGGAACTGGAGTAAGTGGGGAAGAATTTTTGTGAAGACAACCTTGAGCAAATGTAAGTGTACTTCCCACTCAAAAAAGGTAAGAGTATTGTTAGTGATGTGGAGAAGAGAAACTATAAGAAATTGTCATAAAGGGCATTCTACACACATGCATTGACACAACTCAACTAGTGTACTATCTTTTCACTTGCCAGAAATCAATAGTTAGGTATGGTGAAGATGAGGGGAGGAGTGCAAATGTTTTTACCAAAGGGACATGAATACTTGATGGGCATGTGTGCCAACGTGCCGCCGTGGACAGCTACCGGAAAGCAACCAGAAAGGACAAAATGAGTTTTCAATTAATTAGGTATACTACTTCTAGAGGTAGTAGAACTGGAGTAAGTGAGGAAGAAAACATAGGTAATCTATAGATTGGGATGATGAAAGCACTCATATTCTACGTATGGGTAGGGCCCCACAGGGGATCCAAGACGAACTTGGTGATGCACGAATTTAGCTCAAGAGAAAATGCAAACACAATAATACCGCACATTGCTTCAATGTCAAGGTACGACGCTCAATATACTCGAAGGACATTTCTTAGTTATATAGTTGTGTATACTTTTTTCTGAAATTATTTTACAGAAACTTTAATATGCAGATTATATTTTTGGTTTTATATATGTTCAGAAAACACATACACACACGCGCACACATTGTTTAAGTAGAGGCTGAACATGCTATTCAGCTTAGACAACAATTGGGTGGTGCCTTGTCACAAATAGCTTACCCCACTACAACAAATGGCTGCTATGATGCAAGGTTTGGATTAACATCTCAAGCTACTATGATTTTGTGAAAAAGTGAAACGAATGAGATTATTTGTGCATGGGTTCTAAAGGGTTCTACCAAGATCATTGAAATAAATGTGCTTATGAAAATAGGGAGAAGAAGGAAAATCTTGTTGAATCAAACAAGATATATGTTATTAAAAACAATTTGGTGCCATTCATGTGGTTCGCATAGTTTTTTTCTGAAAAATAATTTTTGAAACATGTTTAGTTCAATTACTAGAAAGTACGCGTGGCGTTGCCGTGCAATAGCTTGATGTGGCCAGCCCATGACGCACTGACGCACGGTGTAACTATTTTGAATATATCTTTGAAATATAATAAAAATATTTTTATTTTTTAAATATGCTTTTTATGCAAATATGTGCTGTGGGCCGGTGCCTCTCACTCGGTTCACGTGGATCATGTCTGCTGGAGGAAAAAGGGAGAGGTAGTACTGCCATGTGGGCCCCATGATGAGGTGCTGCACTCCCATTGGCTGGGCGGTATGGAGTGGGGGATGTCGACATCCTCCACTACCAGCATGTGCTCCTGGCCGTCCTTTTTCGTTTCAGTGGGAAAAGAAAGAGAGAGAGGGAGGAGAGAGGAGAGGGAAAAGAGAGGAAGGGGAGTAGGGCCGGCCGTCGGTGGCCTGCACTCCGACGAGGGAGAGAGAGAGAGAGAAAGAGAGGGGAAGAGAGAGAAGGCGGAGGGAGGGAGAGAGATGAGGACGGCACAGTCTGGGGCCAAGGCCGCTGCCCGTCACTGCAGCCTGGCCTCGCCGCCGTGGAAAGCGGGCGCCACGCCGGTGAGCGCCAGGGGAGGTGGGAGGGAAGGAGCTCTGCCTCGCGATGCATGATTGTGCCGCTGCCCCAGCGGTGGGCTGCGGCAACAAAGCAGCACGCCGGACGGAGAGAGATGAGGATGGCATGTGGACGGCGGGCGCCGCTCGCCGGGTTGCCGTTCGCCGCGGCCGGGACGCCGGTGAGCGCCAGGGGCTCGCGGACGCATGATGGTGCCGCTTGCCCAAAGTGGGTCGGGTTACGCAATGCGGCAGCAGCGGCCGACCAGGCAAGGCGAGGGCGGCACCGCGACATCCGCCGCCCGATGGTTTCGGTGAAGGAGCTCGATGTGGCAAGGAGCGTAGACGCGGGCGAGGCGAAGCTTGTGGCTCAGGGGCCTCGGGTCCGCGCCCGAGGAGCAGAGCGCGCGGTGGTGAGGTCCTCGGCCGGGGTGGCACGCGTTGGGGGGGTCGGCCGCGCGGCCCCAGCGCTTCACGACGGGCAAGCTCGCCCTCACCTCCATGTTATGTGCGTGGCCGGGTCATGGCGCTGGCGCGGGCGGCCGTTGGCGGCCCAGACCCGGCCTCGTGGCGGCATGCATGGTCGCGGCGGCCCCCCCCCGGCCCCGACGCGAAGAGGGCCTCGATCGCCGCTATATAGGCAGCGTTGTAAGAGGTCGGGGACCAACGGCGTTTCTTCAGGAAGGTGCTAGAAACGGCCTTGGCGCTGGCTGATGTGCTTTGGCCGTGAGAGATGGCGGAGGGGGGAGAGATTTTTAGCTGGACACGTGGCGTAAGAATAGGCATTGAGGCTATGGTGCAAGATTCGTACATGTAAAGATTACTAGGTAGCGTGCCCGTGTGTTGCTACGGGGCAACAATTTTTGATGTAAAAACAAACAGATCGCACGATAAGATAACAATACCATGAATTAACATCTCCACACCATCCTGGACACATGCTTGAGTATATATGTAAATAGATTAGTATCCATAACATGGCTAATAATGTGTGTCTTGAAAAAATCTACCATAAAACCTTAAAATGAATTATGTTATACTCACCGTATAAATATGTGCGCCTTTAGGATGATTCCACGCAGACATATACTGCAGAATAAGGTATCCACTCGAGTATCTGCGGCAAGGTTCACCATCAACAATATATAGAAATATTTAAATGATGAATGTTATAATTGCAAGCGACGATCACTCTAAGTTAGTTACCTATCTTTGTCATCTGGAATGTTTTTTCATGGAAGAATTTCCATTTGAAGATATCCTCGTTCCATTTAGGAATATGTTCACTCATCGCATTCATGTAATGTATGTTAAACCCAAGAGTTTGCTTGGCATACATCAGCACGGGTGTATCTTCACAACATGATTCAATAGGTCTAGAGTCAATCATGATAACTGTCTTGTTTTGTTGGTCAAAAATATAAAGCATATATTTTCTAAGGTGTAGCCATGGCAAAAGAAACTGCAAATATGATAGCTATTATAATAGAATAATATAATATACAAGAAACAAGTTAGGGCTCTTCATGGCTAGTGAGTCAAGATGCAAATTGTTGGCTCAGTGTTCTTTCACCATCGTATTATATTTTTTGTTGTAGTCTTTTCGTTTCACCTTCTTCTCTTGTGGAGTCATTTTTAATTTTCTTGCAGCATTCTTGAGTGCATTTTTTGCCGCATACAACTCACACCGCCTTTTGTTCATTTGAGCCTTTTTTAGGAGACATTGCTGCCATTCGTGCTCTTTCTAGCTCACGCTTATGCTCTTTTCGACATGTGACATTGTTGCCAATGGAAGGGGATGCATTTACACTACCTATATATATATATATATTATAATAGAAAAGTACAGATCGAAGGTCTAATCAAAAGACACACAATAATTCAAATTATAAACTATTTTTGAAATTGAAAAATAAAGCCACCATTGTATATTTGCGTATTCGTTTGATGGACATGGTTGATACCCGTATTAGTTAAATTGTCATCGGTATCACCAGGCAATGTATACTGAGGGTGCACCCATCTCATGAAAAGTCCTAAAAGCGTCCTCAATGTCAATGTGATCCACGTCACCAGTACCACCTGTTGGTATATGTTAACGCAAACGAAAAAGATCCGCAAGCGCACGGATACCGCTGTAGCTTTCTCCCTAGAGTATTCCAAGGTATCGATTTTCCACGAGGAACGTGAAGTGTACTAGTAACGAATCAAGAATGTCCAAGGATGGAAAAGGTAAATATTTTTGGTGGGTAGAGAGGGGTTGTCTCAGGTCAACTAGATAACTAAGGATCAGGCTTACTATACTTAACTTACTTTGGAGCAACAGTACCTTTCCAACTCTCGAATAAGACTGGGAAGAAAGTAGTTGGAGAAGGCTGCCAAAAGCTCTACGGAACACCAACTCCGACGTGGTGGAATATGAAGACCAATAGAGCTGTCACCTCTAGAGGCTACCACAACTAACCGTAAGAATTGGGCGCAAACTCAGGTAAACACTAGTCTAGACACCACGTCTACACTAACGATTACTACTCTAGCTATGCGCAATAACTAGAGCACTCAATACGAGCGGAGATCCCGTAAGCAAAGTAAAGTAAGAACTGAACTCAATTAAATAGAAGACTTAGAGTTACCAACAGAAGAACCTGAAGATGAATCGATGACGAATCATCTCCGTAGAGGTACAAAGTTGAGGGGATCCGACAGGCCGGCTCCACCTTCTACTCTCTCCTCTCCTCTCTCCCTATTTTCTAATGACTCCTGAGAGGTTGATCCATTCAAGGGACCCCTCTCAGATGAGTCTCCCTCAGAGAATATGAATTAGGGTTTCATGGGGAGTGCCTCCCCTAGGGTCCAGGGCTGCTTTTATAGCCCTGGGATGAACGTGAGCCCTTGGATCAAACCGACTTTGGCGGACGGCCGAGATTGAAACCCTAAGGCGGTGGAGCACGTGGGCGAAGTTGGGCCCATTTAGCCATCAGTAGCAGCCGGCCGGTCCAGGCCGACCGGCCGGTCTCGGCTCCGGGGCCCCCTCGCGTCCCACTTCGGTGTGGTGTCTTCTCGCGCCTTCGGGGTCTTCTAGTGCAGCCCCCGCGGAGGAATTAATATATTTTCATCCGGAACTCCGAAAAAGGCAAATGATATGTCCGTTTCGATCATTTCGACGAGCCCGTTGCAATGGTGCATTCTAATTCATCATTTGAGATACCTTTATACAGTCATATTGGCTCATTTTGATAACTTTTTTCGGTATGTACCTGTAGAAAAACAATGATTCACCAAAACTCGTGGAACTTGTTAGAATCAATCCCTACAACTATGGTTTGTGATTCATTTCATGTTATTATATGCAATAGTTGATGGTTTATGATTGACATTAAGGACCATCAACAAGTTCCCCCACACTAGCTCTTTGCTCGTCCTCGAGTAAGGTCTGAAGAAGTAAACATGATTATAACATCTTAAGATATGTCGCTAGCAAAAAGGTTGTTCCAAAGTATTCCTTATACAGGTGGGATTTGTGGCATTGGCTAACATATATCCTTAGGTGGTTGAAAAGTGGAACAGCTCTCGAAGCAAAGTTATCATCCCAAATTCTCATCTTAGCAACTTGGAGTTTTTAATGTTTTTACAAACAAAAAGCATAGATCACTTATACTCCTCAAATGATACTCTCAGTCGCTCAATGGTGTATGATTCCTTACCAAGGCAAGAGTGTGAAATTGCCTTTCTTCCTCAACCTACTGCTAAGGCTATGTGGAGCTTAGGTAGGGACAAACTTGATTGCATGCTTGTCTCATATATATTGTAAAGTTAAAACTGGATCCTAGGATCGAAATGTCATACTCTTAGATCAAAACGTGCCTGTGTGTGGATATATGGTGGAAGTGGCAAAACCTAATTCTACTCTGCTCCTTGAAAACATACCTCTCTTTTGATAGCCAGAGAACATGAGCTATCCTATTCATTCATTTTTTTTTCTTTTCTCTCTTTTCTTTTTTCTTTAGGGAGGCGAGCATCCAAGTACCCATTGTTTCAACTCCCCCCTTTTTTTCTTTTTTCTCTTTTTTTTAAATACTTTTACATAGCTCATGGCTCTCCTCTTGGCAACAAAACTTTTAGAGAGATAGCAACAAAGACTGAAGCATTTATTGGGTGGATCTAAATGGAATGGCATGTTTTGCGCCTACTGCTAGTGTAGGAGTAGTGCATATTTGTGTGGCGTGCAAGTGAATCTTGATCTTGGAAGTATGATAAATCTCTCAAAAGGATCACAAAGTCCAACCAAACTCAACACAACAACAAGTAGTGAATATAGAAGGCTTCTATCCTATATATGGCTCTGGTAGGAATTTATCATCATTAAGGAGTATGTGATACTATGGTTTTATGATATTTATCAAAATGAAATCTCCAAGTACCTTGACTAGAACTGGTAAGACTTCTAAGCCGAACTATGTCACACTCCACAACAACTTAGTCAATATGATTGTCCTATCAAGATATCTTCCCACAAGCATAAGTATATGTATTTAGAACAATCTCTATGCAAGCCTCTATCTTGATTATATTATCAGCATGTCACTTTTTAAAGTTAACTCAAAGTGTGGTTTGGTTCTTTTTAATTTGTAGGGTTAAGCAAGTGCATAACAAGTGTAAAACTCAA
The DNA here is from genome assembly GCA_015844335.1 of Chrysopogon serrulatus. Lineage (NCBI taxonomy): Eukaryota > Viridiplantae > Streptophyta > Magnoliopsida > Poales > Poaceae > Chrysopogon > Chrysopogon serrulatus. Next base: position 254,069 of record JADLZL010003292.1, on the reverse strand, counting down.
GTAAGCATATGAGTGAGTCAAGAAAGATCAAACCGAGTTCTAGTAGTTGTATGCGCACTCCTTTACCAGTTCATGATGTGCTTCAATGCTTCTATTCATGGTGGAGGTGTCACCTTCTCCCACACTTCTTCGAGACTATACCTGGCTTTAACTCACGCACAAAAACAGGTGAAAACAACAGGGGACTCTTCTCGGTGTGGAACACCGTGAGAGTCAAAACCTGATATTGAACTAAGGTATTGGCCTAAACTAGAAGAAAATAAGAGCAAGATTGATTTTTTTTAGATTGGATCATTAAATTGCAAAAATTCAATCAAGTCTATTTCTTCTAAGTTTTCGATTTCAAAGAATACTTTCAAGCGTTGGCCATTTACCTTGAAGATGTTACCCGAGTTGTCTTGAATTGTGATGGCACCATGTGGTGATGTTTCAACTACCTTGAATGGTCCTTCCCATTTGCTTCAAGTTTTCCATGACCAAAGAGCTTTACTCTAGAGTTGAACAAGTAGGACCTTGTCCCCAGGCTTGAACTCTTTGTGCTTAATCCTCTTATCATGCCATCGTTTTGTTCTCTCTTTATAAATCTTGGAGTTGTGATATGCCTTCTCTCTCCATTCTTCAAGCTCGATATTTTGCATTTGACGATTCTTGCCCGCTAGATGGAGATCCATATTCCATTTCTTGATTGCCCAAAGTGAGCTCTGAATTCCAATTCAACCGGTAAATGACAAAATGACAAGTCTTTCCATATACAAGCTGATACGGTGTCATGCCTATGGGTGTCTTGTATGCAGTTCGATATGCCCATAGTGCATCGGAAAGCTTGTATTTCCATTTCTTACCCATTTCATCCACGGTCTTCTGCAAAATGTTCTTGATTTGCTTATTTGATGTTTCAAACTGACCGCTTGTTTGGGGATGGTATGGAGTTGCAATGTTGTGATTGACTCCATTTTCTACCAAGAACTGTCGGAATCTCTTGTCGATGAAATGTGGGCCTCCATCACTTATGACCAATCTAGGCATTCCAAATCATGGAAATATCACTTCATTGAACATCTTCTTAGAGTGCTTGGAGTCGGCGGCTCGACATGGTAATGCTTCAATCCATTTGGACACATAGTCAACGCCACCAAGATGTATTCAAGATCTCCTAACTTTGGGAATGGTCCCATGAAGTCAATTCCCCGGACATCAAACAATTCCACTTGGAGGTTGTTCATGAGTGGCATAGCATCTCGAGTATTGATGTTTCCATGCTTCGGCATCCGACGCATCTTTTGATGAACTCCTTTGTATCTTGATACATCGTTGGCCGAAAAAAATCCACTTTGCCGATCTTCACATGTGTTCGAAACACTCCATAATGTCCTCCATAGGGTGATGAATGACATCTTTCAATGATTTTCATGCCTTCAATTGTTGGGACACACCTCCATAGCAACCCATCGGCACAGATCCTGTAAAGATATGGATCATCCCACAAATGGATACGACTCTCATACTTTGGAGCTTCCTCTTGTCTCCTCCCCGGTGGAACATAACCCGCAACCATATAGTTGACAATATTCACGTACCAAGGATCATGGTCCGTTACCGCAAAGGAGCGTGTCATCCCTTAGATAGTCATTAATAGGTAGCTCATGTGTGTCTTTATGCTGAAGCCTAGACAAGTGGTCGGCTACCGAATTTTCTACTCCTTTCTTATCCCTTATTTCTATGTCAAATTCTTGGAGCAGAAGAATCTATCGGATTAACCGAGGCTTAGCATCTTTCTTAGTGAGGAGGTATTTGAGAGCAGCATGGTCTGTGTAAATGATTATCTTTGCTCCCACTAAGTAAGATCTAAACTTATCTATTGCGAAGACAACTGCCAACAACTCTTTTTCAGTGGTAGCATAATTGAGTTGTGGCCTGCACAAGGTTTTACTAGCATAGGATATAGCATAATGTTTCTTGTCTTTGGTTTGGCCTAAAACCGCGCCAACCGCAAAATCGCTAGCATCACACATGATCTCAAAGGGCAGACTCCAATCAGGTGGTTGGATTATTGGAGCTGAGGTGAGTGCCCTCTTCAGAATTTCAAAAGCTTCAAGGCACTCACTATTGAAAATGAAAGGTGCATCTTTGGCTAGAAGGCTAGTCAAGGGTCTAGCGATTTGAGAAAAGTCTTTGATGAAATGCCTATAGAACCCTGCATGGCCTAGAAAGCTACGAATACCTTTCACATTTGTGGGAGGTGGAAGTTGTTCAATAACTTCAATCTTTGCTCTATCCACTTCTATCCCACGTTCGGACACCTTGTGTCCTAGCACTATTCCTTCCTGAATCATAAAATGGCATTTCTCCTAGTTCAGGACTAAGTGCTTTTCTTCACACCATTGTAAGACCTTGTCTAAGTTCTCTAGGCAATCATTGAAGGTTTTACCATAGACAGTAAAGTCATCCATAAATGCCTCCATGATTTTCTCGATCATATCAGAGAATATAGACATCATGCACCGTTGGAAGGAAGCTGGAGCATTACATAATCCGAATGACATTCGTCGGTAAGCGTAAGTTCCATACGGGCATGTGAAAGTGGTCTTACTTTGGTCATCAGGGTGGATTGGAATTTGATGATACCCGGAATACCCATCAAGGAAACAAAAGAAAGAGTGATTTGCAAGCCGTTCCAACATTTCATCAATGAAGGGTAACGGGAAGTGATCTTTCTTTGTTGCCTTGTTAAGTTTCCGGTAGTCAATGCACATACGCCACCCCGTGACGGTGCGTTGAGGGATGAGCTCATTCTTTTCATTCCTCACGACCGTCATTCCTCCTTTCTTTGGCACAACTTGGACAGGGCTAACCCACTCACTATGAGGTACGAGATAAATAATCCCAAAGATGTAAGAGCTTAAGGACCTCTTTTTTAACAACGTCTCGCATTGCGTTGTTAAGTCTCCTTTGTGGTTCCCTAGATGGTGAAGCATTTGGATCAATGGGAATACGATGAGTGCATAGGATGGGACTAATTCCCTTGAGGTCTTGGAGTGAGTAGCCTATGGCCGGTTTATATTTTTCTAGGACAAAGGACAAGTTTATGGGTTTCCTCTTGAAAAGCTTGTCACTAATGATGACCGGAGTTTCTCAATTATTATTGAGAAAGACATATTTTAAACCGAAGGAAGCGGTTTTAGCTCAACTAAAAGGTTGTGATGGCACCTCGGTTTCCTCTAACTTGACAGGCTCTCGCCAACTCTTCCTCTTCTTGAATAAAGTGTTCATCATCGGAGTTGGTTGGGCCATATCCTCTAAAGATGCCATTAAAACCTCCTCAACAACAGGTCTTGCTCGGGTTTAGGTTCTACTATCGCATTATTTGAGCGTGCAAGTGAGATGGTGATAGGAGAACTTTCTAATTTTAAATCTAGAAGACCCCTGTTTTTGGTCTTTCTTGGAAGAGTATCCCAAAAGGCACACCAATCAAGATGGATGTATCTGAGATGTCAAAGATATGAAAACCTAGGCAATACTCAGAACATCGTATTCTCAATGGGATAGACCTTATGACCCCATAACTTTCAAAAGTAACTCCAGAAGGAATTCTTAGAAGCTTATGAGATGGGATCAAGAACTCGTTGGGGCATAGTTGTTCGGCCAAAGTCTTTGAAATGATATTCATCCCAACGGTAGGACTATAGTGAGCCTCTATAGTGGTTCCCTTAAGGATACAAGTGATAACATCTGAGGGGGCAATGATTCAGGCTACCTCAGTGGATAACTCCATTTCTGCCAACCACTCACGACTCATGATGGCCAATAGTCCCTTAATGTGTTCCATAAGAAAAGCATCATTATTTGGACCATCGTCATCCATAGAGTGTACCAGAGGCTTCACTTGGACCGGTAAATTTGAGGCATTGCCAAAATCTTCAAAAAGACCATCCTTGATTTCAAAGGGAAACACGGAAGGATGGGGTTCATCATCTTCCAGATTGTCTTGGGTTTCCTCAATGGGAGGTTCTTTAACAACCAAATTGTCGGAAAGGTTTTGAAGTGATTTCGGATTCGGTTGTGTCTACCTCCTCTTGTTGGTCGGGGCTTGGCTTGACTTCTTCTTCAGAAACTCATCAAAAATGCCGGTGTAAGGGGTGTTTTCAAGGATTTTCTCTAAAATGGCTTTCCCCTCGCTAATGGTATTATGTGAGAATGAACCTCCAGAAGATAAGTCAAGGTGTAGAGCAGCTTCCTTGCTAAGACCAAGATGGAAGTGGTAAAGAAGCACATGGTCGGGCAAGTAAAGGGTTGGGCCAGTATTGATAAGAGTTAAGAACCTAGCCCAAGCTGCTCCTAATGTCTCCTTCTCCTTTTGTTTAAAGGTGAGAACTTCTATTCAAAGGGCGGCAATCCTAGGAAGGGGAAGAAAGCAAGACAAAATTTATCTCGAAGTTCATCCCAGTTTCCATTTACTCCTACAGTATGAGCATACCACTGTTTCGCTCTTCCCAAAAGGAAGAACAGAAAAAATTTCCATTTAATGGTCTCTTGTGTCATGCCAGCAATAGTCAAGCAAGAACACAACTGCTCAAATTCTCTAAGGTGGGTGTAGGGATTTTCTTCTTCTAATCCAGAGAAGGTTTGCTCCCGAACCATGGCTATAAAAGCAGGGCGAAGCTCATAGCCATCCGTAAGTATAGGATGTGATGACGGTGGAGGCTCTAGCAACTCACCCTTTGGAGCCGAGAATTGAAAGATAGGCGTGGAATCCATTTGGTTGGGTAAAGGTAGTGATAAAAAGGAAAATAAAAGATACACGGACGAACATGGTTCGATTCTAGAACAGCTACCGTTCCCCGGCAACGGCGCCAGAAAGCTTGTTGGTATATGTTAACGCAAAGAGAAAAGATCCGCAAGCGCACGGATACCGCTGTAGCTTTCTCCCTAGAGTATTCCAAGGTATCGATTTTCCATGAGGAACGTGAAGTGTACTAGTAACGAATCAAGAATGTCCAAGGATAGAAAAGGTAAATATTTTTGGTGGGTAGAGAGGGGTTGTCTCAGGTCAACTAGATAACTAAGGATCAGGCTTACTATACTTAACTTACTTTGGAGCAACAGTACCTTTCCAACTCTCGAATAAGACTGGGAAGAAAGTAGTTGGGGAAGGCTGCCAAAAGCTCTACGGAACACCAACTCCGATGTGGTGGAATATGAAGACCAATAGAGCTGTCACCTCTAGATGCTACCACAACTAACCGTAAGAATTGGGCGCAAACTCAGGTAAACACTAGTCTAGACACCACGTCTACACTAACGATTACTACTCTAGCTATGCGCAATAACTAGAGCACTCAATATGAGCAGAGATCCCGTAAGCAAAGTAAAGTAAGAACTGAACTTAATTAAATAGAAGACTTAGAGTTACCAACAGAAGAACCTGAAGATGAATCGATGACGAATCATCTCCGTAGAGGTACAAAGTTGAGGGATCCGATAGGCCGGCTCCACCTTCTACTCTCTCCTCTCCTCTCTCCCTATTTTCTAATGACTCCAGAGAGGTTGATCCATTCAAGGGACCCCTCTCAGATGAGTCTCCCTCAGAGAATATGAATTAGGGTTTCATGGGGAGTGCCTCCCCCTAGGGTCTGGGGCTGCTTTTATAGCCCGGTGGGATGAACGTGAGCCCTTGGATCAAACCGACTTTGGCGGACGGCTGAAATTGAAACCCTAAGGCGGTGGAGCACGTGGGCTGAAGCTAGGCCCATTTAGCCATCAGAAGCGGCATCGGCCGGTCCAGGCCGACCGGCCGGTCCGGGCTCCGGCCCCCTCGCGTCCACTTCGGCGTGGTGTCTTCTCGCGCCTTACTGGGTCTTCTAGTGCAGCCCCCGCGGTGGAATTAATATCTTTTCATTCGAAACTCCAAAAAGGCAAATTATATGTCCGCTTTCGATCGTTTCGACGAGCCCGTTGCAATGGTGCATTCTAATTCATCATTTGAGATACCTTTATACTGTCATATTGGCTTATTTTGATAACTTTTCTGGTATGTACCTGTAGAAACAATGATTCACCAAAACTCGTGGAACTTGTTAGAATCAATCCCTACAACTATAGTTTGTGATTCATTTCATGTTATTATATGCAATAGTTGATGGTTTATGATTGACATTAAGGACCGTCAACACCACCAATGTTGTTTAAAGGTATCAGACCATCTGCACAATAGAAATTGAACCAATCCATAACCAAACTATGTCTCTTACATTCATTGCACAAATAAATACTTTTGTGAGCAAACTTAGCAACCTGGTAATTGTTCCAAGCTTTCACTGTTGGTTGATTGCCTTTGGAGCCAATCGCTATTTTCATCCATTCCACTTGTTGTATCATCATCTGCAACTTGAAACCAAAGTTGTCTTGTCTTATTCATTATATCACAGTTTACAATTAAAGTGATACTCAGCAACAACACCATACCTGTTGAATGGACCGTCATAATGTTTTGAAGATCAACACGACCTTGGCTATTCATCTCATACCACTCACGGCGTTTTTTGTTTATTTCACTCCTCTTTTTCATCACTCATTCTTGCAAACATTTCTCTCTCTGCCTCTTCTTCTCCTTAGGATCTAGGTCTAGTGACAACAATCTTGGTCGGGGTTGCAAACATAGGAACATAGAATATTATGTAGAGCTATTGAAAAAGCTTACATGCCTCTATGGTTGCATTTGTAAGGTCCCTGAAAGGTACCCGATGACCACTGGTTGGGTTTGGTGTGTCCATCAACACTACCTGTAAAAAGCTATCCCAATATTATTGAATTGCACTAAATTAAAAGAGGTAGCCCGCCCAAGTAGCATTAGCCGATCGGGAACCAGCAGAGAAGTCTACCGTCCCAAGAAACATTTCGAGATACCACATGTTAAGTGATAGCTTTTCTTCAGTGAGACCGACGGAGCTGCAGCTCAAACTTAGCTAACTTGCCTCACCGCAGCTTGTAAACAAATCCCTAAATAAGATAACAGTTGTAAACTTAGCTGCATACTTTTTAGGAAAAAATAAAGCTAACGAGATCATGGATGTAGATATACCTAACTTTCGGTCTTGACTTCCACTTGTGATTCCTAAATGTCTACCCGCAAACAAACAATAACTATCAGGCTTTGATCAACAATTAAACCACTTGTGGCAAGAATCGCCTAATGAAATCGACAACAGAATCACTTCTGAATCCAATTGCCGAACCATAAACAGTAAGCAGGAGGGAAAACAAACTTGAATTAAGCCTAGACCATAGATGCTAACTGTTGACGCTTAGAATTGCTCTAGGCAACACACCAGCAGGGGCCAGCACGCCCAAGGGGTTGCAAATCAACCCACAACCAACAAGGAATGCAGTGAAAACGACGAAACCGATCTAGAGACCGGTTAAGCCGATTTGAAGCCCGTTCTTTGCGTAGAAAACTCCCGAACAACTCCCGGGAAGACCCATCAGGGAGGATCATGTGGAGGATGCCCTAGGACCAGCAAGGCCGCCTAGAACGCCCGCCGAATCTCGCCGGGAGATGCGACGAATAGCAGTAGGGGTTGGAAGAGAGGGTAAAAGTTGGAGTATATGTGTTTTTGACGATTGGATAGATGGGAACTCAATCGGCCATAATCCTCTCACATATATAGAGGGGGGTGGTCTTATCCCAGTAGAAAACCGCTCCAATACTTATTTTCCAAGTTTTCCACGAGTTTAGAAGAGTTCGGGTCGCAACCGGAAAGTCCAGATCCGAACTGACGAGGTCTACCGGAACTTCCGGTCGAACTTCCGGTCTTGAACCGGAACTTTTGGTCTTGGACCGGAACTTTCGGTCATAGACCGGAAGACCGGAACTTCCGGTCTATACTTCCGGGCCATAGACCGGAAGTTCCCGGAGCTTCGGGTCGGCGTAGGCCGGAACTTCTCGTCACGGACCGGAAGTTCTGGTCATGGATCGGAAGTTCTGGTCTCGGACCGGAAGTTCTAGGTTAGCACCACAGCATTTTCCGGGGGCCATAACTTCTTTATATGATCTCGAAATCGGGCATTCCATATATGATTTTTGACCGTCTCGACGAGAAGAACGCAATGGTGAGATCAAATCAACACTTTGACAACTTTATAAAATAGGCAATTTTGGTTGTCAACACATGCCCCCCTATTTTCAGGTGAATGATGCATGATCCTAAAAACACAATTTAAAACCAAATAGCGACGATACCCATCTCATCGGCTATCTAGTGACTAAGGGCAATGTATACATCAGCCATTTTTGTTCTAAGGGCGATACATGTATCGACCATTGTTTGAAAAACACTTAGGCTTCTTGCCAAACACTTAGAAAATACTTTTTTAAGTATCTTCCGTTTATTGCTCTCGGGAGACTTTCACCTTGCAATGCCTCTAGCATATATGAATTTCTAAATATCACTTTGATCACTTTATAAGGACCTTCCCAGCTTGGTGACCATTTGCCAAACTTGTTGCTTTTCAATCCAATTGGTAGTATGGTTTTCCAAACCATCTCTCCAACTTGGAAAGATTTACTTTTTTACTTTCTTATTATACGCTCTAGCAACCCGAGCTTTGTCTTTCTTAATTTCCTTAAGAGCTTTTAATCTTTTATCTATCACCTCATCAATATTATCCATCATTAGGTCATGATACATAACAGCAGATAGATCATTTTGTTTAGCAAGCCTGTATGCATCCAAATTAACTTCAACGGGTAACACGGCCTCTTGACCATAGACTAACTCAAAAGGAGTCACCTTTGTAGCACATGCCTTGATATGCGATGTGCCCATAGAGCTTCAGACAAGACTTCATGCCACCTTTTCGGATTATCCTCAATCTTTTTCTTAATAAGCTTGATCAAAGTCTTGTTGCTAAACTCAGCTTGACCATTAGCTTGAGCATAGTATGGAGATGAATTAAGAAGCTTTATCTTAAACAATTCGGCAAACTCTCTTACCTCTTTGGATATAAAGGATGTCCCTTGATCCGTTGTCAATATTTGAGGAATGCTGAATCTATGAATAATATGCTCGAGAATAAACTCAATCACCTCTTTATGTGTCATATTCTTCAACGGGACTGCCTCGGTCCACTTAGTAAAGTAATCTGTAGCAACCAAGACAAAGCGATGTCCCTTTGAAGATGGGGGATGAATTTGGCCAATGAAATCTAGCCCCCAACCACGAAAAGGCCATGGTTTGATTATAGGATGGAGCATTGCAGCAGGCATAAGCTGAATATTACCAAACTTTTGGCACTCTTCGCACCCCTTGTAGTATCGAAAACAATAAGGCCATCATAGTAGGCCAATAGAAGCTGGCCCGACGTAACAACCATTTCATCTTTGGAGCCGATTGATGCGTACCATAAATGCCTTCATGGACTTCTCCCATAGCCACTTTTGCTTGATCAGTTCCCAAACACTTAAGCAACAAGTCTTGGTGCTTCACCCGGTAAAAGCTTCGCCATTATGCGAGTGTACTTGAATGCACTCCGCCGAACACTTTTGTCAACTTTCGAGTTGGGATCCTGCAAATATTTTAACAAAGGAGTTCTCCAATCTCCCAAATCGGTCACATTATCACTGGGATGTTGTTGACACCTCTTAATGTTATCTCTAATAACGGCGTTAAGAATGCTAGAGTAGTGCACCGCCACTAGAATGCCAAGTTGTCATCCCCAAAGATAACACCAAGAGGTGTGGTATTAAATCATGCCACCATTTAGAATATAGAAAATGTATCCACAAGCGCCTGAGATCAAATACCATTGTAGCATTTTACCCGGAGTATTACGGGTTGTCATTTATATTTTCCCAAAGGAAGGTCCAGTATGGCTTATGTAAAGGTAGTGTGTTGACCTAGAGTGTAACGAATAGGCATAACCATGTCCTCGCTACTCAATACAGGGGGTAAGTCACAAGATAATAGATAAGATAAGTATATAATCATCAGCATAAAAGGCATGAGACTTCTAGCTATATCATTAGGGTTGCTAGTAGAACATCAAGAGATATTCCCCGGTTATTCCTAGCTACAAGTCAATGTTTATTATGGTTAGTGCAATACACCTAGTAGTCATGGCTAAGGTTAGCATTACATTTATTTATAGTGGACATACTAGGGAAGTTTGAGAACATAGCACGCCCTTCCGTCGTATACAAGCCCTACTGTGCCTATAAACGGGGTTCGGATTACATAGTACTCAACAGGAATGTCACACCTGCGATCTACCAAACCCGGTCTATAGGGTGCATTCGCAGATAAACAACGTATAAGCACCACGCTTACACAATATTTATCACTCACCCAATGATCAATTAGATGAGTGCTATACGAACCTATGGATAAACATAATGTTAATCTAGCTATACTAAGCATATAACCACAATAGACAAGGAACATAATAACTATGAATATAAGTAAATGAGAATTCATCAATTCAATTGTAGCAATCATATAACTATACAATGAAAAAGAACAAAGGCGAGAGGAGGTAGAACTATACCAAATCCAAGCTCTTGATGGCTCCGGAATCCAAGCTTGCGCTTGCCTCCCTCTAGTTCTAATCTAGCTATCTAGGCCCTAGCTAAGGAGCTCTGATTAGGGTTTCAGGCTGATGATTGGACTTCTGAATGAGAATGAATGAATGGGTGCTCTCTCCCAGGGGGGTGCCTCTCCTTTTATAGCCCCGGGCGATGATCGTGAGCCATCGGATCAAACCGACATTGACGGGAGGCCGGATCGATCCTCAAAGGCGGTGGAGCCAACCGGGCGAACCGGGGCTGGACCGGGGCCCGGCCGAACCCGGCCGGTCAGGGGTGGGACCGGCCGGGTCCCACCTGGTGGCCTCCGGGCCCCGGCTCGGTGTGGTGCCTTCTCGCCTCTTCCGAATCTTCCCTGTAGCCGTGGAGTCCGTTTTCCGTTTCCTTGTTCCGATAAGCTTGTATGTTTGCGTCTTTTTTTTTTCCCGCATAAATAGTGAAACACCAAAACTCATGGAATTCGGTCGAGTGTAAACCCTATGTCTACTTTGGTGATCACATTTGCATCCTTTTCATGGCTAGTTGATGGTTGAATTAATACAATAGTGGCCGTCAACAACTTCCCCAAGCTTAACCTTTGCTAGTCCCTTAGCAAAGAAAAAACTTAGAAGAAGTTATTGAATATATGTGTACGTTAAGCATTGTAGCCATCTCGAGCAACTCTCTCAAAATATACCTGCAATCGATTTAAATTCTCCTCCAAGTTACGCAATAACCGAGCTGACTTTCAAACTTACCCATATTACCTTGGACTGTGGGGCTTATTAGCTCTTCCTTGGGTCTTGAGCACTTGACGCACGTAAAGATCCCATCTAAGCACTATGTCTCAAGTTCTTTGATCAACTATCATTCTCGAGTTTTTTAGAGGTTTTCAAATAAAACTCGAGCTTTCCCATATATGACACTCTCAAGTCTCTCAATGTATGTGGTATTTGTGGATTCTCACCAAGACAGTGATGATGATTGCCTTTCTCTTCATCCTATAACTAAAGCTTTTGTGGAGCTCATAGGTAAGGAGAAAACTGAAAGAGCAAACTTGCAATGCATATGTGTTAGGTCAAACAATGGATCCATGGAGAAACAAGTCATGCAGTCGAATCAAGATGTATGGGTGGATGGATATGGTGGATATCTAATTCTACTTAGCTCCTTAAATGCTTCTCTCTCCTTTTGTACACTAGGAACTGACCAGAGGTTATGAGCTATCTTTTTCTTTCTTCTTTTCTTTCTCTCTCTTTTTTTCAGGGAGTCGGGTATCTAGTACCCATTGTTTTGTATTGGGACCCTTGTCCATCTTTCTTCTTTTTTTTCAAATATCTTTTTGCATAGCTCATAGCACTCCTTTTGACATTGATGGATTTAGAGAGATAACACAGGAATCATGGAGCATTTATTGGGTGGCTAACCTAATGGAATATTTTTGGTGTTCTCTCCCAAATAGGGAGGAAAACATTTTTTTGGAATGGATGTAGGTGGAATGGAATGTTGTTGCGCCTACTCTAGTGTAGAGTAGTGCATATGGAGGTGGATCTTGATTCAAGAGCATGACAAATTTCTCACCAGGGGTCACAAAGGTTGACAAAACTCAATGCAAGACAAGCAAAGATTTATGTGGAAGTTTAACTAGCCTATCTTATCATGTTAGCTCTGGTGGGAATGTAAGCTTTGTCATATAGGAACTCATCATGTTTTTGCATTTTTCAAAAGATAAATCTCCAGAACTTTAGTGTCACTTAGAACAAGATAGATAGCAGCTTAGATTTTCTCAATCTTATCAATCAGGTACCTAGACTTAGTTCAAGCATATGCAACCCACAAGTTTCAGGCTCGGAGCAAATTCTCATGTCAAAACAGTTGGAGCTAAAACTTAGGAAAACTTTTGTCTAAACTCTAGGCATTTCAGAGGTGTTGTAACAGAGCAGCTTATCTTTATTTCAATTCAATCATTCAAGAGCTTCCTTTTTATTGGCTCTAGACAGACACACATTTTTATTTGATTTTCATTTTAAAACTCAAAAGACCCTAAGGACTCTTAAGAAGCATGGACCTTCACGTGTCCACATATTTTTGGTATTTTTAATTTTTCTTCGATACTATGGTGAACCTTCATGTGCTCACATATTTTTGGTATTTTAAATTTTTATGACTGACTCGATAATCGCGTAGGTATACTTACCTAGGTACCTAGGGGATGCCTTCCCCCAAGCTGGTTGTTGTTGCGGTTGAGCATTGAAGCTGAGCAGTTCTCTCGATGGAGCTCACGCTTGTAAGAGCTGGTGTAGCCAAGAACCTTCATCTCATTCGACAAGAAGTTGCTTCCTTCATACAGTGGTTAGCTATGTGCAAGAAGGTGTACTTCGAGTGATGATGATTCTTAGGTGAACTAGCTCTCAGAGTCATCCTGCAGCAAACATCTCACAAAACACCAAAACTCGTGGAACGGGTTAGGATAAACAGTTAGTGGTTAGCCGTTCGTGGGTTGGTTATTGTGAGAGGTTTCCAAAGGTTATTACAATACATTCAATGCGACAGGATGCTCAATGATTATTTTTGGTTTTTTTTATCAAACAAAATTGAAATATGTATTCTAATTTTTTTATGCCACCACGGTGAACACTCCTTTAGCTTGCGCCGTAGGCATATCACATGGGGCTTTGATGTTTCTTTAAATGTTTTTGTGGTTTTCTATAAAGATGACAAAAACTAACTATGAATTAAAAGTGCAAGAAAGTAAATGGATAACTACCATTGTAACCTTATGGCAAGGGTTTGGAGTTTAAAGTCCTCTGGACAAGACTTCTCGTCTTCTTCATTCCTGGGGTGCTTCATCGGATCCCGAAGATGGGGACCCTGATGTTGGACCTCCTGGTGGTGATGACTCAGTTGAGGAGGTTACCTTTTCTTTCAATACCTTCGTAGGTTGTGCCTTTGGTGCTGTAGGTTCTTCCTTGATTTCCTCCTCCTCAACATTGTTCTTTTGAGAGCGATTCCTCCGGCGCTGACGTCTCCTCTTGGACTGAGTAAAAGCTGCTAATCTAGGAGAGTTATAATCTTTAAAATAATAGCGTACCTTCTCTCCTGGAAATTGGAAGTGGACTTGGCCTGATCCATTGTAGATGATCGCGTTGGTGGTGCTTTGAGGAACGGCCTTCCAAGTATGATCGGCGTCTCGTCTTCTTCCCCATGTCCAAGTATCATGAAGTCGGTCGGGGACGTAATGGTCCCGGATCTTGACCATGATGTCTCTTGCTACTCCCTCCGGAAATCTCGTCAGATTGTCCGCCAAATTGCCGCAAATGCATATAGGTAGGGTATAGAGGTGTATCGAATAATAAATCATATACCTTTTTAGACATTATGTTGACAAATGATCCGGTATCGCAGAAGGCGTAGTAGAATGAGCACGCCCAATGGTGCAATCAATGGTCGGGCGTGCCTGGATCCTCTTTCTTGGTTAAGAATGGTGAAGCTAAGAGGTGGTCATGCTTGTACTCAACAGCCTTGACTACTTGGACCTGCTTTCTCACTTGTCTTCTGTTCCTGCTCTTTCTCTTCCCATTTGAATTCCTCTTGGTTCCTTCGTTTGTTGGCTTGACTGGGAAGTAAGCTCCTCTTGGATCTATAGGAACTTCAAGGGTCTTATTCTTGAAACTGAACTTCTCTTTATTGCCCTTGATGGTGAAACAAATTTTGGCACTCGTCTGTAGATGACAGCCTTTGCAAAGTACTTTCGGAATGGTCGGCCAAGAATGATTGGACTCTTGGGGTCTCTGCCGGTATCCAGGACTACAAAGTCTACAGGGACATATGATCTTCCGATCCGTATGCACACGTCATCTAAGATTCCCTTGGGGTACTTGATCGTTTGGTCTGCAAGCTGCAAACACATATCGTGTACAACAAAGATGCCCATGGAAAGACTTGGTCGAAGATTACCTTAGGCATGATGTTGACACCGGGCGCCCAGATCGCGCAACAACTTCGGGGAAGTCATGCTGCCCAATAGAGATGGGGGGATCACAGTGTCTCCCGGATCTCCTCTCTTGGGTGGCATGGAGTCATCCTTCCATCCTGATGATGCTTCAACGTAGTAACCTGCATATACATCAACAAGGTTCGTGGTCTCGGGCTCTAGAGGTTGCCCTGGAATCTTACCTTCGTTGGTTGGTGGAACAGCGACCGCCAGCTGAGCTAATTATTGTTCTATTATTTTATTGAAGCTAAGCTGGTTCTTAACAGCAGAGGTAAAGCTATCCATTTTGATGTTTATGTTTTCTAGCATTTTATCATTGGATGCTACCTTCCTAGATAAAGTCTCCATAATTTTATTTTGGTTGGAGATCACTTCTCTCAAAGGCAATTGAGCATAGTTATTGTAATTAGTGCCTTGAAAGTTACCTTGGAAGTTACCTTGGTAGTTAGGCCTTTGCTGGTTCCATCCTTGATTTTGAGGACGATAGTTGTTGTTGTTGTTGTTGATGAAGTTCACATCCTCACGGGTCTCATGGCAGCTGTTGCCTGAGTGTCCCATATTGCCACATACTTCACAAGTCATGCATTAATCATTGATGCGCATGACATCTTGTCTCTGGCTCGTCGTGTCTTCCGGCTTCTTCATGAGCAGATCTATCTTGGCAGACAGCATGTCTACCTCTTTGAGCTGGTGCATTCCTCCACTCCTCTTGTGGGTGGTCTGGCGCTCATCATTCCAATCTTGATTGGAGGCCATCTTCTCCATAAGAGCAGTAGCTTGTGGTATGGTTAGTGACATAAATGCACCTCCAAAGAAGAAATCAATATTGTTACGGGTGCTGTTGGTAAGCCCACGATAGAAAGTTTGCATCAGGAGCCAATTCTCCATCCCATGATGAGGACATTCTAATATGTAATCTTGGAAGCGTTCCCATGCCTCAGGGACTGACTCATCATGTTGTTGCTAGAAACTTGAAATCTTCCCCCTTAGGGCACTTGTCTTGCCCATAGGAAAGAATCTTGCTAGAAAAGCTATGGAGCACTTGTCCCAAGTTGTATGATTGTCTTTGTTGGCGTAGAACCATTGCTTTGCCTTTCCCAATAGTGAAAATGGGAACAGACATAGCAGAACGGTATCCTTTGGTACATCCTTCAGCTTGAAAGTGCTGCAAATCTCCAGAAAGTGTTGGAGATGAGCACTTGCATCTTCGTGTGCTTTTCCACAGAACAAGTTGGCTTGCACCATAGTGATAAGAGCTGGCTTAAGCTCAAATCCATTCTCCCTAACTTCTACGTTAGGTCCAAAGGCGGATGTTGTTGGTGTTCGTGAGCGTAGAACTTCGCAAGCAGTGACTTATCGACCATTTCCTCAAAGACTGGTGCTAAGTTGCCTTCTTGTTGCTCTTCTTCTTCTCTTATAGGAGCTTGCTCCTCCAAAGAACGAACCTCGGCCGGTGGGTGTCTTTGATGGAGATTCAAAGATATCCCTCACTTGCTGGAATTTCCTTCTTCGAAAGAGTTTCTATGGATTTTCAACGTAGTTATTTGGCAGATCAAAACCACTCATTCATTACCCTGCATAAGATTTCACAAAGATAGAAAACACAAGGGTAAGCCTTTGCATTGAGTAGGGGTCTATGGTTTCCTCTATCTCATTAGTTTGTTAGGTCTATCGCTATCCTTTTTAATTGCCAATTGCCTTCCCGAGAAACGGCGCCAAAAATGCTTGTTGACACCTCTTAATGTTATCTCTAATAACGGGCGTTAAGAATGCTAGAGTAGCGCACCGCCACTAGAATGCCAAGTTGTCATCCCCAAATAACACTAAGAGGTGTGGTATTAAATCATGCCACCATTTAGAATATAGAAAATGTATCCGCAAGCGCACAGGTCAAATACCATTGTAGCATTTTACCCGGAGTATTACGGGTTGTCATTTATATTTTCCCAAAGGAAGGTCTATATGGCTTATGTAAAGGTAGTGTGTTGACCTAGAGTGTAACGAATAGGCATAACCATGTCCTCGCTACTCAATGCGGGGTAAGTCACAAGATAATAGATAAGATAAGTATATAATCATCAGCATAAACAGATAGAGACTCCTAGCTATATCATTAGGGTTGCTAGTAGAACATCAAGAGATATTCCTCGGGTTATTCCTAGCTACATGTCAATGTTTATTATGGTTAGTGCAATACACCTAGTAGTCATGGCTAAGGTTAGCATTACATTTATTCATAGTGGACATACTAGGGAAGTTTGAGAACATAGCACGCCCTTCCGTCGTATACAAGCCCTACTGTGCCTATAAACGGGGTTCGGATTACATAGGACTCAATAGGAATGTCACACCCGCGATCTACCAAACCCGGCCTATAGGGTGCATTCACAGATAAACAACGTATAAGCACCAAGCTTACACAATGTTTATCACTTACCCAACGATCAATTAGATGAGTGCTATATGAACCTATGGATGAACATAATGTTAATCTAGCTATACTAAGCATATAACCACAATAGACAAGGAACATAATAACTATGAATATAAGTAAATGAGAATTCATCAATTCAATTGTAGCAATCATATAACTATACAATGAAAGAGAACAAAGGCGAGAGGAGGTAGAACTATACCAAATCCAAGCTCTTGATGGCTCCGGAATCCAAGCCGCTTGCCTCCCTCTAGTTCTAATCTAGCTATCTAGGCCCTAGCTAAGGAGCTCTGATTAGGGTTTTAGGCTGATGATTGGACTTCTGAATGAGAATGAATGAATGGGGGCTCTCTCTCCCAGGGGGTGCCTCTCCTTTTATAGCCCCGGGCGATGATCGTGAGCCATCGGATCAAACCGACATTGACGGGCGGCCGGGATCGATCCTCAAAGGCGGTGGAGCGAACCGGTGAACCGGGGCCGGACGAGCCCGGGGGTGGGACCGGCCGGTCCCACCTGGTGGCCTCCGGGCCCCCGGCCGGTGTGGTGCCTTCGTCTCTTCTCGAAATCTTCCCCGTAGCCGTGGAGTCCGTTTTTACGTTTCCTTGTTCCGATAAGCTTGTATGTTTGCGTCTTTTCTCGTTTTCGCTTTTGCATAAATAGTGAAACACCAAAACTCATGGAATTCGGTCGGTGTAAACCCCGTGTCTACTTTGGTGATCACATTTGCATCCTTTTCATGGCTAGTTGACGGTTGAATTAATACAATAGTGGCCGTCAACATTTGGTCAACAGCTGAACCCCATTTTGATACTAATAATATTCCACCTGAGAAGGATGGGGTCCAATTAACTATCTCTATGCTAATCAACACTAACCCTTCTGATCTTTTGCTGTTTAAAACTTTTATTACACTTTGGTACATTTGGAAGGCGCGCAATGACAACAGGTTTCAAAGGAAAACATGGACGCCTTCTCAGATACACCAGGCGGCAAATGCACACATGAACACTCACCTGAATGCAAGCCATCAGCAAGAAGACAGCAGCCACCATATAACAGATTATCAGATTTCTTCTTCTAACCATGCAGGTATCCCAAATCAACCCTCCGACGATTCTATTGCAAGTACTATACAACCACGACACCAACATGTTACAGGAAACCTCCAGCAGCCCCTAACAAGGACTATGCCACGACAAGGCAATACAAGGACATGCTTGACAACAATCTCGAACAGTTACACTATTACAGATCCGGCTGCTCTTCCAGGCATCCAATGCTTTGTTGATGCCTCCACTCTTCATGATCAACCCGCACTGCAACAGCCTCGGAGAGCGGTATTGGAATTTTATTTGTTAATACACGTGTTCAAATTTACCTGCACTATCTACATAAAGGCGGTGCTTACTCAAACCTACTCGGTCATCATTGCCGAAGCGGCGGCCTTAGCCTTTGCAATGGCGGCGGTAGCTTCACAACTAGACTTCTCCAAATAAGTTTCATTTTTATCGATTGCAGCCACCTGGTTCAATTCATCAACGCCAAGAACCACGACCATCCCCCCGATTGGCGTATGAAGGAATTTACTCAAATCTTTGACAACGTGTTCTCAACAAACAAGCTTCGGTTTACAACATCGGTAGGAATATAAACAATACAGCCAGATGTTCTAGCTAGGCTAGCTCTCTCATCTTCTCGTATCCCACTCAAATGATGTTGTTTTCGGTTGCTCTTTCACGGGCCACCCTCTCCGGTGCTCCATTCCCGGAGCGCTGAACTCTGTATGCCTACGCTCTCAGTAGGCTTCTAGCAGCTCCTTGCTGCTAATCAATTTATGTTCATTGTCAAAAAAAAATGAGGGCTCCCACTTCCATAATACACGTCCGTAATTGTCCAACGCCCGCGTCCGTCGCAGCCTTTTCTTTCCTTGAGGCATGCATGCGTCTTTGCGGCCGCCTGCACCGCACCGTCCCTCGGCTGCGGCTGTGCGAGTGTGCCGCCGCCTCGCCTGGGCGGCATCTGTATGCGTCTTGATCGGGCTGCCGCGCGCCGCCGCGGCTGAACCTCACTCGTGTGTCTGCCGTGCCGTCGAGGAGCCGGGCTTGTCCGTGATCAGCCTCGACAACAGCACCACGGCCTGTCATCTTCACCGCAGGGACTGCCGGGCGGAGGGAACGCCATCGAACCGAGCCTTCATCGCTGCCGAGCAGCACGTCAAGGTCACGTTGTCGGCGTTCCGTCCTACGACTCGACACCGTGCCGCCGTCGTCCTCATTGTCTAGGTACGACCTCTTGGTCTCTCCTCTCCGTGCTAGACCTAACCCTAAAGCCCAACAAAGCCACCTCTATGATGCAACAGTTGCCGGACATCGTGCCTCATCTCCCCGTCGTGCTAGGCGCCGAGGTCTCCGCCCGCCGTCATGGTCGCACGCCAATAGACACTGGTCGGACCTTCATCCACTCCCGGTGCTCCGACGAGCTCGACGGGATGAAGGTCACAGATCCAACGCTGCCATTGGTGCGGACATCGCCGTCCAGCTCGCAAGTCTTGGAGACGGGGCCGTCCATATTGCACATGGCCTTGCTCGCCATCGCCATCTTTGCTTTGTGCGCCTGGCCTTGGCCCTTGCACAACGCCCACGATTTCGTGTTCACGGAAGTCGAGCTCCACGGAGAGACGTTGTCCTCCGTTTCTCGTGCGCAGAGGATCGCCTGCAGTTTAATCTCCAGGACCTTAGTTCCATGCCGCCAGTTTGACCGCCCCGCCAATCTCCTAATCTCGGCCAGCCTCACGACCACGCTTCACAATCCTGGCACCTTTGCTACTAGCCGTGCACGTCTCAATCTATCTGAACTCTGTCGGCCAAAACCTAAATAATTTAGTTGTAGCTGTATCCTTAAAAAGAGAAATCGTTGTTCAAGTTATCATGATGATTTTGCTTCGGATCTGTTCCTTTGGACGACTATGCATAACTTTCTTTTTAGTTAAATACCATCCCTGTCGCAATTACCAATATATGTGCATGGACTAGACATGATAATTGTTTATGCCCACGATTCTTGATGGCTTACCTTTGTTTTCCTTTTATGCCGACGTTGTAAAGATTTTTTATGAGAATTGAACCTTAACTCTTGTCACAGTTGGGCTCTTAAGCATCATTATTCCCTGTACTTTCGGGTGTGTAACTATGTATACACAGTCCAGTAAGTGAATCCACTTTGGGATATATATGCATAAACTATCAATTTGGGAGTAAAAAAACTGAATCCACTTTGCCCATTTTAAGGCTCTCTAGATTAGTGGATCCATGCTTTCAGATCAATGTCTGTTGGTTAAACTCTGTGAGCCTCACATCATGGTGATTGACCTAATTTTTTGGTAACTGACAGAAATAGATGAATTGCCTATGCATGAATTCCTATTATATGACCCCCTTTGTGTTGCCTACAATTTGCACGGTCAGAGTTACTTGAGTTAGTGGATTCCCTTGATATAGCCACTTTCTATTGCAAGTGATTTGGTCTCTAACCTTACATGCACGAAAGATAGAGCATTAGTTAGCTTGTAAGCATTTACATATTGATCTACTTCACAGTCATTCTAAAAACTGGATACTTGAGATAGTTTGCATGCCACAAGTTGCCCGAAAGCAGGGGGTGAAAGATCAAGTAAATACTATTTCTATAAACTACAAGATAGTTTTCACCTGTACATATTTTTCAGGAAATAACCTCCATCACCAAAGACGGGGAGCTGTTGTCGAAATTGAATAGGACTGAATACAAGATTGGTTCGTCAATTTTTTCTCAGGGTAAACTTTTTAGTTGCAATTTGAATTTTGGTAAGAATCTGAATTCAGATACAGCCTCGAGAATTTAGTTGGAATCAGCTTAGTTGTTCACCGGAATCTTCACCTTCTGAAGTTATCTTGATTTTATTTGCTATCTTTCACTGGTCTCCGATAGATCACCTTCAGTTTGTATTAGAGTCAACATCTGCCCCTGGTACAAAACAGCATATTGCTACAGGTTTTTAGTTCTTCTATTGTCAGATTGCTAGCACTATACAGTTGCAGGTTCAGTAAACTGTACAATTGCAGGTTCAATAAACTGCAGTAGGCAAGTAGCATACTCTCTCTTACTACAACAGAGTTATTTTTTTTCTTATTGGAGGCTCCTAGGAGAAGTAGTGATGTGTTCATATCAAGAGTATAGAAGTTTTTGATGCTTTGAGATCTCCTATATTTTAAATGGGTGCCAAACTTATTTTTCCTCTGAATTAGTAAACATATTTTCAATGTAATTTTGAAAGGAAGATACTTCATTAGCAGCATTTGATTGGTGTCCATTGCCCCGGTATAGAACAGCAAATGGGTTAGTGTTGACAACCAAAATTGTCCATTTTATGAAGTTGTCAAAGTGTTGATTTGATCTCACCATTGCGTTCCTCTCGTCGAGATGGTCAAAAATCATATATGGAATGCTCGATTTGGAGATCGGATGAAGAAGTTATGGCCCCCGGAAAATGCTGTGGTGCTGACCCAGAACTTCCGGTCCGAGACCAGAACTTCCGGTCCATGACCAGAAGTTCCGGCTTGCGCCGACCCTGGAGCTCCGGGAACCGGAAGTTCCGGTCCAAGACCAGAAGTTCCGGTCCGAGACCGAAAGTTCGACCGGAAGTTCCGGTAGACCTCGTCAGTTCGGATCTGGACTTTCCGGTTGCGACCCGAACTCTTCCGAACTAGTGGGAAACTTGAAAAATAAGTATTGGAGCGGTTTCCTACTGGGATAAGACCACCCCCCTCTATATATATGAGAGGATCATGGCCGATTGAGTTCCCATCTATCCAATCGTCAAAAACACATCTACTCCAACTTTTACCCTCTCTTCCAACCCCTACTGCTGTTCGTCGCATCTCCCGGCGAGATTCAGCGGGCGTTCTAGGCGGCCTTGCTGGTCCTAGGGCATCCTCCACGTGCTCCTCCCCGACGGGTCTTCCCGGGAGGTGTTCGGGAGTTTTCTACGCGAAGAACGGGCTTCAAATCGGCTTAACCGGTCTCTAGATCGGTTTCGTCGTTTTCGCTGCGTTCCTTGTTGGTTGTGGGTTGATTTGCAACCCCTTGGGCGTGCTAGCCCCTGCTGGTGTGTTGTCTAGAGCAATTCTAAGCGTCAACACACTTTTTGGCGACTTTCCTGGGGAAGGATTGGTTTGGTTGTTTGCTAATAACCGATCTTTTCTTCAATTCCAGCACACATTATGCCTGAAATCAGAGATGTGGGCGACAATGGAGGGGATGGTGACCTATCAAAAGTTGATATAAGCAACATCCGACATCCCACCACTATTGATGATCTTCCTGAAGAGCTGAAGAAGCAAGTTGAGGCCAAATTCGACACCGTTGTCAAAGCTTTCTTAGAAAGTTGTACTGTAGATCGGCGTGATAAGGTTACTCAATACAAAGAACCCAACTACGCTGGATTGGTACCTTCTACATCAACGGCTAAGCCAAATGCTTCCGCTGCGCCTGCTACAACGGTTGCTCCGGCAACCGAGGTAACTAATAGTCCTCCTATCTATGATGATCCATATCCTACTCATGCTAATTTTGCTCAGATGCTAGTAGATGAAAGGAAAGTATATAACAATAGTATTCAGCATCTTGCTAGCATACTTAGTGATCGCATGGATAAGTTAGAGGGACGGACAACCGATTATGATCAATCGGGTGTTCCGCAGCCCCAATTTGGTATGCCATTGAATTATTATTCCAATCAAAGCAATCATGCAGCAGCTAGTAGATTGTCATCGGGCCCTTTGTTGGTTGGAAACAATAGGACCGATGTTCCTCTAACTAATGCTATAGTTCAAGGAGCTGTCAATGTTCAAAATTCGGCTTGTTTTACACAAACCAATAGTAGAATAGCAGCAAATAGAGCATCGGCGGGGGCAAATACGGTCCTTCCGAACCCACCGGTGTCACCTAGTGCTATTCCCATTCTAAATGTAGGTCCTACTCTTCCTTCTACCGATTTCAATGCCACTTTGAATCGGTTTAAAGAAGATTTGACTAGATCTCTTGAGAATAGCTTAGGTGTGCAAATTAAACCTGCTAGGCATGCATATCACAAATCGTACCCTTCCACTTTTGATTTCTTGAGGGCACCTATTGGTTGGAAGGTACCGGATTTTGTTAAGTTTAGTGGGGATAATAATAAAACTACAATGGAGCATGTTGGTATGTTTTTGGCTCAAATGGGTGAAGCTAGTACCATGGATCATATGAATGTTCGTTATTTCCCTTTATCGCTTACTGGAACAGCTTTTGCTTGGTTTACTTCTTTGCCATCATGTTCTATTAGTTCTTGGGCTGAGTTAGAAGAAAAATTTCATAATCACTTTTATAATGGAGTCCAAGAAACTAGATTGTCTCATCTTGCATCGGTTCGTCAAGGACGTAGTGAGCCCGTTCTTGATTTCTTTAAAAGCGTTTCAAAGACATTAAGAACCGTTGTTTCCATTTAATGCTTTCTGATAGAGATTTAGTTGATTTATGTTTTGCTTCCTAGTATTAAGGAGAAACTTGAGCATCATGAGTTTTTAAATGTTAATCAATTACTAGAGAGGGCCGTTTCCGTTGAATCGCGCCTTAAAGAACCTCGTGATGGTCATAAGTCTTACCGACCGAATACTCATGTCTTGGAGGAGTTTTTGGACAGTGAGAACAATGAAAATAGTGAGTTTTGTGCTGCTGAAATTGTTTGGCCAGCACCTAATAAACTAGTCACTTGCCCATCTCTCAAACCGATTCAAAAGAATCGGGGTAAGGATATGAAGTTTACTTTTGATTTTTCTAAGTGTGATCGAATTTTTGATGAATTGCTTAAATTCGCTATCTTAGGATTAACTATACATTCCCATCACCTGATGAGATGAAGAGAAGGGCATATTACAAATTTCATAATTCTTTTTCTCATGCCACTAATGATTGCAATGCTTTCCGTCGACAGGTCCAATCGGCCCTAAATGAGGGACGATTGAGTCTTACTGAGATGCAGGTCGACAAGACTCCTTTTCCCGCCTATGTGGTTGAGAAAGGAGATCCCGCTGTTTTGATTCGTCCGGAGCAAGCCGATAAAGCTCAAGGCAAGAAAGTGATTATCGGTGACCCACGTGTAGCACCGAATGTTAATGTGAATTTGGGGCGCAAGGTGGTGTTCGAGAAAGATGAAGAAGGCAGGAACAAGCTCAAGATCACTGCTGGGTCGAATAAATATTTGAGCAAGCAAAGATCATTCGAAGCGGTGGCGGCACAGCACAGGCCGGCTAGGCCGACTCAAGGAGTCGGCCAAGCCGACTTAGCCCCTCCTGAGCCAGCCAAGCCGGCTGAAGCGACTCCCCCAGTCGGCCAGGCCGATTCTCAGGTTTCCAGCAGCGACACCCAGGCCTAGGTCAAGACTTTGCGCATGTTCATTCCGCAGAGGCCAGAGATAGGTACTTGGAAGACCAATGAGAAGAAGAACAAAGGCGTCTTTGTCAAAAGGCAATGCACCTTCGACAGGCTTATGTCCAAGTACAAGAAGGAAAAGGCCGATTCTAGGAATCGGCCGTTAAAAAAAGAGAATCTACTCCACCCAAGCGAGAAGATGAGAAAGCAAAGCAACTGGTTATGACATCCACATCAACACCGCCGCAAAGAGTTGCTCCTCATGTGTCTTGTTGGGGTCCCCCAATTCCACCGCCTGTTACGCCACAATGGGGACCTTATGGAGTTTGGGTGCCGTATCCTCCTCAAGCGCCCATGATGCAGCAACAAGGGTGGGGAATGCCTGCTGCACCTTATGCCAAACCATCCGTGTTTAGCCGATTGAACTTCAGCCAATCGAGCTCTACCGTTGGTAATCATGGTCGTTTAATCATATCAAGAACTATGACCCCACAGGAAATAGGAAAGGCGCCAATGCAGCAGGTTTATGTGCCTAACAGGGATGAGAAGATGCTTGAAGCTCCCATGTTGAAGCCCAATTCTCTTCCATCTATTGTAATCGGCTCCACAGAAGTTCCTGTCATAAAGGATGATGAGCCGATTATGATTGAGAATCTAGCTTCAGTGACAAATCAAGGTGAAACGATAAGTGCTGTTGTTGAAGTTGAAAAAAAGAAGAAAGCCGAGGTGGACCCCAAATATAATCAACCTAAGTGGTGTCCTCCCAGCTTGGATAAAACTCAAAGGCGCAAATTGCAGCGAGCAAGGCACAAGCAACAAAAGTGAGAGAAGCTGGAAAAGATGAGGGAGGAAATCTTCAAGCCAAAGCAACCGGCGAATCAAAGCAAATTGGCCAGCAACTCTCAGCCGGCTATTTCAGTGCCTGTGCCAAAGGAAGGCGAGCCAGTTAAGCCGACTCTTGAGTCGGCTATGCCGGCTCCTACTGTGACTACTGCTCTGGAGAGTCCAGAGTCGGCCAGGCCGACTTTTGAGTCGGTTGAGCCGACTCCCATGGCTCCGGAGATCTCCGATGCACCTTCTGGTGATTTCGCCTCCACCGTTGCTGCATTGGTTGGTATTGACATTCTGGAGAGTCATGATGAAGAGATGGTGGATTACGAACCTTCACCGGAAAGAGGGAGGTTAATGTTATTTATTTGTCTTCAGATTACTATATTGTTGGGGATGATTCCACGGCAACGGAATTCAACTTTGCCATGCAAAGTGCTGTGTTTCAGAAACCAGAGGATTTCGTCAACCATCTCAAGCCGCTGCATTTGAAGGGTCATAT
Organism: Chrysopogon serrulatus; assembly: GCA_015844335.1. Taxonomy (NCBI): domain Eukaryota; kingdom Viridiplantae; phylum Streptophyta; class Magnoliopsida; order Poales; family Poaceae; genus Chrysopogon; species Chrysopogon serrulatus. The sequence goes on along the minus strand of JADLZL010003292.1, from coordinate 228,310 downwards.
CAATGGCACACCGGTTCACAGCATGTTGGTGGATAGTGGGGCGATTGTGAACTTGATGCCATATACGCTTTACAAGAAGCTTGGTGGCACCGACGAGGAGTTGATCAAGACCAACATGACCATCACTGGTGTTGGAGGGGAGCTCCTATTCCAGCTAGAGGTCTTGCTTCCATGGAGCTCACTATTGGGAGCAAAACTCTAGCCACAGCTTTCTTCGTCGCCGACGTCCAAGGTAGCTATAACTTGATACTTGGGTGTGATTGGATTCATGCCAATCGATGTGTTCCCTCTAGCTTACATCAATGCCTTATTCAGTGGATTGGTGATGAGATTGAGGTAGTGCATGCGGATTCATCAGCTCATATAGCTACAGCCGATGCTCCTTCGCTCGGAGGGCATGATGGTATTGCTTCTCTTTCTGGTAGAGATCTTTCTGATTTTTAATTTATTAGTGTTACTAAAGAAGGATTTGTACTGTGTCATTGAAGCCGATTGATAATCGCTCAATATCATCATGTAATTTATTAATGGATGCGAATTTAGAATGGTTAAAACATCGTGTTGAACAAAGATCGTTCTCGGGGCCGATGCATCTGAAGCCATTGATGATTTTGATGAGCTCAATAAGTTGGGCCAAGATTTTATGTCGGCCGACCCTTTGGAATAAGTTGACATTGGGGATGGTTCTGTTTCCCGGCCGACGTTTGTTAATAAGAACTTAGAAGCTAATTATAAATCTGAATTAATCGCGCTTCTCAAGGAATATGCAGATTGCTTTGCATGGAATTACAAAGAGATGCCTGGATTGAGCCGCGAGCTAGTTGAGCATCGGCTCCCCATCAAAGATGGATTCAGGCCTCACAAACAACATCCCCGACGCTTCAATTCTGCTATATACGATCGGATTAATGAAGAGATTAATCGGTTGTTGGAAGCGGGGTTTATACGTCCATGCAGGTATGCAAATTGGGTCTCTAACATTGTGCCTGTTGAAAAGAAGGATTCAGGCAAGATTCGAGTTTGTATTGATTTTAGAGATCTCAATAGACCTACCTTGAAAGATGAGTATCCTATGCCTATAGCCGATATGTTTGGTTAATGATGCTTCGGGACATAATGTGCTTAGTTTTCTTGATGGTAATGCTGGTTACAATCAAATATTCATGGCCAAAGATGATATTTCTAAAACGGCCTTCATATGTCCTAGGTTTGTTGGATTGTTTGAGTGGGTTGTGATGACATTTGGATTAAAAAATGCTGGTGCTATCTATCAACGCGCTATGAATTTGATCTTCCATGATTTGCTTGGTGTAATTGTGGAAGTTTATATTGATGATATTGTTGTTAAATCGGCTTCTCGAGTTTCTCATTTAGCTGATTTGCGACTCGCTTTTGAAAGGATGCACCGTTATGGGCTTAAGATGAATCCACTCAAATGTGCTTTTGGTGTATCGGCCGAAAGTTTTTGGGTTTCATTATCCATGATAAAGGCATAGAGATTGATCCAAAGCAAATTGAGAAGATCAAGAAAGTTCAGCCTCCTACATGTAAAAAGGACTTGCAAAAGTTTTTAGGGAAGGTAAACTACTTGAGAAGGTTTATTGCCAATTTGTTTGGGAAGGTTATTCATTTTACCCCTTATTGAGATTGAAGGATGAATCTGAATTTACTTGGGGGGGCAAAACAACAAGAAGCTTATAAAAAGATAAAGGAATATTTATCTACACCACCGGTTCTTCGTGCACCAAGGAGAGGAGTTCTATTTAAATTGTATATTGCCGCCGAAGAGAAAGTAATCGGAGCTGTTTTGACTCAAGAAGATGAAGATAAAGAATACGAGATTGCCTACATTGGTCGTCGTCTTCTTGATCCCGAGACAAGGTATGTCCATATTGAAAAGTTGTGCTTATCATTATACTATGCTTGTGCTAAGATGAGACATTATTTATTATCTAGTACATGTGTAGTTGCTTGCCAGGCCGATGTAATCAAGCATATGTTATATCGGCCAATCCTTAGTGGAAGGATTGGCAAATGGGCATACGCACTAATTGAATATGACTTGACTTTTGAGCCATTAAGAGCCATGAAGGGGCAAGTCCTTGCTGATTTTATTGTTGAGCATGGTATAGATCTAGAAAATGAGATTGATTACCTTACTATTACTCTATGGAAGCTTTATTTTGTTGGATCGGTTTGTAAAGATGGCCAAGGTGTTGTCATTGTTCTTGTTTCCCCTAGCAATATTGAAATTAAATTATCAAGTCGATTAGATTTTCATTGTACTAATAATCAAGCCGAATATGAAGCTCTCTTGTTCGGCTTGATAATGTTGTCTTCCATGGATGTAAAGCATGCTGTGGCTTATGGTGATTCCTTGCTGGTGGTACAACAAGTCGCTGCTGAATTTCAATGCTTAGACGGATCACTAAATGAGCATCGTGACAAGTGCCTTGATCTTATTGCTACATTTGCTGAATTTCAAATTCGGCATATTCTGAGGCATACAATTTATTTGGCCAACTTGCTAGCTCAACAAGCATCGGGCCTTGCTATCATGGAGTATTATTTTCATATTCAAAAAGGACAGATGTATCAAGATTCAAACTTTTTCTGTGCAGGTGCTCTGGAACCGGCTGAGCCGACTCTGAAAGTCGGCCAAGCTGGCCAGTCGGCTAACCCGGCTCCCCTAGCCGCCTTAGCCGGTTCTTCGGCCGGGAGGCAGCCTGGCCTCCAAGTCGGCTAAGCCGACTAACCCAATCGGCCAAGCCGACTTCCCTACGGTCGGCTCGGCCATGCCGCTCGATCAAGCTCCAAACCGGTCCAGTCCACATCTGTTGACGGCCACTATTATATTAATTCAACCATCAACTAGCCATGAAAAGGATGCAAATGTGATCACCAAAGTAGACATAGGGTTTACACCGACCGAATTCCACGAAGTTTTGGTGTTTCACTATTTATGTAGGCGAAAAACCGGAAAAGGCGCAAACATACAAGCTTATCGGAACAAGGAAACGGAAAACGGACTCCACGGCTACACAGAAGATTCCGTAAGAGACGAGAAGGCACCACACCGAGCCGGGGGCCCGGAGGCCACCAGGTGGGACCGGGCCGGTCCCACCCTGCACCGGCCAGCCCGGCTCGGGCCCCGGTCCAGCCCCGGTTCGCCCGGTTCGCTCCACCGCCTTTGAGGATCGATCCTGGCCGCCCGTCAATGTCGGTTTGATCCGATGGCTCACGATCATCGCCCAGGGCTATAAAAAGGAGAGGCACCCCCCTGGGAGAGAGCCCCCATTCATTCATTCTCATTCAGAAGTCCAATCATCAGCCAGGAACCCTAATCAGAGCTCCTTAGCTAGGGCCTAGATAGCTAGATTAGAACTAGAGGGAGGCAAGCGCAGGCTTGGATTCCGGAGCCATCAAAAGCTTAGATTTGGTATAGTTCTACCTCCTCTCGCCTTTGTTCTCTTTCATTGTATAGTTATATGATTGCTACAATTGAATTGATGAATTCTCATTTACTTATATTCATAGTTATTATGTTCCTTGTCTATTGTGGTTATATGCTTAGTATAGCTAGATTAACATTATGTTTATCCATAGGTTCGTATAGCACTCATCTAATTGATCGTTGGGTGAGTGATAAACATTGTGTAAGCGTGGTGCTTATACGTTGTTTATCTGTGAATGCACCCTATAGGCCGGGTTTGGTAGATCGCGGGTGTGACATTCCTGTTGAGTCCTATGTAATCCGAACCCCGTTTATAGGCACAGTAGGGCTTGTATACGACGGAAGGGCGTGCTATGTTCTCAAACTTCCCTAGTATGTCCACTATGAATAAATGTAATGCTAACCTTAGCCATGACTACTAGGTGTATTGCACTAACCATAATAAACATTGACATGTAGCTAGGAATAACCCAGGAATGTCTCTTGATGTTCTACTAGCAACCCTAATGATATAGCTAGGAGTCTCTATCTGCTTATGCCGATGATTATATACTTATCTTATCTATTATCTTGTGACTTACCCCCCCCGCATTGAGTAGCGAGGACATGGTTATGCCTATTCGTTACACTCTAGGTCAACACACTACCTTTACATAAGCCATACGCACCTTCCTTTGGGAAAATATAAATGACAACCCGTAATACTCCGGGTAAAATGCTACAATGGTATTTGATTCAGGCGCTTGCGAATACATTTTCTCAGATTCTAAATGGTGGCATGATTTAATACCACACCTCTTGGTGTTATGCTGGGGATGACAACTTGGCATTCTAGTGGCGGTGCGCTACTCTAGCATTCTTAACGCCGTTATTAGAGATAACATTAAGAGGTGTCAACAAGCATTTTTGGCGCCGTTGCCGGGGAAGGCAATTGGCAATTAAAAAGGATAGCCATAGACCTAACAAACTAATAAGATAGAGGAAACCATAGACCCCTACTCAATGCAGGCTTACCCTTGTGTTTTCTATCTTTGTGAAATCTTATGCAGGGTAATGAATGAGTGGTTTTGATCTGCCAAATAACTACGTTGAAAATCCAGAGAAACTCTTTCGAAAGAAGAAATTCCAAAGAAGTGAGGGACATCTTTGAATCTCCATCAAGGACACCCACCGCTGCCGAGGTTCGTTCTTTGGAGGAGCAAGCTCCTACAAGAGAAAAAAGAAGAAGAACAACAACAGGGCAACATGGCACCACTCTTCAAGAAATGGTCGATAAGTCATCTGCTGAAGTTCTCCGCTCCGAACACCAACAACATCCGCACCGGACCTAACGTCAAAGTTGGGGAGAATGGATTCGAGCTCAAGCCAGCTCTCATCACCATGGTGCAAGCCAATCTGTTAGGAAAGCACATGAAGATGCAAGTGCTCATCTCCAACATTTCCAGGAGATTTGTAGCACTTTCAAGCTGAAGGATGTACCAAAGGATACCGTGCTGCTACGTCTATTCCCATTCTCACTGTTGGGAAGGCAAAGCAGTGGTTCTACGCCAATAAAGACAACCATACAACTTGGGACAAGTGCTCTACAGCTTTTCTAGCAAGATTCTTCCCTATGGGCAAGATGAGTGCCCTAAGAGGGAAAATCTCGAGTTTCCAGCAACAACATGATGAGTCAGTCCCTGAGGCATGAGAACGCTTCCAAGATTACATATCAGAATGTCCTCATCATGGGATGGAGAATTGGCTCCTGATGCAAACTTTCTATCATGGGCTTACCAACAACACCCGTAACAATGTTGATGCTGCTGCTGGAGGTGCATTTATGTCACTAACCATACCACAAGCTACTGCTCTTATGGAGAAGATGGCCTCCAATCAAGATTGGAATGATGAGCACCAGACCACCTGCAAGAGGAGTGGAGGAATGCACCAGCTCAAAGAGGTAGACATGCTGTCTGCCAAGATAGATCTACTCATGAAGAAGCTGGAAGACAAGACAAGCCAAAGACAAGATGTCATGCGCATTAATGATGCGTGCATGACTTGTGAAGTGTGTGGCAATATGGGACACTCAGGCAACAGCTTTTCTGATACCCGTGAGGACATGAACTTCATCAACAACAACAACAACAACTATCGTCCCCAAAATCAAGGATGGAACCAGCAAAGGCCTAACTACCAAGGTAACTTCCAAAGTAACTTTCAAGGCACTAATTACAATAACTATGCTCAATTGCCTTTGAGAGAAGTGATCTCCAACCAAAATAAAATTGTGGAGACTTTATCTAGGAAGGTAGCATCCAATGATAAAATTCTAGAAAACATAAACATCAAAATGGATAGCTTTACCTCTGCTGTTAAGAACCAGCTTAGCTTCAATAAAATAATAGAACAACAATTAGCTCAGCTGGCGGCCGCTGTTCCACCGACCAACGAAGGTAAGATTCCAAGGCAACCTCTAGAGCCCGAGACCGTGAACCTTGTTGATGTGTATGCAGGTTACTACGTTGAAGCATCATCAGGATGGAAGGATGACTCCATGCCACCCAAGAGAGGAGATCCAGGGAGACCCGTGATCCCCATCTCTATTGGGCAATGACTTTCCCCGGTTGTCTGCGTGATCTAGGCGCCAAAGTCAACATCATGCCTAAGGTAATCTTCGACCAAATCTTTCCATGGGCATCTTTGTTGTACACACGATATGTGTTTGCAGCTTGCGCACCCACGATCAAGTACCCCAAGGGAATCTTAGATGACGTGTGCATACGGATCGGAAGATCATATGTCCCCTGTAGACTTTGTAGTCCCGGATACCGGTAGAGACCCCAAGAGTCCAATCATTCTTGGCCGACCATTCCTAAGTACCGCAAAGGCCGCCATCTACACGGACAAAGTGCCAAAATTTGTTTCACCATCAAGGGCAATAAAGAGAAGTTCAGTTTCAAGAATAAGACCCTTGAAGTTCCTATAGATCCAAGAGGAGCTTACTTCCCAATCAAGCCAACAAACGAAGGAACCAAGAGGAATTCAAATGGGAAGAGAAAGAACAGAACAAAGACAAGTGAGAAAGCAGGTCCAAGTAGTCAAGGCCGTTGAGTACAAGCATGACCACCTCTTAGCTTCACCATTCTTAACCAAGAAAGAGGATCCAGCACGCCCGGCCATTGATTGCACCATTGAGCGGTGCTCATTCTACAACGCCTTCTCGATACCGGATCACCGTCAACATAATGTCTAAAAAGGTATATGATTTATTATTCGATACACCTCTATACCCTACCTATATGCAGCTGCAAAAATGGGCGGACAATACGACGAGATTTCTGGAGGGAGTAGCAAGAGACATCATGGTCAAGATCCAGACCATTACGTCCCCGACCGACTTCATGATACCGGACATGGGGGAAGAAGACGAGACGCCGATCATACTTGGAAGGCCGTTCCTCAAAGACCACCAACGCTATCATCTACAATGGATCAGGCCAAGTCCACTTCCAATTCCCTGTGAGAGAAGGTACGCTGTTATTTTAAAGATTATAACTCTCCTGGATTAGCAGCTTTTACCCAGTCCAAGAGGAGACGTCAGCGCCGGAGGAATCGCTCTCAAAAGAGCAATGTTGAGGAGGAGGAAATCAAAGAAGAATCTACAAAGCAACAACCTACAAAGGTATGGAAAGAAAAGGTAACCTCCTCAACTGAGTCATCGTCACCAGGAGGTCCAACATCGTGGTCCCCATCTTCGGGATCCGATGAAGCACCCCAGAATGAAGAAGACGAGAAGTCTTGTCCTGAGGACTTTAAACTCCGAACCCTTGCCATAAGGTAACATTGGTAGTTATCCATTTACTTTCTTGCACTTTTAATTCATAGTTAGTTTTTGTCATCTTTATAGAAAACAACAAAAACATTTGAAGAAACATCACAGCCCCCATGTGACATGCCTACAAATAAAAGCTAAAGGAGTGTTCACCGTGGTGGCATAAAAAAATTAGAATACATATTTCAATTTTGTTTGATAAAAAAAACCAAAAATAATCATTGAGCATCCTGTTGCATTGAATGTACAGTAATAACCTTTGAAAACCTCTCACAATAACCAACCCACGAACGGCTAACCACTAACTGTTTATCCTAACCCGCTCCACGAGTTTTGGTGTTTTGTGAGATGTTTGTCTGCAGATGACTCGAGAGCTAGTTCACCTAAGAATCATCATCACTGAAGTACACCTTCTTGCACACAGCCTAACCACCGTATGAAGGAAGCAACTTCTTGTCGGATGAGATGAAGGTTCTTGGCTACACCAGCTCTTACAAGCGTGAGCTCCATCGAGAGGACTGCTCAGCTTCAATGCTCAACCGCAACAACAACTAGCTTGGGAGAAGGCATCCCCTAGGTACCTGTAAGTGTACCTACGCGATTATCGAGTTAGTCATAAAAATTTAAAATACCAAAAATATGTGAGCACATGAAGGTTCACCATAGTATCTAAGAAAAATTAAAAATACCAAAAATATGTGGGCACATGAAGGTCTATGCTTTTTAAGAGTCCTTAGGGTCTTTTGAGTTTTATAATTTGAATCTTTGAAAAATGAAAAATCAAATAAAAATGTTTGTCTGTCTAGAGTCAATAAAAAGGAAGCTCTTGAATGATTGAATTGAAATGAAGATAACCTGCTCTGTTACAACACCTCTCGAAATTCCTAGAGTTTAGATAAAAGTTTTCCCAAGTTTTAGCTCCAACTGTTTTTGACATGAGAATTTGCTCGAGCCCGAAACTTGTGGGTTGCATATGCTTGAAACTAAGTCTAGGTACCGATTGATAAGATTGAGAAAATCTGAGCGCTATCTATCTTGTTCTAAGTGACACTAAAGTTCTAGAGATTTATCTTTTGAAAAATGCAAAAACATGATGAGTTCCTATATGACAAAGCTTACAATCCCACCAGAGCTAACATGATAAGATGGGCTAGTTAAACTTCCACATAAATGCTGATTGTCTTGCATTGAGTTTTGTCAACCTTTGTGACCCTAAGTGAGAAATTTGTCATGCTCTTGAATCAAGATCCACCTCCATATGCACTACTCTACACTAGAGTAGGCGCAACAACATTCCATTCCACCTACATCCATTCCAAAAATGTTTTCCTCCTACACTGGGAGAGAACACCAAAAATATTCTATTAGGTTAGCCACCCAATAAATGCTCCATGATTCCTGTGTTATCTCTCTAAATCCATCAATGTCAAAAGGAGTGCTATGAGCTATGCAAAAAGATATTTAAAAAAAAGAAGAAAGATGGACAAGGGTCCCAATACAAAACAATGGGTACTAGATACCCGACTCTCTGAAAAAAAGAGAGAGAGAAAGAAAAGAAGAAAGAAAAAGATAGCTCATAACCTCTGGTCAGTCTTAAAGGAGAGAGAAGCATTCAAGGAGCTAAGTAGAGTTAGGTTCCACCATATATCCGCTATATCCATCCACCTATATATCTTGATTCGACTGCATGACTTGTTTCTCCATGGATCCATTGTTTGACCTAACAACATATGCATTGCAAGTTTGCTCTTTCAGTTTTCTCCTTACCTATGAGCTCCACAAAAGCTTTAGTTATAGGATGAAGAGAAAGGCAATCATCATCACTGCCTTGGTGAGAATCCACAAATACCACATACATTGAGAGACTTGAGAGTGCCATATATGGGAAAGCTCGAAGTTTTATTTGAAAACCTCTAAAAACTCCGCAATGATAGTTGATCAAAGAACTTGAGACATAGTGCTTAGATGGGATCTTTCTATCTGTCAAGTGCTCAAGACCCAAGGAAAAACTAATAAGCCCCACAGTCCAAGGTAATATGGGTAAGTTTGAAAGTCACCGCTTATTGTGTAACTTGGAGGAGAATTTCTGTCCCGATCACAGGTATATTTTGAGAGAGTTGCTCCGAGATGGCTACAATGCTTAACGTACACATATATTCAATAACTTCTTCTAAGTTTTCTTTGCTAAGGGACTAGCAAAGGTTAAGCTTGGGGGAGTTGTTGACGGCCACTATTGTATTAATTCAACCGTCAACTAGCCATGAAAAGGATGCAAATGTGATCACCAAAGTAGACATAGGGTTTACAATCGACCGAATTCCATGAGTTTTGGTGTTTCACTATTTATGCAAAGCGAAAAACCGAAAAAGACGCAAACATACAAGCTTATCGGAACAAGGAAACGGAAAAACGGACTCCACGGCTACACAGAAAGATTCCGTAAGAGATGAGAAGGCACCACACCGAGCCGGGGGCCCGGAGGCCACCAGTGGGACCGGCCGGCCCGGCACGGGCTCCAATCCAGCCCCCTGGTTCACCCGGTTCGCTCCACCGCCTTTGAGGATCGATCCCCGGCCGCCCGTCAATGTCGGGCTTGATCCGATGGCTCACGATCATCACCCAGGGGCTATAAAAGGAGAGGCACCCCCCCGGGAGAGAGAGCCCCCATTCATTCATTCTCATTCAGAAGTCCAATCATCGCCCGAAAACCCTAATCGAGCTCCTTAGCTAGGGCCTAGATAGCTAGATTAGAACTAGAGGGAGGCAAGCGCAGGCTTGGATTCCGGAGCCATCAAGAGCTTGGATTTGGTATAGCTCTACCTCCTCTCGTCTTTGTTCTCTTTCATTGTATAGTTATATGATTGCTACAATTGAATTGATGAATTCTCATTTACTTATATTCATAGTTATTATGTTCCTTGTCTATTGTGGTTATATGCTTAGTATAGCTAGATTAACATTATGTTCATCCATAGGTTCGTATAGCACTCATCTAATTGATCGTTGGGTAAGTGATAAACATTATGTAAGCATGGTGCTTATACGTTGTTTATCTGCGAATGCACCCTATAGGCCGGGTTTGGTAGATCGCGGGTGTGACATTCCCCGTTGAGTCCTAATCCGAACCCCGCTTATAGGCACAAAGGGGCTTGTATAAGACAGTAAGGGCGTGCTATGTTCTCAAACTTCCCTAGTATGTCCACTATGAATAAATGTAATGCTAACCTTAGCCATGACTACTAGGTGTATTGCACTAACCATAATAAACATTGACATGTAGCTAGGAATAACCCAGGAATATCTCTTGATGTTCTACTAGCAACCCTAATGATATAGCTAGGAGTCTCTATCTGTTTATGCCGATGATTATATACTTATCTTATCTATTATCTTGTGACTTACCCCCCGCATTGAGTAGCGAGGACATGGTTATGCCTATTCGTTACACTCTAGGTCAACACACTACCTTTACATAAGCCATATAGACCTTCCTTTGGGAAAATATAAATGACAACCCGTAATACTCCGGGTAAAATGCTACAATGGTATTTGATCTGTGCGCTTGCGGATACATTTTCTATATTCTAAACGGTGGCATGATTTAATACCACACCTCTTGGTGTTATGCTGGGGATGATAACTTGGCATTCTAGTGGCGGTGCGCTACTCTAGCATTCTTAACGCCGTTATTAGAGATAACATTAAGAGGTGTCAACACCAAACTTGAGTAGATATATTGCAGAGAAAAAAGAGATGTTGATCAGTTTCAATGTTGCTGCAGTAGGAACAGTGTTGGTCGATATGGGCAGTAAACCTGCCAACACGCTCACCAGTTGCAACAGCATGCCTAACAAGCCTCCAAGCAAAGGTTTTGATAAGAGGTGGAATAATTTTACTTTTCCATGCCTGCTGCAATAAAGAATGAGCACCTGGGGTAATGCGCCTGGATCCATGGGTGGGAAGGTGATGCTCTTGCAGGGTAGCTAGGTAAGTGTAGGCATTCTTGGTAGTGCATATACCATTTTTGCCTCGAGTCCATCTCAAGATGTCATTATTGTTGGATTGAATTACTGGGGTTGCTAGAATGGATTCAGCAGCTTGTTCATCAAAGGTATTGGAAATTATTTGATTGTCCTAGGACTTGGTGGCAGGAGTCCAAAGATTAGAAACTTTGGCAGGCAGAAGGTGGTTTAGGACAGGGAGAATGAGGTGGTTGTGAATGTGTTCCCAAACAGGGGTCCAGGGAGAAGACCAAATGGAGGAGTTTCCTGCATGGATCTGGTAAATGATGTTGGAGGAGAGGTGATGCTTAACCTGCAAAACGGAAGACCAGTAAATAGATCTAGGTCCAAAGTGTTAGTAGCGGTCCGTAAAAAGAGTCATTGGGATAATATTTGGCCTTCAACATAGCGGACGGAAAGGGGTTTTTGTTATTAGCAACATTCCAAGCGCATTGGATAATCAAGCTCTTATTGACTGATTCCATATTTCTTATACCAAGGCCACCATTGGTTATGGGTTGACAAATGCCATCCCAAGAGCAATAAGCAATAGGGCTGGGTAATCTGTTCCTCCCCAGCACTCTGTCCCACCAAAATTTCCCGATAATAGAGTTAATTTTTTTTGATAAAGGTTTTAGAAAAAAGAACAAAGGGACATGTAATAAATGGGGATGGAAGATAGCACTGATTTAATGTATTGCAATCTACCAAAGATGATTCAGTTTGTTAGCTTTGAGAGAGCCAAACTTAGCAAAGAATTTATTGAAAATAAAATTGTAGGCTCTGTTTTTGTCTCTATGATTAAAAATAATAGGATGCCCTAGATGCATAGTGTTAGGTTGTAGGTCAGGCACAGGGAAAATGTTCTTAATTTGGTTTTTGATATAGATAGGAACATTTCTGCTAAAGTAGATGGAGGATTTCTGGAGATTAGGGGTCTGACCAGATAGCGAGCAAAAGTCATATAAAATAGTTTTGATCGCCTATGCTTCTTCAATGCAGGCTTTGCCACAAAGAATAAGGTCATCTGCAAAAAGGAGGGAGTGTATAGCAGGACAGCCAGGACCTAGAGAGATACCTGATAGGTTATTGATTTGTAGTGCCTCCTGCAGTCTGATAGAAAGTTCATTTATAGCAATAACAAAAAGATATGGAGAAAGAGGGCAACCTTGTCTTAAACCTCTTTGTGGACTGAATTGCTTGCGAAGGCTCGTCATTTATGAGAGCTGCAAAGGTAGTTGTTGAAATACGTGCATGAATCAAATTAATAAAGTTATCATTAAGGCCTAGACGCTGGAGGGCAGCAGAAATAAAATGCCACTCAAGCCTATCAAAGGCTTTGGCTAAATCTATTTTAAGGAGGAAAGCATTAGAATTCCAACTTTTTAAATTGAAGGAATGGATAATTTCCCTGTGTGATGATAATGTTAGAGGAGATATGACGATTGGCAATAAAGGCGATTGTGCTTGACCGATATAGTTGGGGAGGTGATTCTTAAGCCTATTAGCTAGAGATTTAGAGATAATTTTATAAATAACATTACAGAGACTAATAGGTCTAAAGTCCTGAGGAGTGGTTGGTTGATTCTTTTTAGGGATAAGAGTGATGAAAGTTTTATTAATATCTAGAGGCATATGAGCATGAGAATAAAAAGTAGTAACCAGACTGAGAATGTCCTCTTTGACCCAGGGCCAAGCCGATTTGTAGAAAGCTGCATTGAGTCCATCTGGTCCAGGGGCTGCATTGCTTCTCATCTCCCTGATAATATCATGTATTTCATTCAGGTTAGGAATAGAGTAAGTATATCTGAAAACAGGATTGGCAAGGACTGCTGCCTCTTCCTCGGTGCTTTGGGTGGAGGTTTCCCTGTTTTGAATGGATGGGTGGCTTTGGAGGTGGGTAGCAGGTTGAGAAGATGATTGAAGGTGGGAAGTGCTGGACTGGTGGGGATTGGCTTGGGATGAGAAAATATCAGTGAAATAGTGGACAATAGTATCAGCAATTTGTTGTGGAGTGGTGGAATGGGATCCATCCAGGTTAATGAGGTAGGTGATTTTATTTTTGCGGTTTCTTTTGATGATGGCTTGGTGAAAGAAAGCAGTGTTCCTGTCACCAGAGATGGCCCAGTTTTTCTTGGCACGCTGGATGTGGTAAGTTTCCTCTTTGGCTAGAAGGTTCTAGTGTTTGTCATGTAGGTGCCGCTGGAGGATATGGTCTTGCTGGGATGGGTGTAGGCGTTGCTGGTCTAGTAACTGGTTTTCAATCTGGGCAAGAAGATCAGAGTTTTTAGGTTTTTTCTTCCTCCATTTCCTGAGGTCAGCAAGGTACTTTGTTTTTGGGAGAAGTCACGAGCAGAGGAGCGTTGCCAGCTTTGATGGGCGATAGCATGGTATTCTTGTTCCATCAACCACCAATTCTCAAAGCAAAAAGGTTTATTAGTACGAGTGCGCTGAGAATTTAAAACAGCAAGAATAGGAGCATGATCACTGTACATCATAGGTAAGTGATATATGGTTGTCGCAGGAAACGCCAAACACCATTCTGCATTGCCTAAACAACGATCAAGCCTTTCATAAGTGGGAACAGAGGAGAAACGCTTGTTAGTCCAAGTATAAGCCGGACCACTATAACCGAGATCAATAAACCCGCATTGCTTAACATACGCACAGAAATCATTAATATGATTTATATCAGCACAGTTAGGGCCTAGCTTTTCATTAACATGCATCAGTTCATTAAGATCCCCCATACAGAACATAGGAAGATTAAGCTACAAAGTTCAACACCTGATTCCAGATTATATTAGTGGTGGTATGGTGTAGGTCACCATAAACACAAACTAAACCGTACTACTGGTGGCTAGTTTTATTTATACACAAGGCAAAGATGTAGTGCTGACTATGGTTGACGATAGAGACATCAACCTCAGCAGTCCACATTAGCCAGAGGCCACCAGATTGGCCTTGAAAGGGAACAACATAAGCATCATTGAGATGAAAGTGATTCTTAATGGTAGTTTTAGAGATGCTAGAATTACGAGTTTCTGAAATAAAACATACCTGAGCTTTAGTCGAGGCTAGAAGGCGGGATAGATGCGCCATGGTAGAACTGCGAAGGCTCCCGTCTGAGCCTCTGCAGTTCCAGGCTAGGTGTGTCATGGCGCTAGGGGCGCCCTGTCGGCCGGCGCCTGAGACTGTACGCGATACCTGTGCAGCAGTCTAGGAGAAGAGCCGCCAGCAGGAAGCTGGCCTTGATCATCATTGTTCCTGATGGAGCTCAGAGCTGGGGAAGGAGGAGCAGCCAAACCTTGCAACCTGGCAATCTGACTTTCAACAAGATTCATAGGAATTTCGATCCATTGAGTCATCCATCCCCCAAAATGACCGTATCCCTGTTCCTGACCAGTGGTCATAATCCTTCTGGTTCTTGCTGGGTAGTGTTCAGCATTGTGAAAGTAACAGCCGCAATGAGTGCAGATTCTTTTGATCTTTTCATAGTGAAACCAGACAATCATGTTGCCCAAATTGGGGATAGTTAAGAAGGCTCTGTCTTTGGATGGTTTAGTGACATGCATCAAGTTTAACACGGACTGGAACATAGAATGGATTAAAGTTCCAGGGATTTAACCTATGCCAATCAGGATGCTGACCAATCTGATGAATAATTTCTGTAATTCTTTCTTCAGTTCTGAGAGGTGTAGATATAACATACACTCTAACAATAGCATCCATGTACTGAAAACCATAATCATCTATATCTCTATCAGGCACATACATATCAAGAAGCAGGTTTTGACTACGCAAAGTCCAAGGTTGACCTCTAATGATTGACAGCATATCACCTTCTGTATCAAAGCTTGCTAGGAACAGATTATCAGTTACCTCGTCAATGTCTCTGGCTCTGCCATTCCAGGCGTTGTTGAGGTCTGCTTGGGCAATGTCATCATGGATAGGTGCCGAACTGCTTAGAGGATCTGCCACCATGCTTTCCTTTGGAGGCTTACCTTGCTTTCCTTTCCTCCTGAGGCTGATTATCTTGCTTTCCTTCGAGGCTGATTACCGTGTCCGTAATTGTCGCAGGTTTTGGCAGAGCGAAACCGCACGAGGCAGAGCGAAACCGGACGAAGGAAAAACTCTTACTTTTAACCTTTTTAGTTGTACTAGCAAATATGCCCGTGCGTTGCCACGCAGCTACCGGTGGCACTAAATCTCGATTTGTGCGGGATCGGATCCATGCGATGGTGGATGCGGCAAAGAAGTGCCCGAATCCACGCGACAACACCCTAATTTACACGATGGCGATGGCGTCCTTCATTCGTGAACTCTACCACCACAAATAAGCACTCCCGGAGGATCCCGGCAATGGCACGACGCCTCACCTGTGGTGGCTAGCGGCGCAGGCACAAAAGCCAGTGCGTCGGAAGTCGAAGGCACTCACGCGTGGCCGCGTGTGTGTGGGGAGTTGATAGCACAAGCACCGGGTCAACGGGTGTTGCTCGAGATTTGATTCAATCCATGGAGGACCGGATCCACACGACGGCGGCGATGACACCCTAATCAAGACGCCGGCGATGGCGTCCTTCATCCGTGAACTCCACCACTACAAAGATGCGCCCGGAGGATATCTAGCAATGGTGCAACACCACGGACCAGGTGGCCAGCGATGCGGGTGCACCCGGCCGCTTGTGCGTGGGGAGTCAAAGGCGCGACACGCACCGCCCCTTGGGCGTGGGGGAGTCGACGGCGCAAGCACTGCTAGAGGTGCGAGACAAGAGCACAAAGACGATAGCAACACGTCCCCGACGCGCGATCGCATTTGATCTAGTCGATTCGATTTTTGCTCTAATCTCGATTCGATTCTCTGCTCGATTTCATCTTCAATCGATTCATGTATAGACGGTGTAGGAATCGATTCCTGGTGTCTTTTTTCTTGCTGTGGACGTAGGAGAAGAAACAACAAATTTATTGACGGGTTGGCCCTATTCCATATTTTTGGGCTTTGAGAGATGCCAATACCTAGTATAGTTTTGTTAGTATTTGATTTATCTTCCTATATTCTACTCGATTTTAGGAAGAAGATCGGTGCATACTATTGTTTGTAGAAGCTAAGGAACGGCAAGTGTAGATCAAAATTTGCTCGTGTCCTAATGAATTTTTCACAGGAGTCCGTAGGGGGCTTTCGGTGGATTCTGATTTTGAGTACGGGACGGAGTTGATGAAAAAAAAATATGAGTTAGGCCATACAAAAAAAAGGAGAAATTTGCCCCATATACTCATATATATTAGGAAGAGATGGAAAGAAAAGAGGTGGATAAAAAATAGATAAACTAAATAAACTCCTCACAGTATATATTTATTAGAAAATAGGATTAGAAAGAGAGTAATAGATATATATAGATTTCTTTTGGTAAGTTCTGGTAGGACTTGAACTCATGGCAATCAAAAGTAAGATAATATTTTCTACTTGTATCCTTTTCTATTTAGATTTTTAAGCTAATAGAAATTTCTATTTGTATCTTTTTCTGTTTAGTTTAGGACTCTAATGAGTTCGAGTCATATATACGAATAAATCTGTTTTAGAATCGACTCCATATCATGCTAGACACCAACCTTATATAAGCATGATATCCAGTAGTTATAGAGAGGTAAACCAAAAAATTGATGGATGAAAAAAATGGATGGACGAAAATAGATGGCCTGAAATTTTGGTGTTTTATTATTAGGTAGAGATAGAGATATAGAGATTTGAAATCCTTTTTTACCAAAATTATTTGCAACATAAATTTTAAAAGCTTAAAACTTCTCCTGGGTCCAAAACTCCAGCAGGCAGCCTAACATCTCTTCTTGCGGCCCAACATTTCTTCATTTTCCAGCTGTCTGTGTCTCAGCCCATGAGGTTTTCTCGTCAGCCCGGCCCATTACGCCGGACCTGGTCCGTCGTTCTCCTCTCCTCCCTCTCCCTCCGCAGTACCTCGCCGCCGCGGCCGACATTGATAAAGCCCTAAACGGCTAAACCCACCTCTCTCTCTTCTCTCCTCCCTCCCTACTTCCCACCCATGGCTCGCTTAACCCCCGCCAAGTCCAAGTCCACCAGGAAGCCGAAGCCCTCCTCCTCATCCGCCATGGACGCAGCGGCGGAGCCGGACGCGATGTCGCCGCGGCGGCCGAAGCGCGAGAAGTTGGCGGGCGGCGGCAGCAGCAAGAATTCCAAGTCGAGCAAGAAGGCCAAGTCGGGCGGGTTCGAGTCGATGGGGCTCTGCGAGGAGGTGTACCGCGGGGTGCGCCACAAGGGGTACCGCGTGCCCACGCCGATCCAGCGCAAGACCATGCCGCTCATCCTCGCGGGCGTCGACGTCGCTGCCATGGCCCGCACGGGCTCCGGGAAGACCGCCGCGTTCCTGGTGCCCATGCTGCAGCGCCTCCGCCGCCGCGACCCGAGCGCCGGCGTCCGCGCGCTCATCCTCTCCCCTACCCGCGACCTCGCGATGCAGACGCTCAAGTTCTGCAACCAGCTCGGCAAGTTCACAGGTGCGTGGAGCGTGGTGACCCTTGCGCTCGTAGCCATGCCAATGTGCCTTATGCACACTCTCAGCTATATACATGCAACAATCATGCTGTGAGTTGTGTTGTTTTACCAATTGAGATTTTCTATATGGCACTCTCGAGATGCATAATCTAGTGGCTTATATTGGGCTGCTTGACTTGAGATAGTACAGTCTACGCATTTTGGGTGTATTGTTGTGTTTGTGCCCTTGTATGCAATTTTGGGCATCCATTTTTATGTTGTCTGGGTTGTGCCTTCTCAGCTCGAAATGTTTCATTAATAATGTGGGATAGTGACTTAGTTGTGTTTTCCTCATTTTGTAGACCTAAGAACCAGCATAATTGTTGGTGGGGATAGCATGGAGAGCCAGTTTGAGGACCTGTCAGAGTGTCCCGATATCATAATTGCCACACCAGGAAGGCTTATGCACCATTTGAATGATGTTAAGGACATGACCCTTCGTTCAGTGGAATATGTTGTTTTTGATGAAGCAGATTCCTTGTTCAGCATGGGGTTCGCCAAACATTTGCACGATATTCTGAAGAAGCTAAGTGATACACGGCAAACGTTGCTCTTCAGTGCCACTTTGCCAAGTGCTCTTGCGGATTTTGCAAAAGCTGGTTTGCGTGATCCGCAAATAGTGAGGCTTGACTTGGACAAAAGGATCAGTCCTGATCTCAGGCTTGTCTTCTTCACACTGCGCCAGGAAGAGAAGCTTGCTGCCTTACTATATTTGGTCAGGGAGCGCATCAGCTCCGAGGAACAGACAATAATTTTTGTTTCAACCAAGCATCATGTGGAGTTCTTGAATATTTTGTTCAGAGAAGAGGGTTTAGAACCTTCCCTATCCTATGGTGCTATGGATCAGGAAGCTCGTATGATTCATATTTCAAAATTCAGAGCAAGGAAGACCATGCTACTTATTGTGACAGATGTTGCTGCGAGGGGCTTGGATATTCCATTGCTGGATAATGTAGTGAACTGGGACTTTCCTGCAAAGCCTAAGTTATTTGTTCATAGAGTTGGTCGAGTGGCTAGACAAGGTAGAAGTGGAACAGCTTATACATTTGTCACTTCAGAGGACATGCCATATTTACTGGACCTACATCTTTTCCTTTCAAGGCCTCTTAGACCTGCTCCAACCGAGGAAGAACTGCTAAAAGACATGGACGGTATAAATATGAAAATAGATGAAGCTATTGCAAATGGTGAGTCAGTTTACGGACGATTTCCTCAAACTGTCCTTGATCTTGCCTCTGATGGATTAAAAGAAGTTATTAGTGGATGTACGGAGTTGATGGCATTAGAAAAGCCATGCGCTAATGCTTTCCGGTTGTATCTCAAAACTCGTGCTATGCCTTCAAAAGAATCTATCAAAAGGGTAAAAGATTTGCCTCGTGAGGGTCTTCATCCAATTTTCAGGGATGTTCTCCGGTCAGATGAACTTTCAGCTCTTGCATTCTCAGAACGCCTGAAATCATTTCGGTAGTTACACCAGCTCAAAAAAAACCTGTGTTTCTTGTATTTGTTCAATATGTGTCATCTAATGGGGCTTCTTTACTCTAAATCGATTTCCAGGCCAAAGCAGACTATTTTGGAGGCTGAAGGTGAAGCTGCTAAAGCACGGAATTCTAAGGTGACACAAATGATTTTTTTTTTTTTTTTTTTTTTGTTCCTTCTCCAGTATCATATTCTTATCCAATTCTCCTGCATCTGCAGCAAGCAGTCACTGCACAAAGCCACTAAATACTGACATATGCTGAAAAAATGATGATTCTGACTCACTCTGTGCCAGAAAAAGCATTATTGTTACTGTTTTCATCTTGTTATGTTTGTAGGGTTCTAATCAATGGCTAGATGTGATGAAGAAGAAACGAGAAGTTCATGAGGGGATTATAAATTTAGTTCACCAAAAGAGTTCTGAGGATCCAAGGCCAGAGGTAATTTCCAGTTCCACTCTGAAAAGTTATTCTTGTTTGTTCTATGAACCCTAGCAATTTGCTGACAACCATCTGGATATGCAGTCAAACGTTATTATCTGGACAACATTAAGGCATTGTGGCCTTTGCTTCACTAGATTACCAGCTCATGGAAAACATATTTGAAATGATAGCTTTGACAGTTGACAATAATATTCAGTTAGTGGGTGGAGTACTTTATATCCAAAGAGAACCTTACAGGATGCAATTTGGCATGCTTTATCATACAAAAAGCTAAATGGGATAATCAATTATTCCAGTCGAGGTGTCTACAGTCTATAATAAATTAACAGAGTAATGGAAGAATGCATTTCTTCAAAAGCTGGTCAGCATGCTGTCATTCACTCATTTGCATTGGCTCAGGGTTCCTTAGACAAGATTTAACTGTTTCCTTTCTTGTTTAAGAAATAAGAAATTCAGATAGGCCTTTGTACTAGTTGGTGTTGCCATTGTTTATGAAGGAAATAAACAGCGTAGATTATGTTGTTCTTATATCTTATATCTTATGTCCTCTTTACCTGGACATGCAACATCTCCTACCATTCTCTCACTCCCAGTGGTATTAACCCCATAATATTATTGTTCTGCACATGTTACAGTGTTCTGCATATGTGCTTAAGCATAGTTTCTAATATGCTTCAATGTTTTTTTACATATACAATTAGCAGACCAGCAAGCAGTGTCTGTCTATTGATTTATTTGCATCCTGATTCATCTCTCTAAAATGGTATGTCTAGTTTGGCTATTCGAAGTTAGTACAATGAAGAATGTTAGTGGACAAAATCAGTCTAATATATGTTAGGTATGTGCTAACTGGAGCCATATTTAAAGATGCCATATTTAAAGATCTTGCTAATTGTTATGAATTAGTGACTATTCAAGAAAATATTATAGGAAACCTTTATTGTCAAAATTCCACTTTGTGTAGACAAACTATGCTCCTATAGAAATAAATGGAGGGGATACTCTTTTTGTTTATCTGCCAGTACTATATTAAAGATGGTTCTTTAATAATTTGTTTTGCACACTTATTTTCGTGCAGGTTGAAGAGGTGGATGACATTTCGAATTGGGAGAAAAAAGGTCTTCAACTTTTTACTAAATTATGTTGTGAAAACTAACTCTTTTCTTGCCTTTAATTTTGTCTACTTTATTGTGAGCTCTGAAAGTATTTCTGGTGCTTCTGAATCATCCTCACTATTATGTTGATTTATACTCTTCGGTCGTTTTGCCCATTCCAGAAGTTTGTGGCAAGAAACGGAAGCTACAAAGCTTTAGAGATGAGGACTACTACATAAGTTCAGTACCTCAAAACCAAGTATGCCTCATAGACCCTGCTTAAAGAATTACTCTTACGCAACTTCAGCTGTACTAGAAATGTTGATCCAGTGCTGAACTTGTTGTGTCTTAGCCTAACATTGAGTGATGTATTCTTTTTGTCCTCCTTCAGCATTTGGAAGCTGGTTTGTCAGTGAGGGACAATGAAGGATTTGTTGAAAATAGGTATGCACTATATGATTGCCATTTTGATGTTTGAGTGATTCATTTCCATGATATAGCAATTCAACATAATGCCACTAATGAGCGTTTCTACTAGGGGAAGTAATGTTTGTTTGAAGTACAAGTCACATTACACTTTGAAAATGTGATTATGATTCTTCAGTGGATTGCTTTGTTGTTTAAATTGTTCATTGACATGTGCAATGTGTTCCTCTCGGGACCTGTTTATTTTTGCTTTGCTGTTTTATGCTGGTTATGTTTTAAACTTTCATGAAAAGGAGTTTTGAAAGCATTCCTTTTGGCAATCTTATTACAGTGGAAAATCGTTGAATCCAAGTTTTTGATGTGTCTACTTCATCTCCCTCTCATGGATGGTTTCTTTAGTAGCTGTCAGTAACTTCTGTTGTGGGAGGCAACATTATGATTGTGTCTGCTGTTGTAACGCGGAAGAAATAACTGTTGGCAAGCACAAAATAATTGAAAACAGTTCCACCAAGAAAGATTATCAGTCGACAGTGTTAGAATGTATATATGTGTATTGCTGCGTGTACTTGGTATGGGCCTGGGCTTGGTACAGCCAGCCGGTCCTATAGTTGGTTAGAGAGATATGGGATCTTGTTTGGTATTGTTTCTATAAACCATGAGATCTCCTCTTCCCTATATATATGTACATAGGCCTCTCAATCAATCTAATCCAATATTCCACGCAATTCTATTCTCTCATCAGTTTCAGACAGCAAGCCTTATTGTTAATTGATCTTCCCATGTCCAGCCTATCAAACATATGCATCATTTAGCAACATGTGCACTGTGCAGTAAACCTAATGCTGTGTAGGATCTGCCATGCTCTTTATATGTTGTTGAAGACAGTACTTTGGATGTCAATGTTATTAGTTTATTCATGAATTCAAGGGGCGCAGTTTCGCCTCCCTTTTTGCTTAAAACAAGGTTTACTACTGTCATGCAGATTGGATGCGGCTGTTCTTGATTTAATTGATGATGAAGCTTCTGGGATGCAAGCACAGAAAACTCGATATCACTGGATGAAGGTATATACTTTCTTAGTGACATATTGATACGTTAGACATGTGGCATACTCATTAACATGTTTATTCTACTACTGCAGAACAAATTTGTCAAGTTGAATGCAGGGGATCGTGTCACTGCTACAGGAAAGGTAATCTCCTGCCTGCATGCTTTGTGCTCAACGGTGTTTTAAAATACTCCCTCCATTCCAAATTATGAGACGTTTTGGCTCTAGATACATAGTTTTTACTTTGTATCTAGACATATTGTGATTTAAATGCATATCCAAAACTATGTACGTAGAAAAGCTAAAATGACATAATTTGGAATGGAGAGAGTAGCATTGAAATTTACAGTTTCTCGACTTGAATAAATTGACTAGCACAAGCTGCGTTTGAGTATCATTCATTTTTATTTTAGTGTGGTTCCCATTTGCTAGATTTTATGTGGTACTAGTTGAAATTCTGAATATCCTGGATCTTGTGAACAAATGGAAACATTGATTCTACTTTAAAAATACATATTGGGTTTGTTATGAACTGTGCAGATTTGAATGTTATGGTCACTCCGAAATATAGAATTTCACAAGTGGGTAATAGGCCCTCTGGAAGTAACTTTGTTCACCAAATGCTATTTTTTATTTTTCTGGTAAATAGTTTTATATGTCCTAAAGGTGGATTGAGATCTCTCTTCCTAGCTAAGTGTTTCATGTTAAATACTGAAACATATTAGTATTTAGTACGCTGATATGGTATGTTCAGAATATATTTCAGTGAAAGATCGAATAGTTTAACTCACAAGTCTGAAAAAATCTTTCCTAACTTCTGATAGATTAAAACGGAAGGTGGTGCAAAGATAAAGGCATCGGCTACAGGGATATACAAGAGATGGCAGCAGAGGACACATAAATCAATCAATATTGGTGGGAAATCTGGCAACTTTGCAGAAGAGGGCGCATCCAGTTCAGGTAATGCTCTATTTCCGATTTGTGCTGTCGCCATTGCCTATTGTGATTCTGTTCACTCTCAAGTTGAAATTCGGTCCAGATATGTTTTTAAAGCTTACTATTTCTACTTTTATTTTCCAGTCACTAGTTTTGGCATGAAAACATATTTTCTGTTTACTGAAAGTAGAAGTCCATTGAATGTTTCTGAAGGTTTGCTCAGTTTGGTAAATTAATTGTTGCCCTGTGCACTGCCTTGGTTCTCCTTTACAACTGTGTTAGCATGGTTTGTTTCAGCTGAGTACTTTAGTAGCACTGAACTTCGGTATGATGAGATGTATATATAACACTGTCTGATGGCCGCTGGTGCCTCTGTGCAGGCGGGTATCAGAGAGGCAACAAGAAGCATTTCACGGGCCATGGCCGCAGGTCTATACCAAATGCCAACGTGCCCTCTGAAATAAGGAACCCTGAGCAAATGCAGAAGAGCAGGCAGCAGAAGGCAATGGAAATCACGCGGTTGAAGAACAAATCCGCGAAGGACGGCAAATTCCAGAACAAGTTCCAGAAGAACAGGCGCCCCGATGGGAATGGGAAAGGGAGGGGTAGCGGGGAAAGGGACTGGTAAAGGGTTCAGCAAAGGGGCTGGCGGCAAAGGAGGGAAAGGTAAGGGCAAGGTGAAAGGGAAGGGCGGAAGGTGATCTATGCTCTCCGGTCTTTCGATTTGCTGCAGAAGCAGAATGTTGGTCTGTAAGATTGATCGAGCGATGATGTTCAAGTTACTATTGCAGCAGACACCACCTTTGCTGCTCACAGTTTTGTTTATTTGAGGCGGTAGGGGAATAGGCAAAAGACCATAGCGTGAGGACTACTATGATATGTTGTGTCTTGATGTGAGTGAGCATCAATCAATGAAGAAGCATGGTTCTCCTGACTTGATGTGAGTGAGCACCGATTCCTGTGCTGCAAACAGGCTGGTGTTTTTCTATACTCGTTGGCTAATGTCAGAGGCGAAGTTTTGGTGAAAATTTCTTTTTGCCATCAAAAGTACTAGTGTATTGAGTGGATGAGTGGGGTGTTGAGCACCGTCATTTTTGTGAGCCTGAGATACATGATGCCAACTGGTGTTGGTGCTCTCCAAAACTAAAGCGGCCCACTGCTAGTGGTGGGTGACGCCGCACTTCGCAGCCGCCGCGCCACGCCGCGCTGCTTGAGGTCTTTCGGCCCGCCGTGCCACGCCGCGCTGCTTGAGGTCTTTCGGCCTTTGCCCCGTCGAATCAACAGGCGCCGGATGAAGTTTTGTAAAGTGACAATCCATAGCCTTCAAACCACTCGGGCAACTTTTCCTCTTGCAGAACGCACTTTCTGTTTTCTTTAGAGAAAAAGAAAACAAAGAGCATAGGCGAATGATGCTACTAAATCTGTATCCTGTTCCTGTATGTCTGCTGGGGCGTGCGTGTATACAAAACCATTAGCCAAGCCAGCCTAGCTGCGACTACCGATCTGGTGCTTTGGATTGCGGTAAGAATTAGATTAAGACGTCCGTATAATTAAACCGTCTGGACGGACGGACGCCTCCCTGTCCCTGACTCACTCCCGCACGCGCCTATGGACGGTCCAATCCTTGAGCGCCATCTGTTTTGGTTGGTGTCCACTCGTTTTCTCCGTGCCTTCAAAAATATTAGCCACCCCTTCCCTTCATTCTCTCTCTCCTGGCATGTGCCCCTTCCTCCTTTTTCTCTCTTGTTGCTGCGCGGTGGCAGCTCAGATGCGGCGCTCGCCACGTTGCGGCTTGACTGCGCCGCGTGGAAGGAGGCGTTCCTCCCTGCCTCTGCTTTTCTCTCCCACGCGCATGTATCCTGCACTGCTGCACTTCTTCTCTCCTCCCTCTCCCTCTCCCTCTTCCTCATTCCAATGCGACGGCGTTCCTGAAGGCTTTCGCTAGGTTGCGACGCAAGCGCTGGCTGGCTTGGGATGCCCGGGGGTTGTTGCCCGTGCCTTACGTCGGGAGATAGGAAGCACCCCGGCTCCTGTGATTTGGTACTGGCAGGCGGCTAGGCACGCGCGGAGTACGCAGCTTGCTCGGCGCCGCCATGTTTGTCCCCCACGCCGATCTACTTGAGTTCCCCACCAGGTAGGTCGTGGTTGTGTAGTGATTGCTCTGTTTCAGATATTTCAATTTTTTGTTTCAAGTGTTGTATCTGAATGTTGCAAAAGTAGATCTAGATGTTGCATACGATTTTTAAGTGTTTCAAACGTTTTAGACTTTTTGTTTCAAGTGTTTCGTTTGAGTGTTGTAAAATTAGATTTTGGATGTTGCAAAGACAAAATATGCATGTTGCAAGACTGTTTCAAGTGTTTCAGATATATATCTTGGTGTTGTATATGTTGCAAAACGTATGTTTCAAGCATATGTTTTAAGTGTTCCATCTATCTTCTCTTGCATGTTGCATATATTTCATCTGGATGTTTCATAATATAGATCAGATGTTGCACATGTTCTAATGGCGCCGATAGCCGACGGACGGCGAGCTTCAGCTTAGTACCTCGTGCTGCGCGCCTCATGCTCTCCTTTCCTCTCTGTTCCCTTCCCTTGCAGCAGCACGCCTCACAGGGCGTGTAGGCGGGGCCCGCCCTCTCCTCACCCCTCCTTACCTGTATCTCGCAACATCGGGGGGGTGGGCAGGCAGACGCTGGCAGGCCTAGCATGCGGCTTGCGCGGCAAAGGGGGCAAAAGTGCGAGCGTCCCGAAGTGGAGGCACTGCGGGCCTCGGGCGTTCTGAGAACCGCCCAATTTATAAAAGCATAAGTGTAAAAAAACACTCGACACGCAAGTAATTAGCACACTTAAGCCCTTATAAACCGGTAGTCTAGAAATCTCGAAGGATTTCAAACCAAACATCATCAACCAAGATCGTACAAGTTTAGCGTCACCATTCACACATTACAACATTTCATAAATAGTCCGATAACATCAGAGTGCGGAAAATAAAGTTATTACAAACCAAGTCTCAAATTAAGTAGCGAAAGCAAAGTAGTTTTACAAGCTCAACCCACACACACACTTAAAGTTTAATACGATTACCCGGCTTGATAGTCAATCCACACAAGCAAGTGGGAGAATAGTAAGAACGACCATTGCCCTTTGGTACTTAATCCACTTTGGATATAAGCGGTCTCACAATACCCGTGGTAGGTATGGCCATCTGCACAAACAAAGCGGGACAAACCACGAGTACGAGAAGGTACTCGGCTAGACTTACCCGTCGACTTAAATAAAAAAGACTCCAAGGAGTATGACAAGCTTTATCGAGGGGGATAGCTTGACTCATTTTTGAAAAAAAGCGGTGGTAACCATTTTATAGTGACAAATGACTCGGCTTAATCATTCCTATTTATGCTAGGTGAGCACATATACTATACATCATTATAGTATATTAATCATGATTAAGCAAGCAATTAGTATCCATAATCATAACAGCTTAATTCATCATCATCTTTAACCACATTCCATAATCATTACTACGATGGCGTAGCTCAAGTCAAGTGTTCACTATCCAGGAACGATGGCGATTTGAATCAATTACTACTGAGCTCGGGGGGTATTCCTCACACAAACCACACTCACCACCTAAAGTGAGCTACAGGTCACCGTGGCACATATCCGGAAACAAAACGCGGTTTCGGCCGAAACCACCGTACCGAGGGCCGCCCGACGCCTTAGCCAGGCCATCTTTGGACCTCAGACTTACTCTTCGCGCCCCCGTGGTCCCCCATCCATCTCCAATACGGTGCGAACGGATCGAGAGCTGGCCTGGATAGTGTTAG
This sequence comes from Chrysopogon serrulatus, assembly GCA_015844335.1. Classification (NCBI taxonomy): domain Eukaryota; kingdom Viridiplantae; phylum Streptophyta; class Magnoliopsida; order Poales; family Poaceae; genus Chrysopogon; species Chrysopogon serrulatus. Next base: position 201,219 of record JADLZL010003292.1, on the reverse strand, counting down.
GCTTCGCGGTCGAAAAGACTTATCCGGCCAGCTAAGTGTGAGGCATGCGTTCAACATAACTCGAGGGACGTGCAACGGCACGGTCCTTAATCGACACGACGGAATCACTATGGTCCAACAACCCCATAAGACTCCGTCCGGTCTCCAATTATCATAGCCATAACCAGTAACCAGATGATATTAACATAAAGCTTTCTATCAATCATAAGTAACCACCTATGCTCGCAGATGACAGGAAATCACCCGACTTTTACCGTCTAAGCAAACTAAGCAATAAACTCGCCCTAGACTAGCAGGGTAATCAAGGCAGGATAAATCAAGGGTAAACAAGGATATCATGCATCAACGGTTGCACACAACTCCTATACTTAATGCATCAATCATAAAGCATAATTAGACTGTTAGAAAGCATAGGTAAGGAAATGCTCCGGGGCTTGTCTTGCTCAAAGGTGCTGGCGCGGTGATTCGGGCACTCGGGCAGGTCTACCTCTCCTGCTTCTGCTCCTCCTCCTCGGGGTCCTTCGGCGCTGCTTTGCTCCTCGCTAGATTCTCCTCGTACTGGGAAGCTAGGGGGCCCTCCTGCGAACATGTATGATGCGATGCACATGTATAAGCATAAAGAATGCATAGGTGCGATGCTCATGAATGAGGATGATTTACAGTTTATTTGACAGAGTAGGTGCATATCTCCTTTCTACTAACATTCTATTTCACTTTACTGAGTATGTGCATATCTCTTCTCTAATTACTTAGAGAAGTGCATAGACAGAGGTGGGTGGGTGTATGCACACACACACAACACATGCGTAAAGAGAAGAAAAGCACTACTCGTAACCACACATTACATTTCAACATGGTACTGCATAACATGACCAGCAAGTATTTCATAACTAGAAATTCTCAAAAAGCAATATTAAACTTATTAAAACAATTAATTCAAAGCCTTATCATTTCATGTGAGAATTAGCACTTGAACTGTGACTTATACCTAAACTATCCAGAAAATTCTACAAAAATTACAATAGCTACCTCATGCTAAAACAAATCCATGATAAAGTTTTCATCACATTTTACTAAGTACAATAGCCTACACAAAAAAGATGAAGTAGCAGGACAGAAATGCACTTTTAACAGCTTTGTACTTGTGAAAAGTGTTAAACAACAGATTTCTTATTTTTCTTTAGAACTTCTTAGCACAAGAGCAGTCATCAAAAAGTTACAAGACTTTTCACCAAGTAATTTAATTACTATAAAATAAACAAGGAATCAGCCTTTAATGCATTTAAATCATATCTCAATATTTTTACACAGGAACTGCATGCTACATATTTTTCCCAGAAAGTACATCACATCACAAGTCTAACAAAATAAGAATCATATTTTTCTGAGCAATATACAATTTACCATGCATTTAAATAGATTTTAGCCTTTTCAACAATTAAACAAATCTACACATTAAAGTATCACCAAAAATGAATCTCATATTTTTCCATTATAGATCTACTCACAAGGAACCTGGCAAAACAAGTCTTACTCAATTTGGACCACATTTGCTCAAGTTATGAATTTAAAACCTCTTCAAAGTATTTTCTAGAAATAAAACTAAAACAAAACGAAACCCTAGCCCTTGGGTCGGACCCGGTCCACTGGACCACGGGTCAGCGACCAGCGGGCCCGGGGTCAACCCGACCCCACCCGTCACCGGCCGGAGCTGGCTGCCGCTGACCGGCCCCCCCGCTCATCGGCGACGAGGTCACCGGCGGGCGAGGTGGTGGTACTTGGGGCAAGGAGGTGCACCGGTGGCGGCGTTGGCGAGGTCGACGACGACCGGACGGCGACGGTGGCGATGTGGCGGCGTGGGGAGCGTCCTCGGCTCACCGCCGGCGACGATTCCGGCGGGCGGCAAGGCACACCGAAGTGAGCACGAGCTCCACCTGCGCTGCAGCGGAACTTGCTAGCGGTTTGGGCGCCTCGATTTGGCAGCCCGAGCTCACGGGCGGCGGTGACACGCGATCGTTCCGGCCAACCGGAGCTCCCACGGTGCAATACAACGGCGACACGCTTCTAGGGTTAGCGGGCTATGCTATACGACGAAAGGGAGAGCCGTAGAGGGCCGGGGAAGAGCCGCCCATGGTGAGCTCGAGCTCCGCGAAGCCTCTAACCATGGCGGCCGGGTGAACAATGGCCAAATTGGCCCTTACCAGCTTGTCGGGCGACGGCGGCTTAGCCAAGGCGCGCGAGGAAGAGCGGCGCGGGCGAAGCTTGCGGCGCCATGGCGCGCCGAGCGCGAGGGCGGTGGTACGGGCCGGGCTCGCCAAGGGGAGGGCGCCACGACGCTGGGCTGTTGGTGCCGCGCGCCGCGAGGAGAGCGCGGTGCGGAGTGCGCGAGGCGTGGAAAGCGGAGAGGCGAGGTGCGCGCTCGCGGGCCGTGGGCGGCCGTCACCGGGGCGCCTGGCTGCCACGGCGGGCGCGCCGCCGCCGTAGCATGGGCGCTGGACGCGCGCCAGCGCGCTGGAGGCGGTGGACGCCGCGACACGGGGCGGGCGAATTTGGCTGCTTGGCCGCGCCGCTTTTTTCCTTTTTTAATTTAATTTGCAACCGAATCAAAAGCACAAATTTGAGAATTTTGCAAGCTTTTTCAAGAAATGGTCCAAAAAATAAAAGTTGTAGGGAATTAAAAACTGAACAACTTTTATTTTTAGGATCAAGTCAAGATTCAAAACAAATTTTGAATTACAATTCATTTTGAATTAAGGGTATTTAAAAGGGATTTTTAAACTCTTTTCAATTTGCTCCAAAATTCAAATTCCCTTTGCAATAAAATTTTGTTAAAACATTTCAAATGATTGGGCAATGGGATCCAAATTTGAATGAGCAATTGACAAGGTAATTAATTAACTAATTAACAAGCATAGCAAGCAATTACGAAATTCAAAAATGCAACACATGAAATGACAAACTTGGATTAGGTTTTCATGCTTGATGGTGATCATGTCATGCTAATGTTGATTAGGAGTTAATTAATTATGCCTAATGCATGCTTAACACCTAGGGTGTTACAGAAAGCTGGTATCAGAGCAAGGTTAGCGATTACTGTTCACATGTGTATTTAAAACAAAAGAATTTGGTTTCAAAACTGAATTTTTTAACTTATAGATCTATAAGTCTTTTGAGAAAATCTTATTTGTAAATTAAGAGTGTGCCGGTGGTCATATCCTTTATGTCCGATTAAGGACACTAGGTGGCTATTTAAGTACTAACTTGGGGGCTTCCATCATATTTTCTTTTCACTGTTGCCCATGCAGCAAGGTAATTGTATGGGTGCCATTCGCTTGAATGGTAATGTATGGTTCAAAAGCCTCTACGCCTCGGTAAGTGTGAGTTGTGAGAGCATGATCGTCCAACCGGCGATCTAAGGGAGTGCTAGTGTGATGCCGGAAGTAGTTACATGTCAAAACAATGTATATACCAAGGTGTTTAATTGTGGGTTGTGCCGTCTGTTGAGATGATGCCGTCATGAGGACGAGGACCGGGTAGTTGTACTACATGTGCGTGTGTTTGGGAATGCACGTGCGTATGAGTATTTAATCTTTACTTTTTCAGCAATGCATTATATTCATACTGTTGGGATGGGCTGAAGTGGACTTTCTGCAGTACATAACAGCGTTTCGTGTAGAACGTTTAGTTATACGCTATGAGAGAACGTTGTATGCCGGAGTTATTTTTGTTAAGTTTGTGAGAACGTAAGTTACGTGCATACATCATGATTGTTCATCCCATGTCATTGCATTTATTCTCCCCTTATAAATTGATTATTTCTGTTAGATAAAATTTAATAATTAATAACTTATCTCACCTTGGGGTAACTTTCCAACAGATGGCTCGCACCAAGCAAACTGCGCGTAAGTCCACCGGGGGCAGGGTACCCCACCGACAGTTGGCTCCTCACACAGTTATCAGAGAGGACCACTTTCTGGGGGAGTTTGGCATGCCCACTCTCCTCTGGAGGGTGCTTAGCCATGCCAGCTATACTTGAGGGGCGCAGACACTGCCTATTCCCTGGGTCACCGAGGAGCCCAAAGAATGGAGAGGATATGATACACGTGGAGGTGACAGTTCCACCTCTTGCTGAGGACTCGGAGTGGACCGGTTGGCGCATCAGGGCCAACGGTGTCACACCTCAGGAGGACGCTAGCAGGGCCGCGTTCTTTGTCTTGTGCTCCATCATGGACACCTTTCCGCTGAGTCTGGCATAGGCTTTGGCTGGAGTCTTTCCGAGGGGTGATCCCTTGGATACGGTTTGGGAGCAGTCGCCCAACATGTCCCGCTGGCCTGGGGTGGATGAGATTGAGGATAGCGACAATGCGGCTATGAGCGCTATGTATGCTATGATGAAGACCTATGATGCCACCCGGTCGGCTATGTACAAGGTGGGTGACTGGAACAAGGCAATGCGTAAGGATATGAGGAAGATGGAAAGGAGGCACGCAGCTTCGGGTCCAAAGAGCTAGAGGAGCGGTTGAACAACATCGCAAATGAGGGATCATGCCCCGAATAGAAAGGAGGCAAGCAGCCATGAGATCAACCGCTGCAAGGCTTCAAAGTTGATCGCCTGAGAGAGGGCGAAAGGCACAAAGACCGCATGATGGGACGTTTGGTTGAGGAGCGGAATGAAGCCCGCACGAGGTGCACCAGTAGGGCATATGCTCTTTGACGAGAGTTCTACATCGAAAGCGCCTACGAGGAGTACCACGAGCCGTACAACCAACTCCACCCCCTACCACCAGGCCTAGAGCTGCAGAGATGGAGCCCTGAGACGTCACCGCCGACGGAGGAGAGGAGGAGGACGCCGACCTACCACCGGCAAAGACTGCGCCCGCACTGTAGGAGACGCCGACGTCCTTGACGCTGTGTCTGACGTAAAGAGCGAGCACGAGTAGGCTAGTAGCTTCATCGCTAGTCTTAGATGCGCTTTTGCTTCTTTTGAGGTTGTCATGTAATCTTTTATGAGATGTGAGACTCACGTGTTGGATCCTCTTGTATGTGGTGATACCCGAATGCCTAAAGTCCAGTGTGTGTATGCTGGCAATTTTGGATGTTGTATGCCATGGATGATGTTACTCAGTAATCTAATTAGTGATGTTATGAATTGTGGAAATGAATCTTTGTGCCTTTGTGTTGTTGAATGAATTTTATTTCTTCCAATAATTCATTGGCATGATTATTACATTCGCTTACAATGTTGTAACGTCACCTAATAATTACTTATTGCCGAAAAATGCAGATGGTGGGAACACGCCGCACGGCTAGTGGCAATGTGATTGATGAGGGCACTGTCGCCAGTGGAGGCAATGGCGGTAACGGCGGGAATGGTGAAAACGGAGGCGATGGTGGAAACCCCCGTAACTGATCTACCACCCCCACCACCCCCACCGTTGACCGTGGAGCAGCTGTTTCAGCAGTTCCTTGGCAGTTAACGCAACATGGAGGCCACGCTGCGTGATATCGCAGCCAACACTAGCCATGGAGGCCATCGGGGTCAACTTGTTAATCAATACAGCACTTTCAAGGATTTCCTCAACACCGACCCACCAAAGTTCTTGCAAGCGAAAGAACCTCTCAAAGCCCTTGAATGGATTAACACCATGGAAGATAAGTTCCGTCTTCTTCATATGACTGAATCATTAAAGGTTGAGTATGGAGCTCATCAGCTTCAGGGGCCAGCTGGAATCTGGTGGTCTCATCAGTGCACCACCTTCGCACCCAACGCCCCTATCACGTGGGACCAGTTTACTAGAGTGTTCCGCAGCACCTATGTTCCCCCTGGACTGATGGCTATGAAAGTGTCAGAATTTATGAAGCTTGCACAGGGCAACAAAACTATGACTGAGTATCTCCATGAGTTCAACAACTTGTCCCGCTATGCTCCTGGCTATGTTGATACTGAAGAGAAGAAGATTGCCAGTTTCAAGAGAGGCCTCAACACTAAAATGGCAAAGACAATGGGCATCAACCGCAGTATCACCTTCAATGAGCTTGTCAGTGACTATCTTACACAAGAGAACAACAACAACCTTCACACTGCCTCGAAGAATCGCAAGAGAGGCTTCGAAGCAGGGTCTTCTCAGTATAGGGCTCCTATGGCAAATCGCCCGTAGTATCGTCCTCCGGCACAAGGTTCTAGGTTCCGAGCACCAACTCCAAGGAGGAATCCCACTGCTCCACCACCTCCGAAGAACCAGAGGGCGTATAGGCCTCCCGCACCTCAGGCTCGTGCCAAGACAGGTGGCTCCACGGCAACAGCACCAGCCGTGAGGGGCCCATGCTTCAACTGCAACCAACCTGGGCACTTTGCCAAGTACTGCCCCTATCCCAAGAAGTAGACTACGTACCAGGCTCGAGTGCATCATCCAACTGTAGATGAGATTCCTGAAGGAGAGCCAGTCACAGCGGGTATGTTTCTTATCAACCAACACCCTGCAGTTATTTTGTTTGATTCTGGATCATCGCATCCTTTCATGAGTCAAGCATATGCACGATCGTATGAGTTAGAGCTTAAACAGCTAGAGTATGGATACCGTATAAGTTCCGCCGGTGCGGAAGTTATATCTAATAAGTTGCTTGAAGGAGCAGTCCTTATGATGGGCAGCAAGTGCTATAGAGTTAGTTTGGTAGTTATGTCCGGTTTAACATTGGATGTTATCTTGGGAATGAATTGGATGAAAGATAAGCAAGTAATGATTGATACAGCAAATAGAACAATTACCCTGAAGGACCCTGAGGGTGATGGCACTTTCCAAGTGTTATTGCCTCGGGTAGCAGACATGTCCAAGTTAACTTATGCTATTCAAGCTTCTTCCCTTTCTGATATCCCAGTGGTATGTGAGTTTCCTAATGTTTTTTCTGAGGAGTTACCTGGGTTACCGCCTGATAGGGAAATTGAGTTTGCAATCGACCTTCTACCTGGTACAGTAACGATATCCAAGAGACCATACCGTATGCCACCCACTGTGTTAGCAAAATTGAAGAAGCAGTTGTTTGAGCATAACAAGTTAGGGTTCGTTAGACCAAGTACCTCTGAGTGGGGTTGTCCTGCTCTGTTTGTGAAGAAGAAAGATCAGTCTTTGAGGTTGTGTGTAGACTATCGGCCACTCAATGCCGTGACAGTCAAGAACAAATATCCTCTTTCGAGAATTGATATTCTATTCGATCAGTTGTCCAAGGCCAAGGTGTTTTCTAAGATTAACTTGAGATCAAGGAACCATCAAATCAAGATTCGCCCGTCAGATGTGCATAAAACTGCGTTCGTTACTAGATACGGGTTGTATGAGTATCTCGTTATGTCTTTTGGCTTGACGAATGCTCCTGCATACTTCATGTATCTAATAAATTCAGTCTTTATGCCAGAGTTGGATAAGTTCATAATTGTATTCTTGGATGACATCCTGGTTTACTCTGCAAATGAAGAGGAACATGCTCAGCATTTGAGGGTTGTGTTAACCAGACTTAGAGAGCATAAGCTGTATGCCAAGTTTAGCAAGTGCGAGTTTTGGCTTAAGGAAGTTGCATTCCTTGGTCATATCATCTCTGAAAGTGGTATCTCAGTTAATCCGGATAAGGTACATGAGGTTATGGATTGGAAGTCACCGACGTCGGTTCACAAAATTCGTAGTTTTCTTGGAATGGCGGGGGTATTATCGCCGTTTCATTCCAGATTTCTCTAAGATTGCCAAGCCGATGACGAAGTCCAAGCACGTAAAGATCACAAGTTTGTCTGGACAGAGGAGTGTGAAGAAGCTTTTCGCACCTTACGAGAGTTGCTAACCACTGCCCTGTTCTAGCACAGCCCAGGATATCGAGAAACCTTTTGATATGTATTGCGATGCATCGAAGATTGGTTTGGGTTGTGTGTTAATGCAAGATGGCCGAGTCATTGCTTACGCTTCACGTCAGCTGAGGAAACATGAAGGCAACTACCCAACGCATGATTTAGAGTTAGCCGTGGTTGTGCAAGCTTTGAAGATTTGGAGGCATTATCTGCTGGGAAATGTGTGCAATATCTACACCGATCACAAGAGTCTCAAGTATATCTTTACTCGGCCTGAGCTCAACATGAGACAGCGAAGATGGTTAGAGCTGATCAAGGACTACAACTTGCAAGTACACTATCACCCTAGCAAGGCAAACGTAGTTGCAGATGCCTTGAGCCGCAAGTCACATCACCATGCTGTAGAGCCGTTGTTTGAAGATAGGTTCAATCTGTTGCATCCTGCAGTCTTGCACAATATCCAAGTTCAGTGTTCTCTAGATCAACAGATAATTGAAGGCCAAAAGACTGATCCTGGCATCTATCACATCAAAGAGAAGATGAAGAAGGAATCAACCAAGCATTTTAGGCTCGACGATAATGGCGTACTTTGGTTCGACAACCGTCTTGTCGTACCGAAGGACCGTGAACTCAAGAACAAGATGATGGATGAAGCCCACCTTTTCAAGCTATCCATTCACCCTGGAAGCAACAAGATGTATCAGGATCTGAAACCTCGATATTGGTGGACCAAAATAAAGAAAGAGATAGCAGCTTACGTGGCTCAATGCGATACTTGTCGTGTCAAGGCCATTCATATGAAGCCAGCAGGTCTACTAAAACCTCTGCCAGTTCCTGCATGAAAATAGGATGACATCAGTATGGATTTCATCACAGGTTTGCTAACTTCACAAAAGGGGAATGATTCAATTTGGGTGATTGTCGATCGACTTACCAAGTCAGCTCACTTCCTACCTGTCAAGACCACCTACAGACCACCTTAGTATGCTGATCGTTACATTGCTGAGATTGTTTGATTGCATGGTGTGCCCAAGACTATTGTGTTCGATAGGGGACCGCAGTTTACTGCTCACTTTTGGACTCATCTGCATGAGGGTATGGGAACCGAGTTGCTACACAGTACTGCTTATCATCCTCAAACTTTGGACCAGACTGAAAGACTGAATCAGATTCTAGAAGATATGTTGAGAGTGTGTGTCTTATCAGCTAAAGGATCATGGGAACCTTGGCTACCTTTGGCTGAGTTCTTCTACAACAACAGTTATCAAGAAAGTATCAAGATGGCACCATTTGAAGCTTTGTATGGCAGAAAGTGTAGAACTCCGTTGAATTGGGTCGAAGCGGGAGAAAGGAGATACTACGGTATTGACTTTGTCCCTGAAGCCAAAGAAAAAGTCTGAATCATTCAAGAACACATGAAAGCTGCACAGTCCCGACAAAAGAGTTACACTGATAAAAGAAGAAGACCGCTTTCTTTTGAAGTAGATGACTATGTCTATCTGAGAGTCTCTTCGATGAAGGGTACACAACGGTTTGGGGTTAAAAGAAAGCTTGCACCAAGATATGTGGGACTGTATCAAATTCTAGAGAAGAAGGGTGAAGTTGCATACAAGCTACAGCTACCTGAGTCCATGAGTACTATCTTTCCGGTCTTTTACGTCTCTCAATTGAAAAAATGTTTGCGTGTGCCCGAAGAACAAGTTGAAGAACAAGAGCTAGAGTTAGAATCAGATTTAGTTTATAAAGAAGAACCTGTGACAATTATGGAAAGCAAGAAAAGAGTCACTCGGAATCGTTTAGTGTGGACTTACAAGGTCGTGTGGAGCTACCATGATGATCGAGATGCATCATGGAAAACCCGAGGATTATCTCAAGGAAGCCTACCCCGAATTCCATAAAACTTGGTTAGTAACCCAAATCTCGGACGAGATTTTCTTAAGAAAGGGAAGGGCTGTAACACCCTAGGTGTTAAGCATGCATTAAGCATAATTAATTAACTCCTAATCAACATTAGCATGGCATGATCATCATCAAGCATGAAAACCTAATCCAAGTTTGTCATTTCATGTGTTGCATTTTTTGAATTCGTAATTGCTTGCTATGCTTGTTAATTAGTCAATTAATTACCTTGTCAATTGCTCATTCAAATTTGGATCCCATTGCCCAACCTTTCAAAATATTTTAACAAAATTTTATTGCAAAGGGAATTTAAATTTTGGAGCAAATTGAAAAGAGTTTAAAAATCCCTTTTAAATACCCTTAATTCAAAATGAATTGTAATTCAAAATCTGTTTTTGAATCTTGACTTGATCCTAAAATGAAAGTTGTTCAGTTTTTAATTCCCTACAACTTTTATTTTTGGACCATTTCCTGAAAAAGCCTGCAAAATTCTCAAATTTGTGCTTTTGATTCGGTTGCAAATTAAATTAAAGAAAGGAAAAGCAGCCAAGAACCGGGCAGCCAAATTCGGGCCACGCCGGCCCGCGGCCCGTGTCCACCCCGCCTCCGTGCCGCGGCAGGGCGCGTGCACCACACGCCATGCTCTGGCCGGCACGCCGCGTGGCCGCCGCCGCCCGGCGAGTGGGCCCCGCCACGGCCGGCCAGCGCACTACACCGCCGTGTGCACCTCTCCTCTCCACTCACTCGCTCACTCCGCACCCACGCCCCGCTCTCTCACTCGCAGTGCAGCAGCAGCAACAAATACCGCCGCCGCCCTCCCACCACTTGGGCGAGAGCTGCCGTACCACCGCCGCACTCGCACTCCGGCCCCGCGCCATCGCAGCATAAGCTAAGCCAGCGCCCATTGTTCCCTCGGCGCCCGCTAGCCGCCGTCGCCAAGAAGCGGTAAGGGCAATTTTTGCCATTTTTCACCCGGCCGCCATGGTTGGAGCTTCGCCCGGCTTCGAGCTCACCATGGCTGGCTCCTTCCCGGCCCTCTACGGCTCTCCCCTTCGCTCGTCTAGCATAGCCCGCTAACCCTAGAAGCGTGCCGCCGTCGTATTTAACCGTGGGAGCTCCGGTTGGCGGGAACGATGCGTGTCACCGCCCGCTCGCGCCCGCCCGTGCCGTCTCTACCGCCGCCCGTGAGCTCGGGGCTGCCGAATCGAGGCGTCCAAACCGCTAGCAAGTTCCACCGGCGCTGTGGAGCTCGTGCTCACTTCGGTGTGCTAGCCGCCGTCCCGAATCGAATCACCGGGCGATGAGCCGCGAGGGCGCCCCAGCGCCGCCACACGTTGCCGTCATCGTCCGGTGGTCGTCGACCTCGCCAACGCCCGTCACGGGTGCACCTCCTTGCCCCGGCGAAGCCCGGTACCACCCTCGCCGCCGGGTGACCTCGTCGCCGACAGTGGGGGCGATCCAACCGCCCGCCCCCGGCCGGCCGACGGGTGGGGTCGGGTTGACCCCGGGCCCGCTGGTCGTGACCCGTGGTCCAGTGGACCGGGTCCAGCCAAGGGCTAGGGTTTCGTTTTGTTTTATTTTTATTTCCGGAAAATACTTTGAAGTGGTTTTAAATTCATAACTTGAGCAAATGTGGTCCAAATTGAGTAAGACTTATTTTACCAGGTTCCTTGTGAGTAGATCTATAATGGAAAAAATATGAGATTCATTTTTGGTGATACTTTACTGTGTAGATTTATTTAATTGTTGAAAAGGCTAAAATCTGTTTAAATGCATGGTAAATTGTATATTGCTCAGAAAAAATGTGATTCTTGTTTTGTTAGACTTGTTATGTGATGTACTTTCTGGGAAAAATATATAGCATCAGTTCCTGTGTAAAAATATTGAGATGTGATTTAAATGCATTAAAGGCTGATTCTTTGTTTATTTTATAGTAATTAAATTACTTGGTGAAAAGTCTTGTAACTTTTTATGACTGCTCTTGTGCTAAGAAGTTCTAAAGAAAAATAAGAAATCTATTGTTTAACACTTTTCACAGTACAAAGTTGTTAAAAGTGCATTTCTGTCCTGCTACTTCATCTTTTTGTGTAGGCTATTGTACTCAGTAAAATGTGATGAAAACTTTATCATGGATTTGTTTTAGCATGAGGTAGCTACTGTAATTTTTGTAAAATTTTCTGGATAGTTTAGATATAAGTCACAGTTCAAGTGCTAATTCTCACATAAAATGATAAGGCTTTGAATTAATTGTTTTAATAAGTTTAATATTGCTTTTTGAGAATTTCTAGTTATGAAATACTTGCTGGTCATGTTATGCAATACCATGTTGAAATGTAATGTGTGGTTATGTGTAGTGCTTTTCTTCTCTTTATGCATGTGTTGTGTGTGTGTGCATACACACACCCACCTCTCTCTATGCACTTCTCTAAGTAATTAGAGAAGAGATATGCACATACTCAGTAAAGTGAAATAGAATGTTAGTAGAGAGGAGATATGCACCTACTCTGTCAAATAAACTATAAATCATCCTCATTCATGGGCATCGCATCTATGCATTCTTTATGCTTATACATGTGCATCGCATCATACAGGTTCGCAGGAGGGCCCCCTAGCTTCCCAGTACGAGGAGAATCCAGCAGAGGAGCAGCAGCCGAAGGACCCCGAGGAGCAGCAGGAAGCAGGAGAGGAAGACCTGCCCGAGTGCCCGAATCACCGCGCCAGCACCTTTGAGCAAGGCAAGCCCCGGAGCATTTCCTTACCTATGCTTTCTAACAGTCTAATTATGCTTTATGATTGATGCATTAAGTATAGGAGTTGTGTGCAACCATTGATGCATGATATCCTTGTTTACCCTTGATTTATCCTGCCTTGATTACCCTGCTAGTCTAGGGCGAGTTTATTGCTTAGTTTGCTTAGACGGTAAAAGTCGGGTAATTTCCTGTCATCCGCAAGCATAGGAGGTTACTTATGATTGATAGAAAGCTTTATGTTGATATCATCTGGTTACTGGTTATGGCTATGATAATTGGAGACCGGACGGAGTCTTATGGGGTTGTTGGACCATAGTGATTCCGTCTGTGTCGATTAAGGACCGTGCCGTTGCACGTCCCTCGAGTCATGTTGAATGCATGCCTCACACTTAGCTAGCCGGATAAGTCGTTCCGACCGCGAAGCCTAACACTATCCAGGCCGGCTCTCGATCCGTTCGCACCGTATTGGAGATGGATGTGGGACCACGAGCGCCAAGAAGAGTAAGTCCGAGGTCCAAAGCATGGTCGGCTAAAGGCGTCGGGCGGCCCCTGGTACGGTGGTTCCGGTCGAAACCGCTGCGTTTTATTTCGGATATGTGCCACGGTGACCTATAGCTCACTTTAGCGGGTGAGTGTGGTTTGTGTGAGGAATACCCCTGAACTTCGGTAATCGATTCGAATCGCCATCGTTCTGGACAAAGGAACACTTGACTTGAGCTACGCCATCGTAGTAATGATTATGGAATGTGGTTAAAGATGATGATGAATTAAGCTGTTATGATTATGGATACTAATTGCTTGCTTAATCATGATTAATATACTATAATGATGTATAGTATAGGTGCTCACCTAGCATAAATAGGAATGATTAAGCTGAGCTGTCACTATAAAATGGTTACCACCGCTTTTTCCGCAAATGAGTCAAGCTATCCCCTGATAAAGCCTGTCATACTCCTTGGAGTCTTTTTATTTAAGTTAGACGGGTAAGTCTAGCTGAGTACCTTCTCGTACTCAGGGTTTGTCCCGCTTGTTGTTTGTGCAGATGGCCATACCTACCACGGGTATTGTGAGACCTGCTTATATCCAGTGGATTAAGTACCAAAGGGTAATGGTCGTTCTTACTATTCTCCCACTTGCTTTTGTGGATTGACTATCAAGCTGGCACTGTATTAAACTTTAAGTGTGTGTGTGGGTTGAGCTTTTAAAACTACTTTGCTTTCGCTACTTAATTTGAGACTTGGTTTATAATAACTTTATTTTCCGCACTCTGATGTTATCGAACTATTTGTGAAATGTTGTAATGTGTGAATGGTGACGCTAAACTTGTACGATCTTGGTTGATGATATTTGGTTTGAAATCCTTCAAGATTTCTGGACTACCGGGTTTATAAGGGCTTAAGTGTGCTAATTACTTGTGTGGCGAGTGTTTTTTTTACACTTATGCTTTTATAAATTGGGCGGTTCTATTACAGCACGGGTGGGTCATTACCTATGCGGGTGTCGCTGCTGGTGGGGCGTCCGGACGCGTGAGTCCGTTCGGACGTCCGGGCACAACATTAACCGTTTGGATTGGTTGTAGTGGCCTAGTGGGGGTGCCGTTGTAGCTACGACTACGAGGGTACTACTAGGAGGCTTGGCAAAAGAAAGTTCCTCTCCCTCGGCGGCAGGGCAGGGTGACGGCATGCACGGGAGAAGGGGCGGTGGTGACACGAGGAGAGAGAAAGAGAGAAGATAGAAGAGCTTTCACTCATTTGTTACTTCATTGATGTGGTTACAAGGCTCTTTTATTTATAGTTTCGATTAGACTTAGTCTACAAGCAAGACGGAGGAATCCTTATCGAACACGGATTTCTCTTTCTACCAATCAATTCTAACTTTCCATCTAGCAATTAACATGAAAACGGTAAATACTAGTTTGGTAGTTGGCGAAGATGTGGAAGGAAACCGGGCAGCGGCGGCGGTTGCGGCACAGCCGCCCCTCCTAGGCGTGCAGCGTCCCACTCCATGCCCTAGGGTAGACCGCAGGGCCCGCCAGGGGGTGGCTCCCACCTTGCGGGCCTCTTTCCGCCCGTTTTTGCCGTCGACGATCACCGCTCACATCTGGGGTGTGACAACATCTATGGTATAAAATGAATATATTATGAAAGTATTTCATGATAGATTTAAATATTATACTAATTTGATGTCATAAATCTTGACGAGTTTTTCTAAAAATTCAGTCAATTTTAAAAGTTAACTCAATATATCTTTAGAAATCTATTTGTTCAGTGTAGAGGAAGTACAAACTAGTAGTGCATGGCTTTCGAGACAGGAGGAATCAAGGTTATACCAGCTAGCAAAAGAAACAGATTAGATAGCATGGTGTGTGTGGCTACAGCTCGAGGTCACCAGGTGGGTAGGGCATGAGTCATGACAGATACAGGAAGGCAAACATGCTCTCTTTCTAGTCTATAACATTTTGTTTTTAGAGGAAATAGTCTACAACATTTTAGCATATTTTATCGTTTATTGTCTCTTTTTTCAAGTCTATAATGGGATTTGTTCCTGTCAGTCTAAGTTCTGGTTCACAGGACCTACATCTAAGGATCTAACCACCACCTAAATATACCATTTATGTGAACCTTACCACCATCTTCCTCACTCTTTTCCTTACCACTTGAAGCCTCCTTCGTTTCTACACCTAAAAATTTTGACTTGTAGGGGATTAAGGGGGTGTTTGGATCGCAGCCACCACGGATCATAGCATCTACGGCAGCATGGGCTAGGCAAGTGAGACACCCAGGCGTATGAAATCCAAAGCCAGGGAGCCTTGCCTGGACCAGAAACCTCAGTGCGCCACCATCCAAACAACCCCTAAATCCCTCTTAATCTCCTCTGATCTAACCCTCTTGTTTGGGGTAGAAATGAACAAGATCTAAATGTTATCTATCCTCATTTCGATGTGTGAACGTGCAAACTCCAATCCCAAGCGCACCCCCTCTTTCTATTCGGCAAATTTGTTGCTAGCTGAGCAATGTCTTTATTCTCGCCTCTTCTACTCATACTTGCCGCAAGTCTTCCACCATTGTGGTTGGCAACACAGTAAATACACCAGTCTTAAATCTCTTGACTTGAATTACATTTTTTATACTTTTTCACTTATGCATTTGCAAGATATAAGCCGTCTTATGTTGAGTAAATCTTTTTCGTGTGTTTTTCCTTGGTTGAGTACTCGATTTTTTCAACCTTCCAACGAAGATCCAGCAGTCATGATTGTTTCTTCTACGGTTCTACCTTTCCGTTTCCACCGCCGCCCATCGACCTATAGTGCCTGTGGCAGCCTCCCACCCCCCCCCCTCCCTCCCCGCCATCGATTTTTTTTCTTCAGCTCCGACAAACGGCCAAGACGCCCCCGTCCCCGACCTAGTTCGGTCATCTCCACCGCCACCAGGACCCCAAAACCATTCAGCCACCATCCCTAGCACCTAGCCAGCCCCGCCTCCCTGGTCCCTTCCTTCTAAGCCCGCCGGAACCTTAGCTGCACTGTCATTGTCTTCATTTCCAGCGCGCGTGGGTGCATGGGCACGAGCACGAGAGGGAGAGGATCGCCAGAAAAATCAAGCGTGGAAATAGGCTTGTTTAGCTTTTTCGTTGTTTTTTTTTTTGGGAAAAGTTCCTGGTGTACATTTTTGTCAAATACAAAACATTACTGTAGCATGCGTGTGCGTGGCTTTGTAGTCGTGAAAGAAAATGGCCAGATCCCTTTTTGCCATCCAGTGCAATGATACTGAAACGCCCATGATATATACTAGAGTAGACGAAAACAAATGTTTTCGTGGCACAGGTCTCGCTCTCGGTCCATTTCGTTCCTAGCTAATTAAGCACGTAACGAGTGACGTGTTGGTGACGCCGGCTGTGAATCTAGGCGTGTAACGTGACGCGGCCACCGTAGAAAACTGCGCTCCAGCACCATCAGCAGCCTGGCATGGCAAGTCTCTCCACATTCTTATATATATATATATATATATATATATATATATATATATATATATATATATATATATATATATATATAGGAAAAAAAAAAAGTTGGTGGTTGATGGAATATTAGGTGCGTGTACACTATTTGACCAAGTCTGCTCCTATGCATACTACTATATACTTTTATATACTGCTCGTTGTCTGTCTGCCTGTAAATGGATAAACTGCAACTCGCAACACACTTTCTTAGTTGTCCTTTCGAGGGTGTAAAACTGTCACTCTCCAGCTGAAGCCTCTTGTATATATTGAGTGACATGGACGGAGTTTTGGCCGTGAAAACTTGCAATTTGTGTCGCAATTAGGCATCTATGGAACGCATACTAAATCTCTGTTTAGATCGAGCTAATACTAGTAGACAACTGCTAAGGGATGCTTAATCCTTCTTGAACTATCTAACTATCATCCAACTAATTAAAATTTAGTACTAGGCCGGCTGCCATGGATCCAAACAAGTGTGTAACATATCACATATGACCGTAGCCGTTTGCACACTTGTGTTATTTAGAGCCATGGGAGTCTTAACCTTGGATCGTTTTGGTGCTGGTATATATATCTGCAAACCGTCAAAGTAAAATGAAAGGACGTCTTGTCATCTAATCTAAAGTCCCAAATGGATACGAGACAAATTCAGGTAAGATATGGATGAAAGGGACACGGTTTGTCTCAACCGGTACGGTTTTCCATGGAGGAAAAACTCTTGATATATGAACAGAGACGTTGTTGCCCTACACGACATGCCCATGCTCCCACAAGCCATTTCCACTCTGCAACGTGGCACAGCCCATTCTTTTAAGATAAAAAATGCATTATTTTGCTCCTCTTTTAAATAAGGCTCTTCTATGAAGGCACTTGCAGCTACAACCCCACAATTGGTAAGCACCTGTGTTTCCATTTTGAATCTGCAAGTTGTTTTCCTCATGAGGATAGAGTTGGCGGCTCAAAGTTTGGATTTGTCAATGCTGAACATGGTAGTCCACTGAGCATTGCATCGTTATGGGCTGTGACCATGTAGGTTGAATCATTCCAGCATATTTTGCTCTTCTTCCCTCGCCCCGGAGCAGATTTTTTTATGCAATCCTGTTTTCTTTTGTGTCCAGTGGCAATGCGCCATATGGTGACAAACAGACAGGCAACTGAACAACCACTTGGAAATATATGCTGCAGATCGATCGAGATAGCTTTATAAAACCAAACTAATTGTCACCTCAATCAACAGATAGAAAAATATTATTGTTTCCATGCTGCTCTGCACATCATACACCGAGACAAAGTCAGATCTGTGCCAGATATGGCAAGTGCATTTTCAATTACAGCACATCTCCTAGCCAGATTGATGAGAATTCAGTAGAGCGCAAAGTTGCATTGCCAAGAAGGGAAAGCTAGCCAGCCGGCCAACCAACCCTCTTTAGTCTTCAGTTTCACAAAAGGGGCAGAAGGAGGACAGCAAGATAGGGTAGAAAGAAAGGTTTGTAGTAGTAAATGGAATCTGTGTGTGCATCACTAGTGCAGCAATCTGGAAAGAACAGGTGGTAGGTTTGGGACTTGACACTTGTATAAGTTTTGTTTCTAATCTGAAGAATCTGGATAAGATATGTATATAGGAGTATTAAAAGGATGTGTGCCCTAATCCTGATTAGGAGGAGCAGTGGTAGTACTGTTCCTCATGTCAGCAAAAGCATCATCTCACAGACAAGTAAAAGGGCATCTTGCAGGAGATATCAACTGAATTAAATTTTTGCTTTGAGCACATATTTAATTCTGCGCATCAGCATTGTCATAATTTTTTTTGAGTGCAGATATCTCTTGAAGAATGAGACTTGTTTGTCAAATTTGATTTATGGTTGAGAACTCTGCTAGAATACATGGTTGTTAATGTTAGGTTTAGTCCTGCATAGGATATATTGAATGTAAAGGAGCACAACATAAAAGGCGGGCAGCTCTATTTCTTAGGCTGGTCTTTTGGACATCTAGAGTCCTTGGTATATTGTGGACTTCAATGGACCTATGCCTGAGGGACTGCTGGCACTCTAACAGTTAATAATCAATACCTAATTGGCTGGGTATATGAGCACCAATTTTAGGAAGTAGCAAGCATTTCACTACATTTAATATTGGATGACTCAAGCAAAATAATAAGTAGCTACGATCACAAGCTTTCCATTCCATACATCCACTATAGTTGGGGGTGTTTAATTAGAAGAACTATGGCTTCATCACTCTCAACTAGCCAAATGCTCATAATGCCGATCGATTTAGGTGGGGATCAGGAGAGAATCACTTCTCCATTTATACGAGGAACTAGTAGTAGAAGCTAATTAAAGAACCTGCTTCATTATGCTCCCTGTTATGTTTTGATGGGGGGTCAATAGAAAATCAATTCTCAACAACTCTTCACCCTCCCTCCTTTGAATCTAATGCCTCCATAAGAGAATCAAGGAGCAAAGCTTAAGAATCAGGGAGCAAAGTTCTTCCCAACCAACCAAACACTCAAAATGCCAACTGATTTAGGTACGATGGAGATCAACAGAGAATCACTCCATTTATGCTAGGAACATATATAGAGCCCAAAAAATCTGCTTGATCCTACTCCCTATTATATTCTGATGCTGCTTCCTCCTATGAATCCAAGGCAATCACTCCATCGGAGAATCAAGGAGGAGAGGGCCACTTTGGTAGAGCTTCACTTCTTGATTCTTCTATGGAGTGATTCCCATGGAAGAGTGAGGTTGGAGTAGGTGAGCGAATGGGGAGCAGTGGAGAGTGGTTTTGAGCTCCCAACTCAGTGTAAATAGAGAAGTGATTCTCGACAGCTCCCCACTAGAACCCAGTTGTATTTTAAGTGTTTGGTAGAGCTTTACGAAAACTTAGTGTCCAAGAGTTGTGCTAAACGGGCTAGAATCAGGGAGCGGAGCTCTCCCAAACGGGCCTACGACAACTGATTCATGAAGCACTTTCTCCGTCCATGTCTTCAAGTTGCAACATCTGAAGGAACTCACCTGAAACTGAAATATCTCTAGGAGCATATATGATTCCTCATCGATTTCAGCATTCCTGTTAATCTTATTAGGTCTCTAAGAGCATATATGATGATTCCTCATCGATTTCGGCGTGTTGTTAATCTTACTGGCAAGCATCCGGTACTAGGAGAGAATTAAACCGAACCTGACTTTTGTCAACTTTTGCATGAAGAAAAGGAGATGTAACGAATTTGAAGAGCAAGAAAAGTAGTAAGCCAGCATCAATTTGGTTCTGATTTCTGACAAATATATCGTCTACGACTCTACTACTCCGTAGTCATGTAGTACTTGCAAGGCCGAATGAATTTGGAGGATAAAGCCTATTGGACAGTACAGGACAGGACGCACTTGCAAGGTCAGATCCACTTGCCAGGAACTGAATCTATCCATGTTCTATCGTTTTCTAGATGCTGCAGCAGCATGCTTGCTTGTGAGTCTGCGAGTCATGACGAGGACAATACCACCATCTTGGCCGTAATCGTACATACTTCAGGATAATTCAGTGTTAGTTTACCACTGTTATGTATGTGAATGATGATGATTTAACTCCCCCACATGAACTGAACAGGAGACATCGCAATCACTCGAGCAAGTAAATTTCAACCACGAGAGAAAATAGTAGGCTTCTTGTGATGCAGCTAGCTTGGACGACAGAAGCTCCAAAAGTCAGAACACCGGTTAAAATTCATTCGTTCAAGGGGTTTTGGGCGCTTGGCTTGGCTGGCCTCTGAAAACGACTTATACATAACAATCCATTCACGGGTACTTCTAATTAAACATGCACGTCGACTCGACGTGAACATTACGTAAATTACATCGTTTGCTACGAACTTAATTTGCATGACACCGACCGGCTCTCTTAAATCTCTTATGCAAAGAGAATTTTGAGTTCCGATGTTCATGATCCAACGGCAATGAAACCCTTTGACCAATGATACCAGGAAGCTCCTCTGTAGTTCTGTATGGTACAGCATCGATCTACCATAGTCCCCTTTTCTCGCATCATATCGGCTGATAAGGGAAGTAAACGTCGTATGCAGACGAGAGAGAGAGAGAGAGAGAGAGAGAGACGTAGAAGCTGCTGGTTGCAATATTTTGTCCACGCGACGCGCTAACGCCAAGGGATGAAAAAGAAGCTCATGCTCATCACCCATCAGGTGTCCTTGTCTGCGCGTGCCGATGACGCCAGACTGCCAGAGCTAGGGTTCAACTGGTCAGGTTCAAGACGCTAGAGCGGAGCAAAAGCTGCTGCTGCGCACACGTTCGTTGAATCCATCGGCTGCCAAGACAGCGACTGAACTATTCGTTTTGCTCAAATTTGTCTTTGCTTATTTCGAGCATTTTTTTACAGATCAGTCCTTTATCAGTCATTTATTTTAAAAAAAGAGCGGTGACATATCTGCCGATTGCATATCTATCTATTACCTAACAATATGTTAAATACTTCCTCTAGCCTTCTAAGATATTTAGGACAGGTTAGTTTTGGACAAAAAATATCCATATACCCCTATTAATTGAATGTAAGCTATACTAACTAGTCATCAATCGAATATTAGAAGATGCACGCATTAGTTATTTTTAATATTTGTGACTAATAAAAATTATGAAATTACACATTTTTCTTGTTTATTTTCTAACATGATAGATATGTAGTCTTTATCCAATTGCAATGAAGTTACCAGTTACACTGGTCTACATGTTTTTCTTTATCTATATTCATAGTTTTTTAAATGGCATCTATGCGTATCTTGAATAAGCATTTAGTTGAACCTTAACTTAAAACTAAGGTGACTCTTGTGTATATTATGACATCATGAATCCAAACTTTGATTTTTCAATTTGACTCTTATTATTTTTTGTAGAAACTTTATTGTTATAAATTCTTACTGTACAAGTTATTAACCCTCTTTTGAATTTTTAAATTGAAACTCTTGTGTTTATGAAGGATTTTAGGTCATAGGCCACATTTCTTAACTACTATGATGGCATAGGCAATCCTCTGAAATATGCAACATATTGGTTAATATTGGTGGTAGAACTTGAAGTGAGATCTAAGGTAGGGTAGCACTAGCATCAAGAAAATATTAAAATTTAAGCATTACAATGTCGGTTTATCCAAAGAAATCTCCAAGGGTAATCTCCCCCATTTCTCAAGATCTTTGAATTTCGTTATCGAGGGGAATTATATATTCAATAATGGTTATACATCAATATAATTACATAAAATTCTTTAGTTAAAATGTACAAATATATCTAAATTAACATCTTATATAATTTGTATGTCAAGGTTATTAATATAATTTTAATTAATTTGTTAGTATAATTATTTTATGATAAGTTTTTAAGAATATATTTTTCAAGATTGTTAAAAATATATATTTATCACTCATGCATGCATGTTTACTTGATCGCTGCAATGGCACAACATGTTTATTTACTTGAATTAATATTAACGAAGCGAGTAATATACAAACATATCGGCATATTATATTTATTTTAAATTTGTGTAATTGAATATTTTGGTAATTTAGACGTAGACCTGAGAGAATGTATTAGTTTTTTAATAACTGCATAAGGTTAAATGCAAATTTAAGAGATTATCTGTGATAATAACAGGCATGCAATTGAGTTTACTTTAGACCATGTTTCCAATGGCATATAGATGGGTAATTTAAATATATAGTTATGGGTTATTTTATCTTGTTTCTTAAATGTCCATCCTATTATTAGCCTATAGTAGTTAGCCTATGTGTGATTGTGTTCAGTGGATTTAGTACCACATTCAAAGTTTAGGAACTTCAAGATCAATTATAATCTTATCACTCCAAATGTAACATATCTGATTATTTAAAAGTTTATGTAATAGAAGGTTTTGGTAATTTAGATGTAGGATATCTAGTTATTTGAAAGTTTATGTCATAGAAGGCTTTGGTAAATTAGATGTTGGTTTGAGAGGATATTTTAGTTTTTTTAATAATTGTATTAGTTTAAGTTAGATACAAATTTAAGCGAGTTAATAGATTATCTATCATAATATTAGGTGTGCAAATTTAGTTTACTTTAGATCATGTTTTAATGGCATATAGATTAAATATAGATTCATGGGTTACTTTATCTTGTTTCTTAAATACCCAACCCATTAGTAGCATATAGTAATTAGCCTACGTGTGGTTGTAGTTTGAAAGTTTAGGAGGTTAAGGATAGTCCTTGTCACTCTAAACATAGCATGTCTAGTTGTCGTTTTTTTATAATGATCATTTCAGCTTGTAACTTAAGATGTTATTTTTATGTACTATTATATTATTTATAAAATTCTTAAAATAAAACTAGTAATATTATTATGACATTATAATACATTGTTTTAGTACAAATGTATAAAATTATTCAATACAAAAATTTATGATTTTTGAGTACTAATATAATATAAATTAAATTGTGAGTGTTATTGCTTTGTGGTTCGTTCAAGGACATTTTTTCAAGCTTGATAAGCAACTAAAGTAAATATTTACCCTATTGCATATTTATTTACTTGGTCTACATTGTGCATCATGGCATTATGCTTACTTTTTAAATTAATAGTGGTAAAAGATTAAAATTTAGAAACATATATAGTGTAATTTATGGATATTGAATTATTTTTTAATATTGTGTGTTAGTATATTTTATAATGGCCTAGGTGGATAATTCACATATAAATCAAAAGGTGTTATTTTGTATTATATTTAATAATAATAGTGGAGGGTAATTTATAAAAAATAAAGGACATAATACATTAAGATTATAATGGGGTCAACAGATTATTTAAAATTTTAGATACAAATTTAGGGAGTTATTTTAGGTTATATTTCATTCTAACGCAAATTTAGGGGATATTTTGAATTATCTGTCAATCACTACAAATATGGATCAATTAGATACAAATTTAGAGGAAATAGTGGCAAAGATGAGTAATTTACATGTAAAATCAGGGAGTTACTTTATGTATCTTTCATAATAATAGAGGTAGATTTTTTATTAAACAGAATAGATCTAATGGCTATTATTGTAGATGATGATTAGAGTCTACCAAATTAAGTGCTAAATGTTTCTAATTACTTTGAAAGCATGTAGGATTTATTTTTTCATTTGTGTATAATGAGATAAGTGAAGCCTTCATTAGGGCCTCTAATTAGTACGAGACTAAGGAAGAAATCTCTCATTAAAAGGACTGTATGGAGGCACACAAACTACAATGTCAAACTGATATAGCCAAATCTAGTCACCAAGAGCTAAAACATCAAGTTCTTTTTATATAGTTTTAATTGTACAACATCAAGTTTTTTTTTTGGGATGAAGGGAGTAATAAATAGTACATGATATAAATTAGATATGTTTGAACTCATAACGTGTGCTTAGCGGTTATACCAAATAATTCGATTTCAGGACATATTGGAAAGAAAAGTAAAGTTTTAGATACCTAAAACAGATGAGTTCCACAGAAAAGCAAATAAGTACACCCTCTATACTAAAAAAAAGTCATTTTATACAAGGCTTATATCAAATATTGAGAATATAAATCATGAATAATTTTTAAGTTGTTGAGTTTAGAAATGTGAAAACCGTATGAATGGATTTGTCTTGAAAAATACTCTCATAAAAATAAACATATATCACTTTTTGGTAACTATTTTTATAGAAATAAGAAGTCAAAATTATGCATTGGAGACCATGACGCTGTCCAAACTAACTTTCTTTTCAAGTATGGAGAAATTACATATAGGATTGTAGCATAAGAGTAGGCTAATCATACATCTAGCTATTGGTAGTATAAATCATTGTAGGTTAACCATATCAGCTCATCTATATAATACTCCCTCCATTTTAAAATAATTTTCATTTTCGCTTCTCGAAAAACAATTTTAACTAAATATATTTTTAAAAATATTAATATTATAGTATGTAATAAGTATCACCAGATAGATCTTTAAATCTAGTTTTTAATAAATTTATTTGAATATATATTTTGCATTTATTTTCTATAAATTAAGTCAAATTTATGACACAAAAAAATCTAAAAACGATAGTTATTTTAAGACAAAGGGGTAGTTGCACCTTTATTATATACATACATGGAACACTTCTATCTTTCACAAAGTATTTAGTTTTTGCGTCTAAGCTAGCTTTAAATTTACAGTCCACTTCTTTTCTCTTTCCTCTCTTCTCCACCTCAGTGTACAGCCCACCTACACATCCTTAATATACTTGCTCTAATACTCCTATCATTATTACAACCAATCATTTACACATACTTTCTTCATTCTTCTTTAAGAGACACAAGTTAGAATGATACAGTCTCCTATATTAATTTTGACCATTTATTTGTTTTATATTATATTGTTCATATTTATAAACTTATAGTCATTGATAGTATCATTCCTTTTAGATTTAACTATATAAAGTATTATATTAGTTAAATTTAGTTAGCCTAAATATTAGTCAAAGTTTCGAGAGATTGATATAGGCGTGCGCAAAGGTAGTGCATAGGAATCGAAGTGGAGCAAAAACTTGTCCAAAGGGATTAGAAATGTGGGGCTCATGTTTGTGGACACGTCATTTTTCTGATGGGGCCTGGACGGATGCAGAGGATCACGCATCACAATTGATGCAATTTGTGTGATATGACAAGGCAATATGATGCTGTCTGCTTCCAAAATGCTATGATTTTTGTTAGCGTGTCACACGGAATAAGCATGGTAACTTATCACTTATATATCAGTGATATTTAGAACTACTCCCTCGTTCTAAAATAACCATCTTTTTAGTTTTCGTACCACAAGTTAACTCGGTTTATAAAAAATATATACAATATTTATGTCTCTGAATACTTTAAAAAAACTAGATTTAAATATCTTTCCGATGAGTAATTATGATACTAATTGATAATATTTATTATTTATAAAAATAATTGGCATTTATTTCTCGGGAAGCGAAAACATCAGTTACTTCATTTCTAATAAAAGGATGCATTTGGTGTAAATATCTGAAATCAACGAAGAGAAGAGAACGTACCATATTTTTATTTGAGTCATGAATGGTCTATTCGGTGTCATCTAGCCTCCGGGCTCTCAAAACAACACATGTCATTAGACCAAAGTGACACGCTATGACGCTATGTTAAGTTCATAGACCTATATTGCACACCAAACGACGATTTAAAATAGCATTTCGAAAATTTGCGATCTAGATGACATTCAAAAACAAGTTTGTGACCTAGACATTTATTTTAAGAATTTGGAGATCGTCTATGTATTTTACTATATCAATACAGTCCGAAAGAAATTGGAAAATTTCTGCAATAGTCAAAAAAAAAAAAGTTATAAACAATATCAGTTTTATGAATGTCCCTTATCTCCACTTTTTCGCGTTACCTTAACATCAATTTGGTGGGTGCACTGACGCCTTATAATAGTCAGAACTTGCAATCCGTGACAATTAGTAAAAGAATCTCGTTCTGGTCCATAGTTGAGTCAACGTAACCTTTTCTCTTAATTAATTGTTACTTGGGTAAATTTATTTTGATGAAGCGCCAACTTTTGTCTTGCTTGGAGATTGACGTCATAGGATCCACAAAAAAATTGAGTAATCATATCCTGGTTGTGCTAAGAATTGTGCTATATTAACATCTTTAAGAGTTCGCCAAAATTCACTTGGCAACTCTCTAAAATATATAGCAAGTGAAAAAAAGTCTCTCTCCAATAATTTGGCATAATTGACTTGCTAAACATCAAATTTACATTAGGAACCCCGAGACGTAAAACAAAATTATGTTTATATTCTTCCACCTTTTGAAAACTTACATCGAAAACTCGAGGCTGAAACAAAATTATGTTTATACCCTTCTACCTCTTCTAATACGGACGGATACGCTGCTGAGTCGAGCGCCGCATATATCTTGCCGCAGAGGCTCTTTTCTAATTTGGGATAAATGACAATCTGGGATGGGGAACTGTTGGAGAAGGTTTTTTCTGTTTTTTCCAAAAAAATAAAAACAGCAACCTAGGATTGAAAACTGTTTGGAGATACTCGTTGAGTACCATATTCTAGCCTAGCCTTGCTGGATGAGGTGAGAGAAGAATATCCGGTGAGCAAATCAAACAATCCTAAGTTGTGCCATTTGTTTTTTTTAAAAGCTCAAATTAAAAACATCTTGCATGAGTAACCTTTGCATCCATTGTCTTCATTTTTGTTTTCTCAACATGCCTCCGTGACTGTTTGGCACGTGTTCGTTTAGAGGAATATAATTAGACAATGCAACTACGAGAGGTCTCTCGTAGCGTAGGTAAGAAACTAAGATAGTAGTAGACAACCACCTTTATTTTTGTAGTTTTGTCCGTTTGTATAAAAGTATATCATAAGATGAAACATTTTGGTGGTTGTCATGGTGACACAATGAAAACTCATAAGATGGATCATTTTAGTATAAGAAAAAATGTCATGGTTCGATGAAAGAGTGACACAACGGAAACTTTACATGACACTTAAACTCTCGGTATAATTCTTGCAAATTTGCCTGGATTGAAAACTTGGGAGACTTGCCAACACGCATCAGATGGACAGGTGTCCACATGTTCGAGTTCTCTGATGCAAGTCCAACCCCCTCCTCTTCTGATCTGAAAAAAAAAAACAAAGAACAAAGAACAGAAAATAATGCTTTCCAAGCTAGAAAAGTCAGCATCTATATAATTAAGAAAAGTGCCTTACCTTAAACCTCGGTTACGTGTCCGCGATCCGCCATCAGAGGCAACTTAGATCCCAAAACTGCATCATGTTCGTAATTAAAAAATTCCGCTAATCCCCCAATCAGCAGGCAACATCACATCCTGACAGTGAGGGCATTTCCGTCAATAGCACACCCATCTTGCCCCCTCCCGCTTCCTATAAATCCCCGTCATCTCTAACCCTCTCAACTTTAGCCACAAAATTCATCCAAAAAATCCCAAATAAAAAAAAAGAGAAGAAAAACACTTGTAGCGGCATCCACCACCGGAGCTACCATCGTCTCCCATCCCTCCGTGTGCCCCTCCACAAAACTCGTATTTGCACTGCAGCCCCTGGCCGGTCCGCCCGGCCACCGGAAGGAGCCGCTCGCCGGAGGAAGCCCCCCGTCTCCTTGCCCTGCGGCGGGTTCATGGGGTTCTCGCTGTACCCCATGAAGACGTCCACGCGGCTGCTCTGGAGCACGAGCTTCTTCCGCCATAAGCTCAGCTTCTCCTCCTGCTTCCTCTGAGCCCGCCTCGGTCGCCTCGGCGGCGGCGGCGGCGGCCCCGCTGCTGCTGCGCGGTCCTAGCATCCGTACAAGCGTGTGTGGTTGTGTCTCTGTTTGTGTTCGTGTGTGCTTGTGTGTGTGCGTGCGCGCGTACTAGTTTCAAGATTGGGTTTTGTTGCGTTCTTGGGGAGAGGTAGGGACTAGGGCGCCGGCAAGAATCAGCATGGATCCGAGCGCGGTCAGTTTCGACTCCGGCGGCGCGCGGCGGGGGCGGCGGCGGGGCGCAGATGCTGCTCTTCGGCGGCGGAGGCAGCGCCAACAGCAACGGCTTCTTCCGAGGTGCGTCAGTGACTATCCGTGGACCATGGGCCGATCAGATCTGGCGGTTCTTGAGACCCTCAGATTGCTTACCGGTGCTGCGGCGCCATGTTGGCATGTGGCGCAGGTGTTCCGATGGCGGTCCTGGGCATGGACGACGCGACGCGCGCGGGCAAGCGGCCCCTTCTTCACCACACACGAGGAGCTCCTGGAGGAGGAGTACTACGACGAGCAGGCGCCCGAGAAGAAGCGCCGTCTGACGGCCCAGCAGGTGCAGCTGCTGGAGCGGAGCTTCGAGGAGGAGAACAAGCTGGAGCCGGAGCGCAAGACCGAGCTGGCTCGCCGCCTGGGGATGGCGCCCCGTCAGGTGGCCGTGTGGTTCCAGAACCGTCGCGCGCGCTGGAAGACCAAGCAGCTCGAGACCGACTATGACCGCCTCAAGGCTGCCTACGACGCGCTCGCCGCCGACCACCAGGGCCTCCTGGCCGACAACGATAGCCTCCGGGCACAGGTAGCTGACTCATCACCTCGCTTCGTCTCTGTGGCTAATTGATTTTTTTTTTTTTTTTTTTGAAACCTAATCGATTTTTACTTGATTTCATCGATTGCCACATGCGTCATTCAGGCATCTTCGCTTCCCAGTTAGTTAGTTTGGTCGCCCGCCGCACTGCTGCCTAGGCAGATCAAATAAATAGGAAATGCCATCCGGATCATTGAACTTGTTCCTATTGCCAACTTAATGATTTAGCTACAATTTTTTTTTTTTTTTGAATGGTCCTTAAGCTTCATGTTGACTTTAAATTGGTGTTGGTATCATTCACTTTATGTTGTTTATGTGCCTCTCTTCTCTGTTACATAAAGATCATGGCTGTAGTTCCATGCCATAGTGCGATAAAAAGATTGAAGTTGTGTGCGATCTGTAGAAACTAGAACTAAGATCGAGGAATAACGAATATGAGTTAATGATCATTGTTGTTTGGGTGTTTTGAAATTCCTCAAAAAAATGCTACAACATTACTGAAACATGGGCTTTATGATGAGCATGCTTAGATAATATAATAACTTTCGACCATACACCCAAAACAATCGAAAACTTTCATTATCGAGTAGCATTGCTATTGGTAGTAGGTTCTTTCCAAAGTTTGAATTTAATGAGAGAGAAATAATCAACTCATCATTCTGATGCTTAGACATTTTATGTTGAGCAATTGTCAATCGGCAATCAGAGCCCCTATTAATGAAGGTTGCTAATATTATAAGGAGTTTTGAGGGTTTAGCTAGAAAAACGTAGGTCTTGGAATTCTTTTCTGAAGCCCAAGGGCCTTTGTGTGGAAAAAGTTGTCTTCCCGTGACAGGTTACTGTTTGTCAAATTAAATAAGCTCATACCACTTTTGTCACCTTCAATTTGGCCATAGGTAGTCATCAGCAATGACCCGCTATTGGATGTATTTTAGCTATTATCCAATTCAAGTCTGCAATGCTTAGGAATCTTGGGTACCTATCATGCGCCTCCCAAGTCTAAATCTGATAAATTACGCCAACCTATGTGATGTGAAAGAGTTAATTGCTCTAATCCATGCATCACGCCTTTTGAAAAACATGTAGTATAAGTACTGTTATTTTTTTTCAACTG
Source organism: Chrysopogon serrulatus (assembly GCA_015844335.1). Classification (NCBI taxonomy): domain Eukaryota; kingdom Viridiplantae; phylum Streptophyta; class Magnoliopsida; order Poales; family Poaceae; genus Chrysopogon; species Chrysopogon serrulatus. Next base: position 171,508 of record JADLZL010003292.1, on the reverse strand, counting down.
CTGTAAACAGATACCAAATACTCAGTCATGTCATGTGCAACCGTAGTGGTTCTATGTAATTAAACCAAAGTAATCGTTTAGTTTAGACTTGAGTGATTATTCTTATAGAGGTGTACTCCCTCCGTCCCTTTTTATTTGTCGCCGTGGGATGCGTGCCACAAGTTTGACTTAATTTATAGAAAATACGCACAATATTTATATCTCCAAATAATTTTGTTAAAAAACTAGATCCAAAGATCTTTCCGATGATATTAATTATGATACTAATTGATGATATTTATTATTTATTAAAATTGCCGGCATTTGTGTCTCGGGAAGCGGCGACAAATAAAAAAGGGACGGAGGGAGTATGTGCAAATATTAATTAAAATGAACAGTCACTTAGGCTCACTATAGCTTAAGATGTCTTTAATTAATAGGTCTAAAATTTTGAGAATTAACTGGATTTAAATCTTAAAACAATGCTAGATTTTAGGGAAGATGTGCTCTAGTATATGTCTAAAAGTGCCAAACAGATGTGGACCAGTTAGACCAATTGTTATACTGTTGTAGTCTTCACACAGATCAGATTTAGTCATTAGCTTGCACGTATAACCCATGCCATTTCTGATGAAGAATAATACTTGGAAAATAGGGATACTACTAAACTGTTCGCTGGCTAGAAATAGTTACAATATCCAATTTGACTGAACATAACACTTGTTGTTTTGTTTTCTGAGGAAGGAAACAAATAGGGAGAAGACCAACTGAGTATCACTAAGGCCTTTTCAAGATTAATAGTTCAACACATTTCTGGGGATGGGCTGAATCCATGTTTCTAGGTTGTGTTATTTAAAGCTTGTTTAGTACTCTTTTGTAGAAGGAATCAATACATAATTATTAGGAGTTTGCAATCATGTTTGAAGGAAAATATGAATAGTGACATCTGCGCAAATTACGTGTTAGAAGGCATTAACATCTTCCATAAGGCCTCTTTAAGACAAAGTACCACCTCTTATCACTCATACCATTGCACATGCTTTGCCTTAAATGTAAACACACATGAGAAACGGTACACCCAGATGTCGCGTGTGCTGATGGTTCCCATTTATCAGATCAGATTACAATGCCATCTAAATATGTTTTGATGACTGGGATTGACACATTTAACAATATCTGCTACAGGTGATCTCCCTAACGGAGAAGCTGCAAGGCAAGGAGACATCCCCGTCAGCAACCACTGCTGCCCAAGAGGTCGACCAGCCAGATGAACACACCGCTGCGTCAGGCACTGAGAAACTGCTGGCACAGCAGCTCAAGGACGACCTCCACAGCAGCGGCGACTGCACTGGCCATGGTGCCCTCTCTTCTGAGGAAGAGGACGGTGGCGTGGTCAGTGACGAGGGCTGCAGCTTTGATCTCCCTGATGCCATTTTCGCCGCCGGGGTCACCCACCATGGTGCCGAGGAGGCGCAGCTGTCCAACTGGACATCCTGGTTCTGGAACTGATCAGTGGATCGATGCATCAAGTGCAAAGAGCAAATCCTCTTCTGGTTTCAACCCTTTTCTGCACCATATAATTACTGTGTTGATTATGTGCCGTCAGATGTTTTCAAGTAATGAAACAGTACTGATGTTGTAAGTTTATGTTTTTGAAGATTTTGTATGTTCATATATAATAATATGGTTTGAACACGAGACTCAGAAAAGCTGAAATAAGTGGACGTGGGGACCTGTTGTGCACTAGCAACCTATTTAGAGTTTTATGCTGCTTTAGACATGAAAATGTATATCCAACTTGGCCCTGTGAATAAGGTGATGAAGGTATGTCCAATCTATGCCCCTTCATTTTTTTAGAAAGGCTATGCCCCTTCATTTGGTGTAACTTGTGTTATATATTACCCAAAAAAAAAAAAAAAAAAACTTTACTAGCCTCTACATGCAGAAGTGCTATTGAGTATTACAGAAATTATAAAACAAAAGTGGGAAATTTTTTATTTGCCACTAAAAGGTGATGGTACTTCTCGTGCCATCAGATAACTGTTTTCATGGCAAAGCAAAGGAAAAAGAAATAATGTGATGGCAAATAGGGACCATACGTTTTCTGGAGGCCGGCTGGGATTTTTTTTTTCTCTAGAGAGAATGGTCTTAATTGGGAGTGAGAATTTTGTTCTTTTTTGAAATATATCTAACTCTTTGAGCCAAAACAAAAGATACCATGCTTAAAACCAACCTGGACATCAAAGTTAAGATATTTTTTACTAGTATATATACTTCATCCGTCCCCTGTTTAGGTGTTGCTTTGGGTGTTTGTGCCATAAATTTAACTTGATTTGTAGAAAATACGTGCAATATTTATATTTCTAAATAAATTTGTTTAAAAAACTAGATCTAAAGATTTTTCCGATGATACTAATTATGATACTAATCAATGATATTTGTTATTTTTAAAAATTGTCGGCAGTTGTTTCTCGGAAGCACAAACGACACTTAAAAAGGGACGGAGGGAGTATGCAAATACTCAACATTCATTCCAGTGTCGTAAATGGGAATTAGTAGCCCTGGTTCAATCCGTATAAGCAGTCGAATTTTGATTACAGTTTTGATGGATGGAGATGAAAGCAACCATTACCCTGCCCATCCTGACTTTGGGAGTGGATGGATGGATAGTGGATACTGGATAGACATAGAGACAGCGTTCACTCTATTTTTTCGCAGTGGGGAATAAGGTGCCGCTGCAATCTATCAAGAATTGATTGGTGTCTCCTGAGCAGTCTTCGTCAAACTTTTGGAAAATACAGTATCAGATCTGCTTCGAGCTTCGTTGAGATTCTTGTGTTTATAACCTAGAAGGATACCGCACGTTGATATGAGAATTACAGATGATTTTAAGATAGGGGAGCATTATGCAGTGCAAAACTAACTTTCAAGTGAAAACCTGTGCAAACTATGGCAAAAAAAATTATCTAAATTTATCAAAAAAATCACACATGTAAATGATATGATGATACACAATCTTGAAAAATATCTTATCCAAACTCAACTTCGTTTATGAAATATAAAAATAACAAACTTTTAACAAATTATCTGGACAGCTTTCTGGCTTAAAATTTATTATTTTTATATCTCACAAACGAAGTCGAGTTTGGATAAGATATTTTGCAACATTGTGTATCATCATATCATCTACATGTGTGATTTTTTGGTAAATTTAGACAACTTTTTTGCCGTAGTTTGTACAGGTTTTTTACGGGAAGTTAGTTTGCACCGCATAATGCTCCTTTAAGATAACCTTAGACTACATATAATTACTTTATACTAGGTCTGGCCATTTTGGATCCTTAGAATGAAATTCATTTTAATAATCATAATCAAGACACATATTAATTAAAGCTAACAATAATATACAATTATAAAATTATAAAAAGATTATAATAATTACAATAATGCAACCATTTTAGAAATGCAACACATAAGTGGGTCTAAGATTATAATAAGATATTATAAATATAGATATAGATTAAAAACAATAAAAGGATACTATCATAGTTAATCATCATAATCAGCAAAAAGGATACTATTATCACAATGAAACGAATTAGAGTGCGCGGGAGAGTGAGATACAGGTGGATTGTCTCAAAACTTCAAAGAGGAAAAAATAGTGCGCAAATTATAAGAAAAAAAAAGGGACTGACTACATATCTCACGGAAGATTTTTGAGTTAGTCTTGTTATGCAAACAAAGGAGAATATCATTCTCCATATTTGGGCCGGGCCAGTCTTCTTTGCCAACCATAACGGAAATATTTTGGCGGGCCTTCATCTTGGAAAACGATTCTTATGTTCTCCTTGTTTTTTTCCTTCTCTTTTATTTGCTTTTGTCTTCCGTGTCATCTGCTTCCCAGCTTATCTTGGCAACCTGCTGGCATGGATAGTTAGACTAGGATCGTACAATGTCATTGCGCGAGCATTCTTAAAAAAGACACCTGCAAGATGACCCAGAGTAACAACAGGTAGTTCTAGCAACGTGCACAAGAACTGTAACGGCCTCGATGCCAAGCTCCTCTTAGACATGGGTGCATTCCAGCAACGGGGATGTGGGTGTAATAGATTAGGGCCCTGATTGGTTGAACCTCATTTTTACCCAACCAAAATAAGGACGTGTCTAAAATTTTAGATGTCATTTGGTTGATGGCCAAAAATTGGCTCACCACCTTGATTGCTCTAATTTTGACAACTTGTTATTGGTAAGCCAAAGTTTTGAATTGCCCTCATTTTGGTTGGGTAAAATTTGGCTCCTAACCAATCAAGCCGTAGATATCCAGATTTGCAATTTCATAGTTAGTGGACTTAGATTAGAATCATGTAATAATAGTTTAGGGATTGTCTGTCCAATTATTAACTATGGATTTACATGTTAATTAGTTTTATGATTGAGTGCCATGTCAACTAATAGGCTATGACGCTTTGGATTGGAATTGAACGTTCTTGATAGTATAGGCTTATAGGGACTTAGATCTACAGTTTAAAATAAATAAGAATAAATGCAGTCTAATTTACTTCTATTTTTGTAAATATAAACACTAGAGTTACTCGGGAGTTATAGATTTTTTTAAAAAAAATACTAGCACACTACATTACTATAGTTTTGATGTGCATTGTTGGTCTATAATTGCCAGTTGTACACACAAAACGGCAGTGATAACCCTTTACTGATGGGTCATAACTTGAAAATCTGAAAATAATTAGGTCCTAATGACCTGACAGTGAAGGTCACTGCCGGCTAAAGTGACAAGCTAGCAGTATACTGAGACTATGATTGTCGGTTGGTGGCTTAAGCCAATAGTAAAATGTGATTGTTGACTTGTGGCTTAAGCTGACTGTGATGTAGAGCTTATCACTGCTAGCTTGTGGCTTGAGTTGCAGTGTACGTTATGTGTGTACAGTATAAAACCATCCTGCCTTCCTCCTCCCTCCCATCCTAGCCACTCATTCAAGGAGACGTTTTCCCCAACCTCTCCCTCCGTTGTTGCGGCTATTTTCACGAAAATGCTCATGGAAAGTCTTGGAGTTTGATGGATTGGCATAATCTTCTTGCTTTAAGGCTAGTAATAAGCATCATTCCTTTGAATTTGTAGCTTTTCAATTGTTTTGATGGCTAGATTGCTTGTTTCTTGCATGCTAGTTATTTCTCCATTTTAGAGAGCACTTGTCAATAAGATCTTGAGGGAGGCATTTGAATTATTGTGAATCTATCGTCCAAAAGGTGTCCATGAACCATTTAATTTTTAGCAAATTACAAGGTGGTTTTGATGATTGTTAGTATGTGATGTTTTAGTGTTTGCATGGAGTAGAATCTTTTTTCAATAGGGCTACCAATTTTAATTTTGATGAACACATCCATGTGACACCTATCAGCCTATTGTTTTTAGCTACAACTATTGTTCATGAAGCCTTTGATTTTTATTAAAAAAAAAGATCACGTGACACCTAACAATTGTTGATCACTTAAGTCAAAATTCTCCAATTCTGATTAGGTATTAAAAAAATAAAATAGCATCTACAATATCAAATAAATGCATTATCTCAAGAGATGTTTATGGTGGATTTAATAAAACTAATTATATGTTGTTTTTTCTGTAAACTCGGCCAAAGTTATACAATTTTAATTTATGAGAAAACTAAAACTACCTAAACTTGAAACCAATGAAGTATATACATTATGATATATTTTTTTTTCTAATGAATTCATTACTAGTTTCAATCTAGAATCTTTATAAAATCTTAGACATTGATTGTTAAAGTTCAGAATGTTTGACTAAAACAAGCTTAAATGTACTACTATAAGCTTAATAAAATTTATGATCAAACCAAGTAGGACGTAACATTGATAAAGAAAAAGCAACAATATGGTCTAAGACTTACTTCCTTTGCTCAAAATTATAAATCACTTTGATTTTTTGGGTATAAATCTTACTATACATCTAAATGTACAATAGATCTAGATATATAGTAAAATGAATGTATCAAAAAAAAAATCAAAACTATTTATAATTTAAAACTGAGGTAGCAGTTTATTATTCACGTGCTCTCAGCACATCTTTATTTTACTGTTTCTCGTGGTCGTCGTCGAAACTTGTGTTTGACCAAACTCGAACATGTAGCACATGTCACTTCAATATTAGCTTCGGGCCGTTGGATGGGATCGGATTTCATAATCTTGAAAATATTTTGAAAAATCATTTTTAAATAAATCCCACGCCATCCACGAGTCATTGATGGTCTTCGATATGGGCTACCGATTTTGTCAGTGTGTTTAAGCTGACAACGAAATGGTGACGGGAGCAAATTTCTGAAATCAAAGGGCAATGAAGCAACAGGGTAGGGAGTTAGAATGCATTATCAGACCACGACCAGCTAACTACTACGGAATGATATTTTGTTAACAATTACAGGAGAATCAGAAACATCATGCGTCCATTCATTTCTAGACAATCATTAACATCCCTCGTGCCGTCCATTAATCTGGTCCACCTGCCGGCCAGCGTGAAGTCAGGCACAATTTCATCTACATTGGCCTCGTTTAGATTGCGTGAAAAACTGAAAAAATTTCAACTTTGCAACTGTAGCATGTTTCGTTTGTATGTGGCAAATATTGTCCAATCGTGGATCAACTAGGTTCAAAAGGTTCGTCTCGTGATATACAACTAAACTGGATAATTAGTTATTTTTTTACTTACATTTAATACTCCATGCATACGGGTAGAAACTTATGTGATGGAGAGAGAGTGAAAAAAGTTGAAATCTAAACAAGGGCGAAGTCCTCTGCTCCCACGAAAAAGAGGCGCAATGCCCTGCTAGCAGTGTTATAAATCTCACAAATAAGTCATTTTGACCATCGATGTGGCCAACTATAAATGAAATGACGCCGTTTACTAGTTAAATAAATAACAGGAAGAAAAAATTACATGTCAGGTCACACAACGAATCTATCTATTTTTTTATTGGTTGTTTGGTTAAAAATGGAAAAAGTTTGTGATGAGCGCGATATGTAGGACACGACTTTAAAAACTTTACAAAACCCATGTCTAAAGTACAATATACAAAATGCATCAGTGAGGGCTCTTGGGACCCAAAACCCTCACATGTCCTGGAGAAACCCCATCAGGGCGCGCGGCAGCTATGGGGCCGCATCGCTCTAGGATTCGCTGTCATTGAAGCAACAAAGAATGAACAACATGAACGGTCTTAGATTGATAGCTTCGATTGTCTGTTCCCAATCGACTGTCTCCTTTATATTTATAGGATGACCGGTCTTTCTGATACATGGTTTACAACAACTGAACAAAGCAACTATATTCTAATTCAACTCTAGCTATCATATCTACCAGTTAACAATCCAAGGTGAATATTTCCTCCGCTCCAAAAATAAGTGTCATTCTTGTTTCTCAAGAATTCAAATACTTTTAACTTTAACCAAATATATACAAGAAAATAGTATCATTAGATAGTCCTTTATATTTATTTTCATCAACTTATTTGAAGGTATAAATATTACTATTATTTTCTAAAACCTAGTTAAACGTAAGAAAGTTTTACAGGTACGAATATTATAGCAACATTGATTTTGGGTCCAGGAATATGTTGCAATCTCTACGAGCCCCTCCCAATCTTGTTTGCTTTCATCCTCACACGTTGGTAATAATCAGCAATGAATCAATTTCTCTCTTCTCTTCTGCACATACTCAAACTCGAAGATAGGCATGACAGAAGCAAGAATCGTTATGGTAGCTTGCAACATTATGCTAAAGGAAAACATTGTGCTTTGGTCGGAATGTCCCGGCAGCCAGCTGCAGATCGGCAAATTCAGTAGCATTGGTGTCCACCTCCACATGACATGGTATGATAAAGATAAATGTTGTGGAGCATTCTTCCTAAACTCGAGCAGCTGCTGTGGGAGTGGTGACTCGAGACCATTCAGGTCAGGTCATGTTGGCATCATGGTGTGTGCTTTTCCATTTGTAAGGATGCCGAGGAGGTGGAAACAATAGCATGTTGCGAAGAAATTGTCTTTGCTACGTGGTGGCAGGAAGTCCCCATGGTGTTGGAGATTGATTGTTCTATGGTGGCTACAAAGCTCAAGAGCGGAGCACAAGATCGATCGGTGGGATGGTCCCTTATGTAGGAAGCGCGGACTAATTCGGAGGAGTTGTGTCGTTTGGAGATTGTCAAATTAGTAGGAGGTAGAATAATGTAGCATATGAACTTGCTAAGCTATTAGGGCGAGTATATATAGTCAGGTCTTTTTTTGCTTCTTTTTCTGAGTTTGTTTTGTTTCTCGTCTGTAATGATACTCCTTAATAATTTTAATAAAGTTTATGCTCTGCAAAAATAAGAAGCATTAGCACAAGCATGAATATATATGTTGCACGACTGATATATATGTTGCACGACTGACGCTGTGCATATGTCTTCCTTCCCTTAGTTCTTTCTGGTCGTCTCCTAGAATTAAATTAGAATTCCAACAGCACTTGAGACTTCCACCTATAAATCTCCTTTGTGTCGAAGTTAGAGATGAAAGCGGATTGAATACTGGTGGATACCAGTGATTCTGCATTATGTCTCACATCTCAAATTCTACCAATATTTTTAATAAGATTTTAGAACCAGATAGAGATAATTCAGATATTGATATCAATTTTATATACATATCTTTGTGCATTCAGATACTAATATTCAGATTTAAATATGAACTATTCATATAGGGTTTTTGACCCTTTCGGGATAGACGGATACCAAAAAATATCGGTCCCATTCTCATTTATAGTCCTAAACTATTGGAGATAGAAGCATCCTCATGTCATAGATCAACTAGTCGACTTCACTGTTTAGATCTATCTCCACTGCATGTCTTAACTGTGTGGACTCATCGATACTGATTGCAGAAATGGACAGACTGTAGCAGCATCATATACATATTTTTCCTTATAAAACTCGTTGAATGAGTAAACAATGCAAATGCTGCATTATCGCATCGCCCCAATTATTCGCACGCCCATCAACCGGCCTGCGACCACCGACAATGTGGAATCTTATTTTGCTCCTGTGCTGCCGATTTGTCTCGAAAGAAGCTGCCAGGTGCCGCCGGTGCTCTACTGGCTGCGCGGTTCACTTAATTGGTTTTGGTTTCAGCGCTGACAAATCTACTGCTGCCTGCTGCTTACGATGCATCCAGTCTACATGCTCACAACTCACACGGTCACACCTCAAGGGCCTGTTTGGTTGCCCAGCTCTGGCCTGGCCCATTGGATACATGGGGCTGTTCGGCAGAACTTACAAATCGGCTGATAAGCCAAAACACTGTTAAAACAGCTGATTTTTTATAATAAGAAAATACTGTTGGCTGATAAGCTGAAATGGCTTTTTAGCTGAAGCGAACAAACTGGTGAAACTTATGTTTGGTTGTCTGTGCTTGCTCCAGAGTCTGGTCTGGCAGATGCAGGCATCCCCTTGGAGCCTGCCTCGCCGGAAACGGATTTGGAGTTCGTTTCCTCGCGGCCTGGCTCGCACGAGCTCCTGTCGTACAGCGGGAGCCAGAAAAGGGAGTGCACGCGATGCATGCCACGGGCGCAGGAAGGGTTAGAGTCACCTCCCATCGCCGCCATCATTCGCTCTCGTCCAGTCCGCACTCCTCCCTCACCTCTTTCCCTCCGAGTCCTGTTGCGCAGGTGAGTCGCCGCTCCTTCCATGGCCATCGCTACTCTCCTTCCTCCTTCCCTTGCCTCCTTTTGCTTACGCAGTGAGGATTGGGTCTTGCTGTGCCTGTGACACAGTTTTCCTCTTGTTTGTTCATTGAATGTAGGATTTAGAGGGGTGATTCGTTGTGGCTGGAGGCAGGGAAGCAAGGCAAGGTCGATTGGACCCTGGATCTATCGTTCTCCCACCTTTCTGCTCCTGATCTACATTTTTGACAGAATTTTTTGGTGCTTCGTAGGTTGAGTCCGGCTTGGTTGGCTTGGATCTCGAGAGCTGGCAAGTATTTTCTAGTTCTTTGTTTTTCATTTGATGTGTACCTTGGTCACCACTTGAATTAATAGAATGTTCTGCCTCTGTGCTTGTTTCTTTGCGAGTTGTATAAAGTTTCACTTTTCCTCCCTTACTAGTTGATCACTCGTGCTAATCAAGAAGAGGAGGAAGTTGCTCACAAGCCTGCTATTGGTTGCAAGACGGAGAGATGACTTGGTTAGGCATGACATTGTATTTTAAGAGCCTTGGTTATTGTCTACTTAATTCGGAAGTTGATCTAAGCTTCTCCACCATGTGTTGTAATAGAGACTAAATTCAGGAGGGAAGTTGGAGGTAACCTTACCATTGCATGTATGTGGTAACTGCACTCTATTATATGCAACGAACCAAACAAATGTGCCTGTATTAGTTTTCCGTGTAGTGCATATGTTCTTGGCAACCAAACAGCTTCTCTCTAGAACCTGGCCATGCTGAGCATGGCAACCAAACAGCAAGCTGTTGTATGTCTAGAGCCTAGCTGATGGCAGTTGTAGCACCTAGTTTTAAGAACACATGACTACAAATAGGGGTAATATCAAAAGATAATGCTTAATATATTACAGTATTCATATAAAGAATATAATCTTAAATAGAAGACAGCGAAAAAACACTTCGGACGTGGAATTGACGATTGGCAGCGACTCTGCTTGAGCATGCACATGCATAACCAGGGCTATGGTCAGCTGTACTGCAACGCATGCATGGAAGAAGAGAACAACGACAGCGGAGAAGGGTGTTCAATGCAAGGACCAATGAACAACTACGAACGGCAGCGTACGAAGATGATCTTGCAGCTTGTCGGGACGGCGGCAGACTCCGGCAGGGCGAATGATTTTGGAGACCCGTGAGGTCGCGGTCGGCGCCAACGGCCGCAGCGGACGACGTTTGCTTCCTGCGTTGATCTGCGAGCTCATGTGAGCACTCAGCAGCAGAGATCAAGAAAGAGGAGAAGGGAAACTACGGCCTCATAACCTCAGGACGAAGGGCTGCGGACGGCTTTAGATGATTGCGAAGCGGCGGCCTGCCTCAATGCGTGGCGGCGGCGTCCTCTGTCTTCGGCAAGATCCAGAGCTCTAGGGCGGCGGCGTGAGGATGTGAAAACGAACGAGCGGCTAAATCCTCTAAACTTTATAGGAGCGGCCTGGCTTGCACTTCAGGCAGGGGCCTAGGGAATTTGGCGATGGATTTTCGTCGGACTGAGTCCGTCTCTTATACGACGCAAGGAAAAGCAAGACATCTGGTGGCTAGGTCCTGCTCCTGCCCCTGCCCTGTAACATATGAGGTTATGGGTCTGCGCTGCAATGAAACAAAGAGGGGGAGGCGGAGGGAGCTGTGGCTGCTGGCTTGCTGTTGCCGTCCAGGCCATGTGCCGAGGGAGGGAGGGACTTTTTTCTTTTCATTTTCTTTTATTTCAAAGCTGTTTTGAAAGAGGTTTTAAATAAATTTGGACTTGAGAGGGAAGAGGACCTCCTGACCCCCCCCGCATCGTCTCCATGCGGGGCGACTCGGGGCAACACCGCCGCCGCCGGGGGGCTCCCCCCCGCGCCGCCCCGCCGCCGCGCGCGCCGCCGCTCCGGCAAGCGGTGGCGGCGGCCCGCCCCTGCGGGTTAAAACGGCCCGCAGCGGTGCCTTCCCCGCTCCCTCTCCTTCCTCCCCCCCCCCTCTCCTTCACGGCATCCCGGCGGCCACCGGCCGGGGGGGCCGGGTCCGCCCGGCCTCGCCCGGATCCGGCCGGGCCTTCACCGATCCGCCCTCTCCAATAAGTTCGGTGGCCCGGGCCGGCCAGCGGCGACCCTAGTGTAATGTAACCGACCAAATTATAAGAGCACAAGTATAAAAACAATCACCGAAGTGACTAAATTTTCACACTTGAGCCCATATAATCCCGGTAGTCCACTGAAATCACGAAGGACTTCAAACCAACCAACATATAAGCCAAGATCGTACTGATTCAACAAAACAAGTCAAATATTACATCCGTTTCACAAATAGTTCGACATACATCAGAGTGCAAAATAATTATTACAATATAAGTTTAAACGTAGCGAAAGCAAAGTAATTTGAAATTTGCATCCAAATACATGCCAGTACCAGGTCAATCCAACAAAAGCATTAGAGATAAGAGAGATAAGAAGGATCATGCCCATGATCATACTCCACCGCTATGGTAGGAGCCATCCAGTTCTTGCAGTAATCATGATACATCACAACCTGCAACAAGTGGGAATAAACCCTGAGTACGAAAATGTACTCAGCTAGACTTACCCGTCATAAACCAAAAATAAAGTGACACCCAGGAGTATGCAAGGCTTTATATAGGTGGGGCTAGCTTGACAATATTTTGCATAAAAGCAAAGTGATATGAGAGTATCATTTTATTATTCTAGCAGTAGATTATTCATATTTAACCTTTCATCTAGATTAGCACCTGTACTAAACAATCACGTTATTATAACAAGCATTAATAACTATAGCCAGTTTAGTACAGCTATCATCATTATTATCATCATCATTAGAACCATCATTATTTAGTGAGTTCTACGATGCCAGGCAAGGTCACGTTCTCACTATCCGGGAGAGACGACGATTCGAATCGATTCCAACTGAGCTCAGGAGGTATTCCCAACACACACCCAGACAGACCTAGTCAGGGTTGTCGTAGGTTACTCTTGGTACAACTCAGGCTCGGGCCCGGTTCTCGCGTCGGCAAAACCGGAAAGTCGGATAGCCAGGATGTTCAAACCATGCTAACCCAAGGACGACGCCAGGATCAGTTAGACATGTTTGCCCTTGGTCTAGTATGCCGCTATCCCGCGAATTGCCCAACCGCCCCCCGCTTTCCCGTCTTGAGTTGAGCTACCGAAGCCATGCGCCCACTTGGCACACAGGGGCCGGGCCAACTATGTGTTGGGCTGCATTCAACATGACCAAGAGTGAAACAACGCTGCGTCAGCCTCCTTAATCGACTCGCACAGGGTCCACTTGTTCTGCCCGGTCTTCTTTTATTTTAACACTTGGTTCTTTTTCACGATATCACATATAGCCAACCGTGACCAGAGAAGTAACAACCTATATCTCGCGGATGACAGAGAATCACCCGACTTCTACCGGTCTAAGCATGGCTAAGCATTTATCTCGATTCCTGAATTTAAATAGGATTCAAGGTACAATTTGCTGGACAAGGAGAGGATATATATGCAGCAAGTGTTTCCAACCAACTCCTATAACTTAATGCAATAAACAACATAAAGTACTCAATCGCGTTTTATAAAAGGGTGGGAGACTTAGAATGCTCCGGGGCTTGCCTAGAATATGACCCAAAGTCAGTCAAGTTAGCTTACACCGTCTTCGGGTTTAACTCCAACATCTCGTCCTTCACGTAGTTCATCTAACGTACCTAGATGAGATGTACAATGCATATGTATGAACACTTGGAAGAGCAATAGACAATACATCATAAACAATAAGCAATACAAGTGTAAAGTTACACTAGATGACACACGCACATTAGGGAGCAAGTTATTCACAATCATGCTAAACATAAAGATAACAAACATACCTAATATGACAATAATATCACAATCTCTTAGGTATATTACTTAACCATCAATAAAGGCATGAGTCACACATAGCAACACACAAAGCAAACAACTAGAACTAGAATTTATCAAATTCTGGACATACATGTAGCAGCTGAGTAAATAAATCATATCTGGAGTTATACAACTCCAAATTACTTACAACAAGACAATATGAAAAGCTTATGAAATTTCCTACAAATCATATTTAATCATCATAGTATGATTCAATCTTTAACATAGCCAACAATCCAATTTATCCAATCTGGTCAAGCAAATTCCAGAGAGCAGCAATTTCTGAAACTGAATATTGCATAGCCATAACTCACAAACCATTTAGCCTATTACCATGAAAATTTAACACAAGCTAGATGAAGGGGTTATCTACAACTTTGTTATAGATAAGTTTCACAACAAACATCATTATCAAGGTGCAATCATTAAAGTCCTACCAACTGTCCAGAAAGCCTCCAAATTGAATAATGGAGCAAATAATATTTCACTCATATTTCAAACATCAAATTGGACATAAGAAATGTTACCAACAGTTAATATATATTGAATAAACACCAGAAAGCATAATGATTAAGCTCAAATAAATTATTATCATGCACTTTTCTATTTCTTTATATAACTAGGTAGGATAAGAAGCATATAAGGAACACATACCAAAAGTACACAGTAAATTCTAAGAAAATTACAGTAGTTTACATACATACCCAATAGTCTACTATCCAAATTTCATAGCATTTGCATAAGATTATCAACCTCTATGAAAAAGACAAATTGCTAAAGCAATAAACCATGTAAGAGCAAGATAAATCTAAAACTCAATATTTTCTGTAGACACATGACCGTGTTAAGTATCCAAAGGTCACAACAGTATCATACAAAGGTAGTGGAACCATATTTTCCATTTTTACATTTTTATTTCAATTATTAATCAATAAAATCCATTTACTAGGCATCAAGCAAGATACCTAAATAACTCAATCATACTGCATCCAATGGACCTCAAATTTTTATCACAGTACACACATATCACCAATAGGCTACCACAAAAATTTCACCTCAAATGGAGCACCACAACAGTAGATATGAATTTAGGAAAAACAAACCCTAGAGAGCAAAGATCTATTTTTACTGCACAAAATTTTTACTAGAACATGCAATATTCTTGTACCACTGGATAGTACTCACAAGGATTCCAAAAAGTCCTTATTTGCCATTTTATGATTTTTCTATGATTTACTACGATTTAACAAAATTTCATCTAGAAAAAGAATAAAGGAAAACAGGAAAAAGATAAATCATACTGTGCAGCACTATTTAAAATGGTTTTTCTATGATTTTTCTATGATTTACTACGATTTATAAAATTCTCCACAACTTTGATTAAGGGTGCACAGGCATGTAAACTTTCTAAGCTACACATTTTAAATGGTCAAATAAAAGTGCTCTAAGGTCACCTAGGTCAAACCGTCACTTAGGAGTATTTTCTGGGTATTTGCTCAACGTGAACCCTTCACGACTTTTGTTGTAGAGTTAATGTAGAGTTATTTGAGCAAGGTTGCATGACTTGGTTAAATCTCTATATACTCATACACTTGATAAGGCCTTTCAAGTAAGGATAAAGCTTATCATTTCATATAGCTTTTTGATTCTAAACTTCACGAAACTTTTCCAGTGATCACTATAGATGGATAGTGATGTAGGATACATGAAAGAAAGTTTATTATCACTACTCAACATATATAGCTTAAGTCCCATCTCGCTGCTAAGCTGGTGACTAACACCTGGGGTGTTACAGCCCTCCCCCCTTAAAGGAATCTCGTCCCGAGATTCAGGACAAAAGATGTTCAAGGGAAGAGAAGCATATCACTTGCTCACACTACGACAAAAGTACGTAGTTGCTCAAACTCCATTAGGAAGATAAGCACAACTAGTTGTATTGAGGGTTCAACAAAGAAGCACCAAAAGTGGTAGCTCTATTTGTCAATCTCGTCCAACATATGGTTATGCTCATCATACTTTGGAGGATGAGAATGAGTACTAGCAATGGAACAACTTCCCAATCTTTCACGTCGTTGAGGAGTTAACTCTTGTCTGAAGAATTTCCTTCATTGACTTCCATGAAGCATTGTTACTTTGGGAGGAATCCAAGACAACACGATACTTCTTTCACAGAGCTTGAGGACCATCTAGGTTTAGGAACTAACTACCCACCAGTATCTACTTCGATTGGAGAATATAGCATAGGCCATACGAACTTGCATTAGACTTCAAATCTTACAAAGTATACTTATTGTAAGGGTTCGATGTTAGCTCATGAAGTTTGAAAAATAGTCTTCTATTAAAATGGCTTGAAAACCACCTTCCAAGAATCATTAGGTCTAGGACAGGATACATTCTCTGAGGTGATGGACAATCGACTAACCAAAAGATAGGGTCTATGCTGGTGGTGATGGCTCATCACTTAGATGCCAATCGATGAAAGGCTACATAAGGTTCTATGTGTGCCGTTCTCTTTCTCCGATATCAACACTATAGCATCTAGGTCTATCGAGTAAGTGGTGAAGGCGATAGCTAACTCTATTGGCTTCAACGTTCACGATGATCCTCATTATGGAAACCTTTGTATCCAAGTGGTAATAATTATTTGTGTTGAATCGGATGCAACCTCTTGGGTAAAAACATAAAGAGGGTACCAAAGGATGGTGAGCAATCTGACACCTACTGCTGAAGAAAGACAACAACGAGGTTTGGATGGCAACAAAGGTTGCAAACATTCACCAAACTAGAGAACTAGTTCGCTATCAAGCAAATTGGGTACAAATTGTACTTCATAGCACAGTTGCACCGGTGTTGATTGACTTGGATCACACCATAACTGGTTTGAATGAATTACTTTTGATATTGAGGCATTGTCTATTAGGATCAAGCAACACTCAAAACATAATTCTATTTATGTTGTCAAACACTTCTCAGATAATCTTTGATTGCACTCATGGCAGTCTACAGCTCAGGACACCTTGACTACTCGAGGATAAGGGACTGGTACTGAATACTCTTCAAGTTGATAAAGTATATTCTTTTATTTGTGTGATTATCCAAGATAGAGCTGATGTGTTTACTGCAAGTTTTGAAAGTGAGGCTGACCCAAGCATTGCTAGCTAGTCTGCAGGTTGATTCCTTGTGTAACATTGTTCTATGAGACAAAGCCTTCATAGCTACCAAAGAGTCATTACCTAGCTAGAGATCAACCATCTTTTTGGGTAACTAATCAGTTGTCACTCAACACTAAAAAGCTTTAAAGCTTCAGCTTTAGTATCAAGCCATTGCAGTTGATTCTAACACCGACAATCACCATCAAAGTCAGCAGAAAAGGGGTCACAGCATGAGAGGGTTGATTTTGATGGCATGTGTAGCCTTCAAATGACTCTAGGGAATTAGTGGGAAGGCATCAACATCGGGTGACTTGTAAAGAAACATATATCTCCGTCGGTCTTTGGCTGTCTAACATCATATCCAACTTTTGGTGTTGTGAGTCCTCTTAACCCATCAGATGGTACCATCTATGCAGGAGAGGGTTACCATTGATTATAGAGAGGGTCAAGCAAGGTCTTTTGTCTATCATCTCTTGCAATTCATTAAAGTTTTATGTCAGTGACTTGTTCTTCAAAAGTCATCCTCTTTGCAACTTCGGAAGGAAGCGCTACAACACCAAGCTTGATGAGGGCATTAGGATGAACAGAAGGATAACCAAGGAAAAGCTCACAACGAGACAACTTATCGGTGTGGTTCCGTAATGGATCATGACTAAAACCATGATACCCACAGCGTCTTGTTTCGAAAGCAAAGCATAACCATGTGGTTGCAATTCATAGGTTGCCCTTAGTTTCATCGTGGCACCATTAGTTCTTGATCATAACCTCATTACTAAGCCTACAACCAACGAGAAATCTTATGGAGCACAATTGGGTTGTGGGTATATGGATCTTCTGATAAGTTACGAGAAGATAACCAAGGGAAAGATCACAAGGATATATCTTAGCGGTATAATTTCTGCATTGGATTATGACTAGCAACCTAGATACCAGTGTGTGCCGAGCAGCACAACCTTGTGTGTGCACCCACAGGAGGCTCTCGGTATCATCACAGAACCATAGAATGCTAATCGTAACACCACTACTGAACTTATACCAAAAGGAAAATTTCAATGGCACAAATTTGATCATAGGAATATGGATTTCAAGTGAACAGAAGTACGAGTCAAAGATCAAAATGTAGCACTAGAGAACATGGATTAACTGCCGAAGACAACTGAACATGAGATTCTTGCTTTATTTCCACGCACACCTTGCGTTCACCAAGGAACTATTATGTAAGTGATTAACATGAGACTCGGTCATGGTAAGTAAGATCATGAGATCATGATTGATAAGCATCCCGAGAATTAGAAATATTGGAGATGAATGGAACAAACTCCAAGGGCCAAACTGACATAACCAAGAATGTTGGACGTACAAAGATCTTGGAGCATCGAGATGAATTGAGTAAACTTCCAAGACAACAACTTGACATACCAATTAGAGATTGAATTGATACGGTAACTACATGGTTTTCAAGCAAAAGATTTCAAGATCAAACAGCGAGGGATTAACGTCATACCAGATCATCAAAAGGATAGGCAGTTAAGAGGTCCAACTTAGATTTTGTCATGGTCTCTACAACTAGCAAAAGCAACCAAGGTCAAGGGCTAGCCTTTAGCAAGATATTTACAGGGTTGGTCGATCACGCAAGGGTCCTCATCTCTAGGAAGAAACCACCATGGTCAAGGGATGGGACTAAAGAAAGCTCAACTGGTTCGGTCAAACAAACTAGGATCTCCACAAAGGGTGCAAAACATCAACGTCATATGCAAACATCAAGTGTCTAGCCTGGGGCTTACGATTCGATCATAGGCATGGGTACAAGTTTTTACAACATAAAACTCAAAGGTTATCAACCATGTGTGCAGGCACAGGTTCCTAAGATGGAGAACTTAATCGGAGATGACAACCATGCGATTATCATGACAGGAGCATTGTTCTAAGATGAGCTATTCGACACTCATGTGCTCACCGAGGACAAACAAAGTGACAATCATGGCACTGCCTAGACAACAAGCAACCACACAAATAGGACAGCATAACAAGCACTTGAGAACTCGAACAATGGGCTCAAGCACCCATTCAAAGCACAAACTCACACAACACAAGCACTCATGTGCAACAACACAATACATTGACCTATTTACAAAGATCAATCAAGAAGCAAGATATGCTACTAAACAGGTGGATAAAGCTAAGTCTTCTAGGTACATGATGATTTGTAAGAAAAGTAGCAAAGAATCCAAAGGATTTTGGTTATGGCTACACCAAGGACATATAGACATACCACACACAAGAACTAGCATTTTAAGAAAGTTTCATGCAAGGCTAGCAAACACCTAGAGCAAACATCAAGTTAACAAGAATAAAAACACTATCATGCAGCTCTACACAACCAAGACATATAGCAACGCAACAAGCATGTGCGTTTCAATCAAAACTAGAGTTGTAGGCATCAAACAAAGGTGATTCTAGACTTTTTCGAAGGCTTAGGAAGTTTACCTCAACTTGGTTATTCATATCAAAACCTATTCCACAAGTTAACATGACCAAACATATCAGTATTTCAGGTTTGCATCAACTTGGACAGCTGACATGAACTTTAGAGATGCGTAACTAGAGTTTTAGAGATCCAATATGTGCGATTCTTAACTTAATAGAAAGATTATTAAGTTGTCTAAAACTTTATTATTATCATATTAAGATAATTCTATAGCTAGCAAGGGTAAACAACACAAAGAAGATATTCTTTGTCTAGGTTTGGACAGATTCTATCTTTCCGCTTTTATAAACTCATAGATGGAGTTCTAGCCATCCAAAACTGTTGTTCTTTAACAATTTGGAAAGCTTATGAAAAACACTAAAACTTCCTAGTTATCAAAAATAGCTAGTTTTGAAGTTAACATGGTCGAATTACATAAAACTTCAGATCTGCCCAGCATGCAATCCAAACCTGACAGTGAACTCTAAAATTCATAGCTCCCAAACCTGATGGGATAAAATCATGAAATTTATGGACAGTATAGATGACTAAATTATCTACAACATTTATATCATAATATTTTCTAGAAAATACCATCTATAACATGAAACACCCCTCCCTAATAGAATCGTGAAATCTACGATTTTTCCCGCACATCATTGCAAACTTGTTGGGATCGATTGTTGGGCATCTGGACTCCGAATCGAGTGGGGTTTGTTCCTATAGCTTTCTAGTGATATAAGGAAGATTCTACATGGATGTGACATGCATGGGTTGTGGTGAGCTCGACCCTATCCATGGTGGTGGCGGCCATGGATGAGAGGTAAGGTTCATGGGGTTCTAATTATTTAAGTAAGATCCAAAGTAACTTTGCAAAAGTTTGATGAAGCAAAATATTCGCCACTAGCCAAAAAAGTAAAGAACACCAAAGATCAAGTTTGTAACCTCAGCTCTTTCTATAAAAACTGAGCAATATTTTTGCTTGGTTAATTGACATTAGAAGCATCACAAGACAACATCTACACACTCATTCACTAACAAGCTTTCACATACATATAGCTATAAAACTAATGTGAAGATAGTTGAAAGAGAGAACATAATATTATATTCAATGAGCAGGTATCGGCTTCTATCAAGATATCACTACATGTTTTAATTTCAAAAGATCAGATTTTCAGCCACTACCAACTTGTTATGCAATCCTATTAAAAACAATCATACAAGGCAAAGCTATGCACACACCGACTGCAAACACTTCAATTCAAGCGACATGTAACAAAGCATTCTTGTCTAACTTCACACAGGGGAAGATAGTAACAACATCTCAATCACAAGTTATTTATTATTGGAAATAAGGGTGAGAGGAGCATAGTTATGTGCAAAGCAACAACCATGATGATGCATGCTTCGTCCTATTCGTCCTCACAAATTTACCAGCTTGAGGTGGCGATCACGTTCTATGTCGGTGACATAACACGCACTCTATAACTAGTCGTCATGTATATTTAATCTACGCATTCGTGGTTAGTGTACCTGCAGAAGATTTCATTGCAGCCCAACAATTCCCCAATATATAGCACAAAACAAAGAAAATCCAAGGAAAGCAAGATAAACTAAATACTTTCCATATGTATGTCCCCACATACATACTTGATATCACAACTACCCGACAGATATACCCACAATTAAATACTTTTCTAATTGCATGGTTTTGACATGACAATTATTCCAAAGATCACAATCTAGCACTCCCCTAGACCGCCGGTTGGACGATCATGCTCTCATATCCCACCTTTCTAATGCACACATATGGCTAATTCATATATGCGGGCTACCTCCACCATTTGACCACAGGGTAGCCATAGTTCGGTCATCACACATACATACCTTGGCCTGGGCGTAGATGCAAAATTTAAAATCCCCAAGTTAGTACTTAGATAGCCACCTAATAGTCCTTATTTAGGCATAAAGGATTTGACCACTGGCATACTTAAGTTTTTAAATTTAGATTTGAACACACCTACATATATATGTAGCCAATAGTTTTGTCAAAACTAACCTTTTGCAAACAAAAGCATTTGTTTCAAATACACAAATGACAAGTTTAATGTTGAATCTTGCTCGATGCCACCAATGTAACCGACCAAATTATAAGAGCACAAGTATAAAAATAATCACCGAAGTGACTAAATTTTCACACTTGAGCCCATATAATCCCGGTAGTCCACACCGAAATCACGAAGGACTTCAAACCAACCAACATATAAGCCAAGATCGCATCTGATTCAACAAAACAAGTCAAATGTTACATCCGTTTCACAAATAGTTCGACATACATCGAGTGCAAAATAATTATTACAATATAAGTTTAAACGTGGCGAAAGCAAAGTAATTTGAAATTTGCATCCAAATACATGCCAAGTACCAGTCAATCCAACAAAAGCATTAGAGATAAGAGAGATAAGAAGGATCATGCCCATGATCATACTCCACCGCTATGGTAGGAGCCATCCAGCTTCTTGCAAAGAATCATGATACATTACAACCCCGCAACAAGTGGGAATAAACCCCGAGTACGAAAATGTACTCGCCTAGACTTACGTGTCATAAACCGTAAAATAAAGTGACACCCAGGAGTATGCAAGGCTTTATATAGGTGGGGCTAGCTTGACAATATTTTGCATAAAAGCAAAGTGATATGAGAGTATCATTTTATTATTCTAGCAATAGATTATTCATATTTAACCTTTCATCTAGATTAGCACCTGTACTAAACAATCACTTTATTATAACAAGCATTAATAACTATAGCCAGTTTAGTACAGCTATCATCATTATTATCATCATCATTAGAACCATCATTATTTAGTGAGTTCTACGATGCCAGGCAAGGTCACGTTCTCACTATCCGGGAGAGACGGCGATTCAAATCGATTCCAACCGAGCTCGGGGGTATTCCCAACACACACCCGCATGCACCCAGCCGGGTTGTCTTAGGTTACTCTTGGTACAACTCAGGCTCGGGCCCGGTTCTCACGTCGGCAAAACCGGAAAGTCGGATAGCCAGGATGTTCAAACCATGCTAACCCAAGGACGACGCCAGGATCAGTTAGACATGTTTGCCCTTGGTCTAGTATGCCGCTATCCCGCGAATTGCCCAACCGCCCCCCTCTTTCCCGTCTTGAGTTGAGCTACCGAGCCATGGCCACTTGGCACACAGGGGCCGGGCCAACTATGTGTTGGGCTGCATTCAACATGACCAAGAGTGAAACAACGCGTCCCAGTCCTTGTCGACTCGATGCGGGTCCACCGTCCCTGCCCGGTCTTCTTTTATTTTAACACTTGGTTCTTTTCCACGATAGCACATATAGCCAACCGCGACTGGAGAAGTAACAACCTATATCTCGCGGATGACAGAGAATCACCCGACTTCTACCGGTCTAAGCATGGCTAAGCATTTATCTCGATTCCCGAACTTAAATAGGATTCAAGGTATAATTTGCTGGACAAGGAGAGGATATATATGCAGCAAGTGTTTCCAACCAACTCCTATAACTTAATGCAATAAACAACATAAAGTACTCAATCGCGTTTTATAAAAAGGTGGGAGACTTAGAATGCTCCGGGGCTTGCCTGGAATATGACCCAAAGTCAGTCAAGTTAGCTTACACCGTCTTCGGGTTTAACTCCAACATCTCGTCCTTCACGTAGTTCATCTAACGTACCTAGATGAGATGTACAATGCATATGTATGAACACTTGGAAGAGCAATAGACAATACATCATAAACAATAAGCAATACAAGCGCAAAGTTACACTAGATGACACACGCACATTAGAGAGCAAGTTATTCGCAATCATGCTAAACATAAAGATAACAAACATACCTAATATGACAATAATATCACAATCTCTTAGGTATATTACTTAACCATCAATAAAGGCATGAGTCACACATAGCAACACACAAAGCAAACAACTAGAACTAGAATTTATCAAATTCTGGACATACATGTAGCAGCTGAGTAAATAAATCATATCTGGAGTTATACAACTCCAAATTACTTACAACAAGACAATCTGAAAAGCTTATGAAATTTTCTACAAATCATCTTTAATCATCATAGCACGATTCAATTTTTAACATAGCCAACAATCCAATTTATCCAATCTGGTCAAGCAAATTCCAGAGAGCAGCAATTTCTGAAACTGAATATTGCATAGCCATAACTCACAAACTATTTAGCCTATTGCCATGAAAATTTAACACAAGCTAGATGAAGGGGTTATCTACAACTTTGTTATAGATAAGTTTCACAACAAACATCATTATCAAGGTGCAATCATTAAAGTCCTACCAACTGTCCAGAAAGCCTCCAAATTGAATAATGGAGCAAATAATATTTCACTCACATTTCAAACATCAAATTGGACACAAGAAATGTTACCAACAGTTAATATATATTGAATAAACACCAGAAAGCATAATGACCAAGTTCAAATAAATTATTATCATGCACTTTTCTATTTATTTTTATAACTAGGTGGGATAAGAAGCATATAAGGAACACATACCAAAAGTACACAGTAAATTCTAAGAAAATTACAGTAGCTTACATACATACCCAATAGTCTACTATCCAAATTTCATAGCATTTGCATAAGAGTAGCAACCTCTATGAAAAAGACAAATTGCTACAGCAATAAACCATGTAAGAGCAAGATAAATCTAAAACTCAATATTTTCTGTAAACACATGACCGTGTTAAGTATCCAAAGGTCACAACAGTATCATGCAAAGGTAGTGGAACCATATTTTTCATTTTTACATTTTTATTTCAATTATTAATCAATAAAATCTATTTACTAGGCATCAAGCAAGATACCTAAATAACTCAATCATACTGCATCCAATGGACCTCAAATTTTTATCACAGTACACACATATCACCAATAGGCTACCACAAAAATTTCACCTCAAATGGAACAACACAACAGTAGATATGAATTTAGGAAAAACAAACCCTAGAGAGCAAAGATCTATTTTTACTGCACAAAATTTTTACTAGAACATGCAATATTATTGTACCACTGGATAGATCTACTCACAAGGATTCCAAAACGTCCTTATTTGCCATTTTACGATTTTTCTATGATTTACTACGATTTAACAAAATTTCATCTAGAAAAAGAATTAAGGAAAACAGGAAAAAGATAAATCACACTGTGCAGCACTATTTATCTGAGTCTAGAGTTCGCGAATAACCCCCTGAACTTCTCCCCTATTGTCGCACGAAGTCCACCTTCTTCCTCGGGAGACGGCAGGTGGTGCCGCATCGCCGTTGATGGCCTAGGGCCGGCCGAGGCGGACGGCGGCGGCAGGACGCCGGCCGTGCGTGCAGAGGACCCGCTTCCCCCACGCAGGCTCGGCCAGGCCCGACACGGCCAATGGAGGGTCGCCATGGCAAAGAGCCCGACAATGGCGGCCGCTCCGGCGACGGGCGCTCCCGTGGGCATTGGGGTCGGAGAAGGGCTGCAGGGGGTGGGCGTGAGTCTCGCGAGCATGGTGCCGCGCTCTGAGGGCGAGGAGGCGCGAGCAGCGGGAACAGAAGCTTGGCTGGCCAACAATGGTGGCTCCGCGCTTTCACCAGCAAGCTAGCGCGTGGGAGAGGACAGAAGCGTGGAGGAGCCGGGGAGAGCGAGCGAGAGTGGAGGAGGAGTAGAGGAGCTCGTCCTCGGCCTCCACATTGAGCAGCAGGAGGGCAGGAGAGGTGGCCGACCGGTACAGTGGGCAGGGGCGCGTGGGTGTGCGGCATGGCCGCCGCGCGTCCCATTGAGACCCGGTGTCGGACACCTGGCGAGCGTGAATTCAGACTCGTTTTTGGGCTATCTATGGGCAAAATTGGTTGATGGGCCCTGAAGCAAAGCTGGAGCCCACACTTCACTCTACATTTCCCATGAAGAGTACTTGGCCATTGGAGGTATGGAACAGTGGGTAATTAAGGCCCAATGCAGCAGTGTCAGCGTGTCGATTATGGTTGAAAAATGGATGTCAACACCATGTCAAACTGAGTCGGATTGATGTCATCTTTTGGTATGCTCTTCCCTAAGTAATTACCATCAACTTCTCTTTTGGGTACAACTTAAGTTCCTTAACCAAATTTGGAGAACGCGAGACGTCAATGCCGCCGGCATCGCTTTCCAGACTTAGAAAATGTGCAAGTCCTAAAATCAGCAGCTCGAAACTGACTCGTGGGCACTTTTTGAGCATGTTGCGCATGTTTTCATGACTTGGTCCTTAAACAAAGTTTGTTCCTTATAAAATTCTCCACAACTTTGATTAAGGGTGCACAGGCATGTAAACTTTCTAAGCTGCACTTTTTAAATGGTCAAATAAAAGTGCTCTAAGGTCACCTAGGTCAAACCGTCACTTAGGAGTATGTTCTAGGCATTTGCTCAACGTGAACCCTTCACGACTTTTGTTGTAGAGTTAATGTAGAGTTATTTGAGCAAGGTTGCATGACTTGGTTGAATCTCTATATACTCATACACTTGATAAGGCCTTTCAAGCAAGGATAAAGCTTATCATTTCATGCAGCTTTTTGATTCTAAACTTCACGAAACTTTTCCAGTGATCACTATAGATGGATAGTGATGTAGGACACATGAAAGAAAGTTTATTATCACTACTCAACATATATAGCTTAAGTCCATCTCGCCGCTAAGGCGGTGACTAACACTGGGTGTTACACCTAGGGCGGGGCCTTAGGTTCGTTGGCGGCCGCTTCGGCGGCGGCCGCCGCGGTGGCCGGCCGCGCTGGGCCACCCCGGCGGGCTCTGGCGGCGGCGGCGGTCCGTTCCCTCCCCCGTGGGAGCCCACCCCCCCCGAAAGCGGCGGCGGCGCGGGTTCGCCGGGCAGTTCGCCCCTGGGCGCGATGCGGCGCTGGGCGCGGGCGCTGCGCGTGGCCCGGCCCCGGCTGCCCCCTCCCTTCCCCATCCATGGCGCCGGTGGTGGCCGGCGGCCGAGGGGCCGCAGCGACCGAGCGAGGGCGGCGGCACCCCCTCTCCCGCCGATGTCGGCGAGGCCGACGGTCCGGGGGCGGGTCGGCTCGGGCTTGGGCGGGCGCGGCCGCCCTCCCTCCCTTGCCCCGACGCCCATCTTAGGCGGGTCGAGGTGGCCGGGCTGTTGATGCCGCCGGCCGGGGCGGTTCCGGATGCCGCTCCCCCAACCCTTCCTTCGCTTCCTCCTCGCCTCCTCCGTCCTCCTTCCCGGCGATGCCCGGCCGGCGAGGATGTTCCAGACCCCGGCGGTCCCCCCCGCCCTCGACTTGGTGGGGAGGGGCGGTGGGTGCCCGAGCCGTCTTGGTGCCACCTCCGCCTCGCTGCGCCCCTCGCCCGCGCACCCCCGGCCTCGAGGCGGGGCCTTGGCTAGGGTCGTTGCGGCGGGGATGCCCCCAACCACAACTCCGGCGCTTGATGGGGCAGTTCTTGGCGGCGGGACAGCCCTCGCGAGCGCCCGTCTCCCTCTCGGGCCTGGCGGGCGGGGTTCGCCGGCGTGTCGCGATCCGCCTGTTTGCGGGTGGCGGGGTTGAGTCGGGGCCTTTTGACCGCGGCGGCCCGCCACCCGTGACTCCCCCCGCGCGCCCGCGGCCGCAACTGTCAAGACCACGACCCGCGCCAAGGCGGCCACTAACAATGGCAGCCCAGCGCACCTTTTCGCCGCCGCACCCCCTCGGCCGAGTGGGCTCGGCCGGGGTTGGCGGCGGGGAGGCCACCGCTCCAAACTCCGGTGCGTCACAGGCGGTCGGCGTCGGTGGGCGGGCTTCGCGCGCTCTCCCTCCCACTCCCTTCTTGGTTCGCGGACCCAGGCTGTTTCGCCGTCCCCCCAGCCCGCCGTGCATTAGAGCGGCGGGCGGGCAACAGCCCAGCGCCAATCCCTTCTACGGGGCCCGTACTCCCCCCCGGGTGGTGGGTGGATGACCGGGCTGCCCAGCGGTGCGCTGCCCCAACTACCAGCCCGGCGACTACCGCGGCTTCTCTTGGGCGGTGGCCGCTCGGGCAGACGGCGATGGTGAAAACCATTTCTCCTCGGGATCGCCGGGGGCGGCGGCGATGGCGTTCCGTCATTTCCTTCCCCGAAGGCGTCGTCGGCCCTCCGCCCGTCTGCGGCGAATGGCGGGCTCGAGAACGGCGGTTCGGGCGGGG
This sequence comes from Chrysopogon serrulatus, assembly GCA_015844335.1. NCBI lineage: Eukaryota > Viridiplantae > Streptophyta > Magnoliopsida > Poales > Poaceae > Chrysopogon > Chrysopogon serrulatus. The sequence continues at coordinate 144,048 of JADLZL010003292.1, read as the reverse complement.
CACCTCTGAGTTGGCGCTGAGGACGTCATTCCCTTCTTGAAGGCTCCGGCGAGGCCGCCTTGGACTCCCATCTCGTCTGCCGCCCCGGTGCTCCTTGTGTTTAGTCGCCGTCGGCAGGCTCCGTTGCTGAGGTAGTGTCTTCGCGTGAGCTCCGCTCCGCTGGTTGTTTGTTGGGCCGGAGGTGGCCTTCTTTCTTTTCCCTTTCGTGTTCGTTTGACTGGAGGTGGCAGAGCGTGTTTCAAATCTTGTTTCCACCCCAGTCCCGTTGTATTGCATTGCATTCTGCATTCTTCTTCTTAATGAAAAAGAAACGCAAGTCTTTTGCGTTTTCGAGAAAAAAAATAAATTTGGACTTGAGTCAAAACCACTCAGCACAAAAAGATAATGCACCGGCATGTATGCACAACAACGTTGCTACACTCTATGATGAATTTTAATTTAGTGAAAAATATTATTTTCCTATATTTTTATGAGCACAAAAAAATACAAAATCAAATCATTTTCTCTCTTTCAAAGAGGCAAATTTAAGGTGTTACAGAAGCCTGGATCCCAGATGCAATGCAAGGCTCAAGAGGTAGATTTCTGTTAGTACATTCGAAATCCTTTCAGCTTTGGCAGAAGAGACTGAGAGTTCTGTTAGTACATTCGAAATCCTTTCAGCTTTGGCAGAAGAGACTGAGAGCAGCGTGTTAAGTATTAGCGGAGCCAGAAGCTTTTAAAAATCCGGACGATTCTTATTATGTAAAGAAATACTTAGCTGGAAAATTATAGGATTTTAGTTGATATAAATATTTTTCTTTTGAACTTTGGCGAAGTGCCCGACTGGCTGCCCACTCGAGGTGGCTGGGCAGTGGCTCTGTCACTGATTTTAAGCATGACGTCATGTAATTTTAGGGATTGTAAGCACTTAATTTATCCTTGTGCTCTACCAAAATATATCTTACATCGAAACACAAGAAAATACATCCTACATCGATGAATGGAATAAGTACCCAATGCCTTAATCTTTAGATTAAACTTTGTTTAAGCTAGCTTGTAAAATTTTATTCTCACCTATTGAACTTGAAATGAAAACCTAAAAACTTTGATTCCTCTTTCTTATCAGCATTAGAGGCTCTTGGATTAGAGGTGAAGAATATCATTAGAGTGCTTTCGATTTACTGTAATATGTTTTTCCACTTTCTTATTGTCCAGAAGGTTGCAGCATGTGAATAAAAACGAAATTGTGCTATAAAGTTAATAGAATACATTTCCCTTCGAATAGAATGGAAAACCAAGAGAACCTTTTGATTCATCTCAAAACCAATGCCCAGTTCAAAACTTGTATTTGAGTTTAAAAATCAAAAGGATGTTAATCTTGCAAAACATTATCATGAAGCCTTCAGTTCATCTCTATACCAATAACCAGTTCAAGCTTGCCTTTGAGTTTAAATTTTTAGAAAGGATGTTAAAGCAAAAATTGAAAGACAAAAATTAAAATTAAAACAAAAAACGCCCACCGTGGGGCTCGAACCCACGACCACAAGGTTAAGAGCCTTGCGCTCTACCGACTGAGCTAGACGGGCGGTTTTTTTCTGGTGCTCAATTTTCCTAATTTCATAAGCACAACTTTCAAAGCTGCAATTCTATAGTATTCAACAAATCATCGTCACAATCACAGAGGAACACCTGGAACTCTGAGCCCTAAGTATTCTTTACTTGAATGTTTGTGCATGCATCATTGAAAACAAAAGCTGCAAATCAGCCAAGCAACCTGCGTAACATGGATACAATCGTCGACAAAATCCTTTTGCCCACGTAAGACGACTCCTCTGCTGTGCCGGTCTTAATTCTAAGTTTCATCTCCCAGTTTCGTAATTTCAACAAGAAACGATCTCTCTCGATGTATAATTTCTGTCCTTTGTAGGCTCCACCATCTATGTCTTCCTCACCGATGTTGTGGCCTGGACGGAGTTGCAAGAATGCCACATGATGCCAACACATGTACGACGAATAGGAAGCCGCCGCACGCCATCGGTGTGGGGGTTGGGAGGGCCGCCCCGCGGTGGGCATCGGGCTAGGGGAGGGCTGGCTCGGTCGTCATCGAGATGGGGAAGCCGTCGCATCCACCTCCGCCAGCGATGGGAAAGCGATCGGCCATCATGGTGGGGATGGAGGGCCGATTGGAAGCGATCACCGCCGATTGGAAGGAGCCACCGCCGCTTTGCGGTGGACCTTGCGCCTGTGACCCCACGGCAATGATGGCGCTTCGCAACCATGGCGTGCCTTCCCCCCAAGACCGGCCTCCCCTCCACGCATGCAATGAAACGAATGGAGTCCCTAAGTGGGTATTTCGTGCGGCTTTCGGCATATTAAAACGCCGCTCACTCGTGTCATGTGAGGAAATGTTTCCCTTCTCTCTCTAGCTCGTTTCATGCAAAAAAGATTACCATCTATTGATGTGACACACCATTTATTGTGCATAAAACATCTCACAAAACCCATTGAGACTGGTCTTACCGAAAGTCTCACACAACATGCATGCCACTCCCATCTGCTAATCCATCCATCCTTCTTTGATTAACAACTGTTCTCTGTACATTCATTCATACATTTGCGGGAGCTCCATATTTGCGGTATCCCAAACGACGAAATCAATCTCAGAATCCCGTCCCGACTCTTCAAAAAACTCGAGCCCGGAAAGAACAAACTTTGGTCCTCCCTCATCACCCTCTAATAACCCAATCAAAACAAAGAAGAAATAAAAAGCAAAATCAAATGTACAACTTGGTGTGTGTGCCATACACAAACTATACACGGATGACACGGTCACCGGTCGCCGGCGCTGGCGCGGACGCCGCCGGTGTGTGGCGCTGCTCGTAGTGCTGGTGGATCTCATTCACCAGCCACCGCGCCCTTTCCCGGCCTGCGGGGTCCCGTCTGCGATGAGCGCGTACAGCGCCGGCATGAGGCCGGGCAGCTTGCCCAGCAGCGGGAGCACCGCGTCCCCGCAGTGCCGGCCCAGCGACGCCAGCAGCGACACGCAGTGGTCCTTGGCCGACCGCGACGCTGCCTCGCCGAGGAAGTCCACGAGCCTCGTCACCAGCTCCGAGCTCGCCGCGACGGCGCGCGCGCCGCCCGGCTGCTCCGCGAGCCTCGCGAGCAGAGCGACGGCGTCGACGGCGAGGTCGTCGTCCTTGTCTCCGGCGGCGGACGAGGAGCGCCGCATCAGGCCGGCGAGCGCGTCCACAGCGCCCGCCGACACCGCCGCGCCGCCGGCGTCGGCGCACTGGAGCAGCCCGTACAGGCTCACCAGCGCGTTCTTCCGCCCGCGGTACGCGCCCTCGCGCGCCAGCCGCACCAGCGTCGGGATCGCCTCCGGGATGCGCCCGATCTCCTCGCAGTACTCCGGGTTGGACGAGAGGTAGAAGAGGACGGCCGCCGCGTTCTGCCGCGCCTCCACCTTGGCGGCCACGTTCACGGCGTCCATGATGAGCCCCAGCCCGCCGGCCTCCACCAGCGCCCGCCGCCCCGCCGGGTGCTTGGACAGGTTCAGGAGCCCCGCCACGGCGTTGTCCTGCACGGCCGCGTCCGCGGAGGAGAGCAGGTGGAGCAGCCAGGGGACGGCGCCGGCCTCCACGAGGCACGCCCGGTAGAAGACGTTCCGCTTCGACAGCTTGCGGGCCTCGTGCGTCGCCTTCCTCAGCGCCTCGGGCGCGCCGCTGGACAGCCTCGCCGTCAGGAACGCCGCGGAGAGGCGCACGCCGCCGGCCGCCGCCGCGCCGAACGGCGTGGCGGTCTTGTCCACCGCGCACCGGTGCTTGCTGCTGGGCTCGTGGAGCGGGACGCCCCGGCTGAGGAGGAGCTGCTCGATGACCCCGCGCGCCGCCACGTTCGGCACCAGCTCCGCGCTGCGGAGCCGCTCGCCGGTGACGGGGCACGTCCGGCACCCGCTCTTGATCCACTTCTTGATGGACGCGCGGTCGTACGTCTGGCCGGTGGCCACCGTGACCGGGTCCGTCATCAGCTCCAGCGTGATCGGGCACTGCAGCGCCTCCGGGTTGACTTTGAGGCTGACGTACCTCGGCGGGAGCCGGCTCGCCGTCGCGGCGGCCTTGTCGGCCTTAGATGGCGGTGAATCATCAATGCGGTCGAACAAGACAACGCGGCAGTAGAGCAGGAACGCCATGAGGCCGGCGATGAGCACGAGGTCGTTGTCGTTGTCGCCGCCGGTCTCCAGGCGCTCCAGCAGCTCGGCCTCCAGGAACGCGGCCTCCTCGGCGCAGTCGTGCCAGGTGGCGAGGCCGACGCGGGCGAGCACGAGCCTGGCGTCCTCGGCGTCGGGCGTGACGCCGGCCGCGAACCGCGCGAGCACCGAGCGCACGCCCCGCGCCGCGCGGTCGTCGTCCGGGTCCGGCCGCAGCCGCGCCGCCGCGCGCCACGCGTGCCGGGACACCAGCCTCGCGAGCTCCTCCGCGTCCGGGGACGATGCCCCGACGACGTGCCCCGGCAGCAGCGGCAGCAGCACGTCCACCGCCGTGGCGACGGAGCCCAGCAGCACGCGGAGCTCGGAGGCCGCCAGGTCGGCGTTCATGAGCACCCACAGGCGGGCGCCCTTCCGGGCGCAGTCGGCGAGCAGGAGCCGCAGCTTCTGCAGCGCCACGTGCAGCTCCGAGAGCCCCAGCACGAGCGCGGGCGCCGCCGCCGCCGCCGCCTCGTCCGGGACCGGGATGCCGTCGAGGAACGCGAGGAGGAGGCCGGCGATCCGGACGGCCTCGCGCGCCGCGCCCCGAGCGCCGGGAGCGCGTCGACGTCGGCGGCGCGGAGGCCGGCGACGTCGGCGGCGAGGGAGAGCAGCGACGCCAGCAGCGGCGCCGGCCCGATGGCCTCGCACGGACACACCGCCGGCAGCGCCAGCATCCGTCGGCGCGGCGTCGGCGCCATTATCTTCTCGCTCTGGGCGTCGGACGGATCAAACAATCTGGAGGTGGGGGGAATGGAAACGGACGCGCCGACGACGATTGCTCTGTCTCGCGTCTCTCTGTGTGTCTCGTCGTCTCTCTCCTCTTGTCGCGGCGGCCGGCCAAATTTGGAAGCGCGCCTACTTATAGGAGCGCGGGCACACGTGTTGCCTCCACGGATGGGATGGGGACACGTGGCGACCCGTCCACGTGGACGGTGCCTGGTGGGGCCGACGGATGATGGTTCCTGGATGGTGAGCTGCAGCTTCGTCGACGGGATTGGGATTACGCGCCAATTTTATGAAGGCACAGTGCAGAGCGGCGCTGTACGATCTCATCTACGTACTCCTAAAAATATAAACGAACTGGAGCATCTGTGCAGCTCATGGAAATTTGACTGGAATTATGACCAGTGCCAAGTAGGAGTAGCAGCAGAGAAATCCTTGATAGGAGTAGCTAGCTAGATCAAGCTGTTTTCAGTTAAAGATCCAGAAGGGATGAATGGTTGGATTTGGCCGTTGGAGACTTGGCGAGTTATTTTGCACGCGTCCTCGATCGGCTTGGGTTGCCTGAAAATGGCAGGATTATTTCAGTAGGTGTCAAACAAGGATAGTACGTAGGGGGGTGGGGGGTACCTACGCGGAGCATGGCTATCAAATCTCGATGACTCGATGATGCCGTATGATTATATTTTATTTTTCAGTTTCATGCCTAAGATTAAGATTGCATGGTTGTAGTTGTATTTGAATATCTTGATTTGATTTAGAATTGATAATTTTGATAACTATACTAAGAGGGAGATTTACGACCAGACGAGAGCCGCTAAGGATGTCAACAGTTGGGTAGTGACAGTCAATCAACTGATGAGAACCTTCGAAGGCTATGAGTTTGTTTTGGCTACAGGCTGGGCTACAAACTTACTTTAGCAACTAGCTATCTTTGAGTCAGTAACCAACGTTCAAATAACGCAGCTGAACACATATATCGCACCGGGCCAATTTAGCATGTGGTGTGCAACTTTAATGTTTTCCTAGAAAGAACGGAACGTGAGGACCTTTAGGAACGACAAAACCACGCTAGCTGAGCTGTTGTAACAAATCTCTTTGCCTTGTCTCGCCCTCGTTCCACTCACGTTCCTCATCTTTGTCGCCTCTGCTACTACAAACTAAAGCCTAAATCCCAAAAATAGTGGAACGTGAAGACCGTCAAAGAACACCAGTGCCACACCGGTTGAGGCGTTGTAACAAATTTGTTTACCTTGGTTTTTTTCTTATAAACGTGCCAATGTGACATCTATTTGATTAAGAAGAAGCAGAATTATGACTAGGAGGACCTTTAGGAACACCAGTGCTATGCTAGTTGAGCTGTTGTAACAAATTTCTTTACCTTGTTCTCGCCCTCATCCCCACTCACGCTCCTAATCTTTGTCGCATATGCTACCATAGACTAAAGCCTAATTCTTAAAAAAGAGTGAAACACGAGGGCCTTTAGGAACACTAGTGCCACGCCAATTGAGCTATTGTAACAAATTTCTTTGCCTTGTTCTCGCCCTCATCCCACTCATGCTCCTAATATTTATCGTCTTTGCTACCGCATACTAAAGCCTAAATCCTAAAAATAGGCAGAACCTAAGGACCTTCAGAAACACTTGTGCCATGCCAGTTGAGCTGTTGCAAGTGATAATCGGCGACCCTATCCAGTTTTAGGAGACTTGGAGTCATTGTTTGATCATCTAAGAATAGCTCAAGAGCATGTCATGCTTTTTGGTCGCGAGACTTCATCCTATAAATTTAACCTCTTTTTCCCTTCGGCCCGCGATCCTTTCGGTAATTGGTTGATTGCCGAATTTGTATTGTCTTGATGAAGAATATGCTACGGCGTTGGTGAGCGGAATAGCTGTCGTCTAGCCCAGAGACCATGCATGCATGCAGTGGTAGGCTGGTAGCATAGCAGAGCAGTTGTTTTTGGTTGCACGAAACTGATAATTACAGTGGGTCCCACGAGGCAGTGGGCGCTCCGCGCTCGGCTGCCAAATCCGGTTCCGGCGGCGCCGGACCACGTGCTGTCCCGCTTGCAGTACCCGCCTGCCTGCATGGTAGGAAAAGGCATAACGAAGCCAACGGGAGAGCCCGACGCGTGCACGTGACTCGCTCGCGGGCTCGCAGCGGGCCAGCGCAGCACGAGGACGGGCGGGCGGCCTAGCGGGCGCGCGGGCCCAGCTGACAGATTGCTGACCCAGAGAAGGCGTGGCCGCGTGGGCGGGCCACCGGCCACCGCCACCGGCCGAAACACGAGCACCATCCCGGCCGCCGCGTGCGCTTCACGATGCGTGCCGTGCGATGTTGTGCCGCCGGCCGACAGGCGCCAGCGTACGCTACCGTACGGAATACTCCTAGGGACCATGCTGAGTGATTAATAAACGACGCTCTCGAGTGCTGCTACTTTAGTATCCATTGTACTAGTACATTAGCTATTTTTATATATTATTAATGGCAAAAAAAATTAGTTAGAAGTTGCGCGCAAGAACTCCCCCACCCCCTCTGTCCCGGAATAAAACGCACTCCTACGGTTTAAAATTTGCCCCGGAATTGAAGGTCAGTATAGGCCTAGGAGGCTCAGTTCTGCAACCCTATCGATCATCTTTGGATGATAAAAAAAAATCATTGAAGAAAATTAGGAAAACTGACAGGCGGACTCGTTTGCTCATTTCTTCCCACCACCAAGGCTTCTATCTAGGTGCAACCTAACTACCTGAGGAATGTGAGATGTTCTATAGGAGCGGTAGTTTAATTTACCGTTTATCTTGGTTTCTCACGCCGGATCCTAGAACGCTAACTTATTTTGGCACGGATGCAAATAGTTGTTAGCATTTCTTGGGGACAAAAAGGTAGAGTTTTCTCAGGTCAAAAATATCAAACCAAGTTAGGCTCATGAAATCTTTTCGAATTTACTTTGCGCATTTCAGTTTTCAAATCTTTTCGAATTAAAGTTTCCTATTTCCTTGTAGTTTTCAAATAGAATGTAAGAATTTTTAGAATTTTTTTTTTTTGTTGCGCCGATGGGTTGACGTTTACGATGTGAGTAGTGACAGGGTGATGGCGAGATGTGAGTGTGGGGAAGCTAGATAGCAGAGATGTCGTTTGGCAGGCTAGAGAGCTAGGACTTACGTTACATGTCAATTCGGTAAGATTTATAAACCGGCTGACAATTTTAAGTAGTTATTTTTCTAGAGAAAAATACTGTTCGGACGACTGGTAAGACGACTGACAAGCTAAAACGACCAAACCACGGCTCAGCAACTGTCCGTTGTAAACATGGTTCGGTGCGAAAATTGGAGCCATACGTACATGTCTACGATCTTGGTACGATGGATGGGATTGCATGACCACACGATCTATATGTTTGAGTTGACACGCCACGTATAAGGCCTTGTACAGTAACAAAACAAGTGATAGGAAGACATGCCTTTATGCACTAGCTCCAAGGCTTGGAACATTCCACGATCCACAAGTGTACTCTCAATCAGAGTCAGGCAGCTGATGATTGGCGGTGCCCTCCGAGCTGAGGGCGGGCGGGCGGGCAGGCAGCATCTTCGTCCAGCGTCAGGTTAGCCGACCACGCAGCTTCTCCCAGAAAATTTGGTGAGACGACATGGGCCGACCGCCAACAGCTCCCACGGCCAACGCATGCAACGGCCGATGATGCGTCTGCTTCATTCCACAGTGTAGTGTGTATACCACCAACAGACAAACACTGCGCTACTACTAATAATATCTGAACGCGTTCAGATTATAATAATTACTAGTATAATAATAACTAATAATATTATTATTAGTTTAATGAATCAATAGGACCGAGACGCAGATAGGTGTCGTCGATCTGCGATCCGTCTTGGCTCGTGTTCCCTTCCTGACAGGCCAGTCGCTGAAAAACTGACATGCAGACGCGCACACAAGCAGCAGCCGAGAAGGAGCAGCGGCACGACGACGCCGTGCAAGACAAGGGAGCTCGAATCTTGCTAGCTAGGTTATCACCCTGGTCGATCAGATCAGTCGCCGCTCCCGCCGGCCAGATGCCGCGGGCATTCACTCATTAGTCAGCGCCGGCCGGCCGCCGGCAGCGCATCTCCGCCCGTGGCCATCCATCACCTGATCCAGGCAACGCCAGGCGTCCGGCGGATACTGTTGTTGCCTCGCGGTGGCGGAGCTGCCCAAGCAAAGACGTCGCGTCGGTCCAACCAAACAGCTCGCCGAGCCAGCCCCCATGGAACACGTAGGTAGCTGGCTCGAAGCCGTACCAGAATGTCTGAGAGGAGATGTTCGTCCTCTTCTCGTCGTACAGGAGAGTAGCCGCCGGAGTCATTTCTTATGTGCAGTGCAGCTGTGCAGGAGCTATTCTGCCCCAGACTAGATAAATAAACGAGACCGCAGCAGATAAGCACTCATCAATAGGCGCCGTCCGTCTCCTGTGACTTCCTTATGTCCGGTGACACCGAGATGGACTAATTATATTTTACAGCGATTTTTGCAAACAAAACCGGGGATATAGTTGCCAGTGATAAGTTTTTAGCTTTTCATTTAGCTTCTTATCTGCACCAGTAGTCAGTAGAGATTGAAGCGTGAACAACTGAACACACACACTTGCCATTTCTCAGCTCACCAAAAGCCACCACTTACCACTCAGCTTGGAAAAAAAATGAAATATACTAAGTACAGTACTTTTTACAAAGCACACAAATAAATGACCATGCAATAGACTGCTGCATGGTTCCTAGAATCACACAGCTGGACGCTGTCAAACAAGCTTCTGCGTGATTCAGAGCTAAAAACATAGCCTGAATACCATCAAAAAGACCTCCATCAATATTTAAGTTACAGGTTAAGGAGCGCAAATACAGAAGGAAGCCATAGACTCAGTTCCCATGTTCCAAAACAGTAACCGTTTCTTATTAGTAGAGATATAACCATACAAATGGAGGACACAGATCCTGTTTTTTTCGACATTCAATCACCTCAAATCACAGCTTCACAAGTTCACTATGGCATGCCAAGATATAGTTAAACATCAGCAACTTGAATATACTGGGGCATGCCAAGATACAGTTAAGCATCACATGTCAGACTGTCTGTCTGAGTAAACATCCCCCCAATAGATTGCATAAGGGGAACATACTAGTAGGCTAGCAAACAGCAGCTGCTGCCTGGAATGAATGCCTGTCTTCTTAGTAACGGTACTTGGTGGAGTAGTCCTTTGGAGCGATCACCAGACCGCGGCCTTTCCGGGCACCCCTGTAAACAGTCTCCACGATGTCGATGAACTCTTGCTTGTCCTTCAGGGCCCAGTTGATCTTGTTGTTGTTTCCTGTCCCGAGATCGATCATGATGTGCTTGTTCCGGAAGAAGAACATCACCGTCGAAGGGTCGTACAGCTCGTACATGGTGTTGAAATCAGGGACCTCTGTGATGTCAACAAGGTAGATGACTGCAAAGTTCTTGATGGTCTCAGCTACTGCTGCCAGCACTTCATCCATCTAACATTAATTAACAAGAGCGAGTTAGAATAAAGTCAAACACACAATAGTGCTAAATTAGTGTGGAAACAAATCATATCGCCAAGTGAGAAATTTAAAAGGGCAAGGGCCATGGACATGATTTTCAGGAAGCATTGATGAAAAGATCAATGGCTACTACACTTCAATCTCATTGAGCCATGAATAGCAAAAATCAAGCACTGAAGTTGTCGCTTGGCTCGCAATATGAGTGGACAGACGTACTAAATCAAGCACTGAAGTTGTTGCTTGGCTCGCAACATGAGTGGACAGATGTATATATAACAAAGAAAACATACTAATCACTTCTGTTCCAAATTTAAACATACCAAATATCGAACGGCACTACAAAAGATTCAAGTGGACAGAACTGTAACATGCAATGCTACAATACAACCCAGGCCAACAAATCACAGTTTGTTCTTATAATTTAATCAGCCAAGTAGCAAACTTGCAATGTTGTGATGAAATTCCCCAAACCTTGGGTACTTATCTGTCTCCTCACCCATCGACATCACTACATCAGGACCAAACTTTACAGACTCTAAATCAGTGAACTGCTGTTCATATATTTCTTAGGCAGTTTATACACAAGTAAGCAGAATTGTAGAATCCTGGAGTCAGTAATACACCCCCCCACCCCCCACCCCGGCCCCTAGAACACACCTAATTCTCTATTGCTTCCACATACCTCAAGCCAAAAGGAAAAACTAATGCAAGCAAAAAAATTATTGTGTGTTTCTTACTACCAAGTCATTCCCTGTTGAAGAAAGCAACCAGTACAAACGATTGCACCAATTAATAACTTACTACCAAGGTACCCCCTCCATTTCAATTGTATGTCTTTTTGACATTTTTAGATACATATCTTTTACTACGTATCTGGACATAACACATCTAGATAAATACCAAAAGCTATGTATTTAGAAAAGCCAAAGGGACCTAAAATTTGGAAGAGAGAGAGTACTGCCTTGCTGGCATTTACTTCAGTTTCATCACAAAAAGCTTCAAAACTAAGGTTAAGTTAACTGAAAATTTATCTACATCCCCATGTGGAATAAAACTATGTTTTACCAGGAAAAAGGAGACCCCTACAATCTATTCCCTGAGAACAGAAAACCCAAAGATAGTACCATCTTATACTTTATTGATACTATAGGCTATAGCCAAGCAGGGAGCTAGTGATGCCAGGTGCTAAATGGCAAGTTTACAGATCATAACAATGGTCCTCCCAGGCTACAACATGTTTTAATCAGCCAAGCAGACTCTGAGTTGTCTAGAACCCTGGTTGTCATCAGCACTACCCTAACCTAAGCAACCCCCTACTCATGCTCAATAATTAGTAAGGGAATTAACATGAAGGCAGCACAGTTTGCTACTAATCTCTATTATCATGGATCTCTTGCTCAATTAGCGACTAGTACCGTGGGCACCAGCATCCACACCAGCGGTGGACCAAGCCAATGGGCTCGGGCTAGGCCCTCTTCAGTGTTGATGCTCGAGCTCAGCCGTCTCCAATGTCGCAGCTCTAGGACACGATGGCCCAATGCTCGCCTCAATCGCAGGAGCACAATAACGGATCAGCTGCTAGACTCATTACCCGCAATGTGTTCGATAGAATGAGCAATTGCTGGGTCTCGTTGGCTATGCAACTCCTGCTAGGCACTCTTTTGTTTGTCCGTGACTCAGAACATACCAGGATGCTTCAACAAATATTTTTCTTCTTTGGGTTTGGCAGTCTCTGGGATGCATAATGCTAAAGTAGAAAAGGGTATCCTACTCTCCAAGCAAAACCCACGGTTAAGCTGCATTCAGTTTCAAGTGATTCAACTCCTGTATCAGCAATCAGCATGATGTTCTGTGGGATCAAGAGCTCAGAGACTGTTATACATGTTGTTACTCTAGGTAAGGAGCTATTCCTTTTCAGCGAATGACCTCTGACCTAATCATATGTCAGAATAATGATGTATAGGACCCAGGATACTAACTAATTTGAATCAATGACACAATTTGCTCAAGCAGCTCAATGCTAACTAGCTTATAATATGTAATGTGAATATATAATTTATAGGCCATTTTATTTTGTACTCACAAAGGATACAAAACTTATTTTCTTTTTTTTTTCCCTCCACCATTTTATCAGAAGCAAAAAACAAAAAAAAGGAAAAGAAGACCAACACAGTCCCTCTTTGTACTAAAACAGGGGAACATTACATGAGAGGAAAAAGGTACATATCCTCTGCATAATATATTGCACTAATTTCTCAAATACAATCTTGTTGACTCATTTTTACAGAAAACAATTTAGCTTCTTAAAGGTTATTTCCACATCTGCCTCTATTGCTCAGTGGTATACAATTCTAATTAGAAAATTACCTCTTTCATTTCATCTCATATTTTTTATTACTAATCCCATTTGCAAGCCCATGTAAATGTCACCAAGGTGGAGAGGGTCAAGACATGGAAGCAAATCACTATATCAAGTGTTAGTGGCTTAGTGTATGCCATCGAATTAAATCTAGACCTTGTTGACACTATCCATGTGCTAAACAGATATATCAAATGAAGCTATTTTAATTATAGAAAGAACAGTCTGCTTATCAGGCTATGTCAATCTATTATAGGATACAAAGGGCATACAGGAAATGGTCCTGAAATTCTTTTTGCGGAGTTTAAGAATTTAAGTAGCAGCTTTGAACTAACACTAATAAGTTTGCACCCTATGCGCTAATGATATCAGGGGTTGATCCTTTTCCTGACAACTTAAAACATCAGGTACTGTCTAATTTACATTATGTAAGCTAAACTAATAAAAAAAATCATGTATAATTTCTCACTAATTATTCATGTAATCTTCCTGAGATGTTCAACCCCATACCTTCCTAAGGTACAGCAGCATAAATTTTGAGTCTTAGATGGCAAGCTAGAATTGGTTTAGTGATTAATTGATCAACATTTTCATTTGATTATTCAACATAATCCAATTATCAGCATGCACATGTTGTGGAGCAACACCAACCTACAATTGGCACATCTTGCCGCGCCATATTTTTCTACGAGTAGTAAACTTGAATGAAAGCAGCACATATTGCAAAATCTAAAGCAGCAACTGTTACAGCTCGCCTATCGCATCAGTAATCAGAAACCCTGGCTCGATTCTCCTGAACTCGAACAACCTACTGTAACGTCCACGGAACAAACCGTTACTACCAATTTCCTGAATTACGCACAGCCTCCGAGACCTCCACGAATTCAATAACGGCACAATCAACCCCCATCGCCCCCAGCGACGACTTACCCCAAACCCAAAGTATAGAGCAAACAGAAATCAAACGCTAAGGGAATCGCACAGCCACAGATCAAGGACGGTTAAAATCTAGGGTTAGGAGGAGGTTGCTCGATACCTGCATGCAGGTCTCGTCCCAGTCATGGCCGAAGCGGATGATGACGAGGCGCTCCTCCTCGGCGAGGATGGCCTGGTCCACCGCCCACCCCGAGTGCAGATGCGGCAGCAGGTACGACATCTTCCCCCGACGGCTGCTGGCTCTGGCTGCTGCTCCCCCACCTCTGGCCTTCTCTGCTCTCCCCTGCGGGTTTGCTGACCTCTGCTTATCGGCGAGAGAAGAAGATTCGCGAGAAGGGAGAGGAGGAGCGGCCCGGAAGAGCCCGAAGGCCGAAAGCTTATGTTCTTCTGCGGGTCTGGTGGCAGGCGAAGCCCACGGGGCAAGGCCCAATGAGGGTAGAGAAAGAAGAGGAAACCGACACTGCTCGCGCACCGCCACAACATTGGAGTTGCGCCCTTCGAACCGCTCTCAATCTCTCGTATCGGGTACTCCCTCCGTTAAAAAAAAAATGCAAACATTGCAAACTTTCACTAAAATCGTATGAAAAAATACTTAAAATTATGAGACAAAATAAATATCATTGAATTAGTTATTAAATATATTTTCATAATAAATTTATTTTGAGACATAAGTGCTAATAATTTTTGCTATAATATTGATCAAAGTTAACATAGCTTGACTGACATGTTTCCCATAATTACATATTTTTTGGAACGGAGGGGAGTACCTTTTATTTTTTGTTTACTTTTTATTTCCAAAAAGTAAATCCTCTAATAAAAAATAGCAAATATAGACTTATGTGGTGCGCTTGAAATCCTCTAATACATTTTTTCCATTTTATTACTTGGTTCAAAATAATTTTTGGCCAAAAAACAGCTAGAAATGTTGTGGCAATTATTATGTGGCATGATGGTTGGATGAAAGATCGCCATCTGAGCTAGCGATCCATATGGACCGCCATTTCAATGAAAAAATAGTAATTATGTGAAAATTGTTCCGTTAGTATCCAATGTTAAAAACATGAAGTATGCATTATTTCGTGTGCATACATTACAGCATAAAAGAATTTGATTGTTGACAACAATGTGTTTTTAGTTTCACCATTTATTAAAAAATACTAAAAAGAAAGTCCCTCATATCTAATGCTCATCAAATAAGAGAAACTAAATTTTTTCCTTTTTTAATTGGCATGATCTATATGGGTCCATCTGTCCTTATAATACAGTGCATTCAAGCATTCAAAATTGCACCCAAATATAAAAGCTTTTAGGGAAGAAGAGGTATTTTTTTGCGTTAATAGTAGTACAATTTTGGTAGGTATTATTTAGTTACTTGCTAGTTACCAAACAATCTTCATTAGTCATGTTGATGATAGTGTCCCATTAAAAAATGAACTAATGGTATTAGGAAATGAAGTAAGGATATATGTATCTTTTGTATTTTCTCTTGATTTGGTCCTAAAAATCTGCATAATACAGTATATTTATATTATAGGATGGAAGGAGTATTTCTTGCCAGACAACAGCGATTCATTTGTGGGCCTCATTACATATGTCGTGTCCGCAATGTCATAATAGTGACGACACCATACGCATTACTTCTCACTCTGTCTAGTATACAAGAGGAAAATGCAACAAAAACTAACTCAAAGATCACAAGGACTGCGTTAGGAGATAGAGAATATTTTACAAAATTATGAAACTGGTTTCATAATTTTTGGACCAAAGATGAATTTCCTATGAATTTTAAAAGTGAAAGGTATTGCTGAAATTGGATAAAAGAAGAAGGTCGGGATTCAGCTGGGCTGATTTGCTGCTGTGGGCCCATCAGCAAGAGGAGGAGAGGGGAGTGGATCTGGGCCGCTTGGCCGGCTCCGGCCCAAGGACTAGGGGAAGAAGGCGGGCCATGCGCTGGTGCTGGGCCGCAGGTTCGAGCGGGCCGGCTGGGCTGGTCTGAGATAAGGTGCTACTTTGGATACACAAATCAAGTAAAATTTTTGAAATGTTTTTTATGGGAAAATAATCTTTTTCAAAATAAATAAATATATATTATATAATAAAAAATCAGGATGCCCACTGGGTTTCATTTTTTTCCCACGTCTTTCTACTTCGTAAGTTGGGAAGCATAAAGACGGGCTGACTGACATGCGGCGTTCTCGACCGATCAGCAAAGCACTTGCACTGCATTTTTTATCCTTTTTATATCCTTTTATTTATTAGTATTAATTAACTTTGGTAAACTTTCACCTAGTATCATTCGATAAACTTTTGTCTTTTATATCCGTTGGGCAATACTGCATACACCACCTTTATGTCTCGTATACACCTGTAGCATGAACAGCTATTACTATCATGTATTCTTTACCCCTGAAATAAGCTAATGTCCCTTTTCAAAAACGATAAGAAAAGCTAATGTCTGGAGAATCTAATTTAGTACTCCCTCCGTTTCAAATTATAGTTCGTTTGACTTTTTTTTGACCTCAAGTTTGACCGCTCGTCTTATTCAAAAAAAATGTGCAATTGTAGTTAAATTTAAGTCACTCTTGAAGAACTTTTATTTGTAAATCAAGACACAACAAAAGATATGAAATTTTGCATAGTTTTTTGAATAAGACGAGTGGTCAAACTTGGGGTTGAAAAAGTCAAACGAACTACAATTTGGGACGGAGGGAGTAAGAAAGATAACGTAAGGCCAGCTTGGCAGCATATATGAGGAGTATTTAGCTATATAAGCCAGAAGATGAAAAGGGTGGCCCATGCCATCTCTCCTAAAGGAAATGCATGCAACCCAAAGTCAACATGCGTATCCCCTCTGGCCCTCCCTTTTTCGACATGCAATGTGATATACTAGTACAGGCCTATCCAGGGACGGTTCAGTTTGACAGTGGGGCGTCGTCGTCTCAAGAACGACCTGGAACTGAACAGGCCAATGCACCGCAATTGCATCAAACTGACTCTGGCTCCCCATCGCTTCCAGACCTGTTCTACACACTCTTTTCTTTTCTTTTCTGTTTTGACAACAGTTTAGCTACACTTTGAAGGTGGTACTGGACTGTACAGCACAAAGGATCCACTGCTGTTCCAGTTCAAGCGCACTCCACATTTTAGGAGTTTGACTTTGGTGACGAGGCTGTCTGCACTGGTGTGCGCTACCAGCCCCTGTAAATGCTATGTCAGATTGTATGCAGGATTAGAGAGCTGCAGCGGGGTCCTGGATGCACTACGGTACGTCGTTCGGTCCGGTGTCTGTGGCGTTCTAGCGGCCATGCGCTATAAGCCGTGGGCCCCAGGACAGCGACGCATGCGCAGAGCTTGAGGCAGAGCGCAGCGAGCGGCACAGCGCATGCACGCATGAGCGAGTGGGCCCTACTTTTACAACAAAAAGAAAAAAATGTTATAACTTACAAACCAAAAATCCAAATTAAATTCGATTCAGACAACTAAATTCGTTTCAATAAGTCCTTCAAAACAAGATCTCACATGGATATATTTAGACAAAATTTATAAAGAATGACAAGTGGGATCATTGTTGATAGTTGGTATAGAGTATAAGATATAGAGGATAATGGTTGCGGGAAAAACATGTACAAAGGAGAGAATCTTGATGACTAGGATGTATAGAGGATGAAAATAGAGGATGATGAGTGCGGATAGCATGAGCCCTCAAAAAAAGTGAGCCTTGACTTTTGGTGCCTTATCTTGCTTGTGTTGGAACATGCACATAGGCTTGGCGCC
Source organism: Chrysopogon serrulatus (assembly GCA_015844335.1). Lineage (NCBI taxonomy): Eukaryota > Viridiplantae > Streptophyta > Magnoliopsida > Poales > Poaceae > Chrysopogon > Chrysopogon serrulatus. The sequence goes on along the minus strand of JADLZL010003292.1, from coordinate 126,482 downwards.
CCTATCTCAATCACTGTTCCTCCTTTACCTATCTCCTCTTCTATCAACTCCAACAATTGGATCAGCTTCAGCCAAGCACTAACTAATTGAAGGTTTTTCTCCTCAATCCAAAACACATGACCTTCTTTCTTTTCACTTTCTTTAGTGTCTTGTTGTCATTGTCATTCCGTGATCTGTTGTGTTTACAGGAGAAACATCACTGCTATTGCTCTTGGGACACCGAAGAAGCTAAACCAATAGGGCTACTCTTGATCAACTCGTGAATCAGCCCCTCGGCTACCTTGGAAGAAACCCATGGATCCGACTTGTGATGCATCATTAACCCCTTGTGGGTATTGTACCATCCCTTGGTAAGAGATACCTTGATAGCTTTCTTGTGATGAGAATGAGAATTGTGGGTAGTTTGATTGGGATGCAAAGGGATTGAACATGTGTGAATATTGGGGGTGGAAAGAGGTACTCCCTCCATACTCATATTAGTTGACGTTTTGGACAAGGACACGGTCTTCAAAACCTAACTTTATCCATTATTTTTTATTAAAATGTATAAGAAAACTAAAAATAAAATTACTTTTATAAAAGTGAATTTTAAGGTGAATCTATACATATAAGCTTCACATTTTCAAACTAAATATTTTAAAAGTTATTGATAGTTTATGTTCCTAATGTTTGACCCAAACCTTGTCCAAAACGTCAACTAATATGAGTATGGAGTAGTAGAAAATTGTGGTGGATAGTTCATGGGGTATTGGGGTGAAAGAAAATGATGTTGCTGCCTAGCTGGATTTTGTGGCTCACCACTTCTCATTGCAGAGTTCATCATATTTGTGAATGATAAAGCTATGTTCTCCATGACTACGGAGGGAGAGAATAGAGACAGATTTGTTTGTTCATGTACAAGTAGTTATTATATTTATAGACATTTGGCAACGCGGTCATGTGTACTTGAAGGCCTGTGTGCCAGTGTGTATGTGTATGTTGAATTTTGAAGGCCCGTGTCCCAAGCGCCTCTGTGTTTTGAACTTTAAAGGTGCAGATGCGTGTGCGACCAACGGCCTAGTAACTGATACGCCAAGCTACAGTAGATAGTTATTTTTTATACTTTAGACACCAGTGAATCTTCATTCACCGCTTCTAACTTTTCTAGCCTTAGTGAAAACAAGCACCACTTGTTGCAGTGTTGAGAGTGGTGCCCAAACACATATTCTCTCTTTCTTCTTTTGAGCATTACTCCCTGGGCACACTGCAGAAGGCCTTAGAGCATCTCTAAAAGTTTTCTATATTTTGTTTTCAAATATCAAGGATGAAAAAGACATATAGGAGATGTTCTTATATATCACTAATTGTTGGAGCATATATACGGCAGCAGCTAGGCTTGAGACAGTACTGTATACGGCAGCACAATGGAAAGAAAGTGCATGCATGCATGCGCTGCGCGCAACTTGCTTGTGCGTGAAGGAGCATCTACTACCGGCCCTATGTAGTATTTTTTTTTCGACGAAAGAAGAATTATATTAGATAATAGCTAGGTACATCAACACATTACAATTCCTCTGGATTACACAAATATCCAGAAATTCATCTAAATTGTACCCACGCTGTGAATAGCTCCAGATCTCAAAACCAAACCTGTTTGACGCTTTGTATGAATGACTGCACAGGCAAATACTCGGCAACAATTGTATTCGGCTAGACAGTAGATGCCCAACGAGCGGCCAACATTTCTGCAGGCGGAGTTGAGAAACTTCTTCTTCTTCCTTGTGTCTTCCTTTTTCTTCTTTCTGCCACCGAATAACGAGGAAGACTGATCTGAAAATTATTCTCCCTAGTCCTTCATCGTGGCCAGATCCAACCACAACAAAACGAAGAAGGGACCGGAGAAAATTATTCCATGGCGGCGGCATCATCTCCGCCTTGATGCCGCCGTTTGGAAACACAAATCTCCATGTCGTCATGACGTCGATGAAGATGCTGATGCTGTAGATGCCGCCTTCATCTTCAACATATCCGCCATAGAGAAAACGATTCCACCCCACACCCTCTCGCCGTTACCGGAGAAGAGCAGGCGGAAGAGATAAATCTCCAATACCAAGAAACTTGGCATAGAGAAACCCTAAACTAAAGACTCAATCTAATAGAAAAAAACTTACTAAAAATAATGGATCCCCACTCCCTCCGGCCTCCAAATGATACGGGAGGAAGAGGGAGGGGACCAAAGTGGAGACATCGAACGGCGGCAGCGGGCGGGAGTCCGTGGCCCTATATAGTATATAGGAGACGGATCCATCTGTCACGGTGCACGTACCTACTACAGTAGCTTAAAGATCTTTGTTCGACGTATCCTAGCCCATGCATCGCGTGATATCGATTGTTTCTGCCTCATCCATCCAGCTGATAAAAGCAGGCTAGCTAGACAAGTAACGTCGTCAGGCTCAGACGAGACAAGTAGTACAGCTAGAAAGACTAACGAATCTATCCTAATTAACCTGAGGCCTCGTGTGACGAGTCGACGACGCTACGGCCAACCCGCTGCTCCGGCCGCCGCTCAGCATGGACGTCGTGTGCTCCCCAGCCGGCGCCTCGAGCATGTCGGCCACGGCGTTCTTTTGTAGATGGCCGCGGAGCTAATACATCGCTTCGGCGGATTGGGGCGCGATCGACGCCGCTGCCGCCGCCCGATATGGACGCCTTGGAGAATCCGGCACTCCGGCCCAGCCGCTCGGATGACCAGCCAGCGTTCTCCCGGATGGCGCCTCGGTGGGCATGTTGGCCCGCAGCCGCTTCTTGTCACTACTACTAAATGGGCTTTAGCCCCGGCCCTAACGGCCTTTAGTCCCGGCTGCTGAACCGGGACTAAGATTTTGGGACTAAATGTCCCACCTTTATTCCCGGTTTCCGCGGCCGGGACTAAAGGGTGCGCCGAGGGGTGCACTATTGGCATTTCTAACGCCACTACTAAAAATAGAGATAAACCCTACCTCTAGTAATAGCGCCAAAAATGCTCGGTATTAAATTAACTTGTCATTAGCAACTAGCCACCTATTTATCACTATCATTCCTAAGCATGAATTAAGTTGTCATCCTTAATCATATTGCTTAAGAAATAACTATAGATTTATATGTATTCAATATGACTAGGCAGAAATAAAAGATATGAATATAAAGATAAGAATATAAACTAAGATCGGTTCTCAGTTTTACGGAGATAATTATACCGTTGTAGCATTTTACCTAGGGAAGTCTACCAGTTATCGATTTATATTTATACCACCGGTAAGGTCTATATGTAGGATTTATAAACTATAACTTATACTATTGATGTGAAAGGCAAACCATAACTAGAATCCTACTCATAACAGGGGGATAAGTCACGTGATAAAAGATATATGATAAATAATGATAATGATCAGTCATCATAAATAGATAACATCGAGCTCTTCTAGTCATAACAATAGCTAGCCAATGGATAAACTTAGGAATGAATACTAAAGTAATTCTATAACTACATCAATGAATAACTCTAATTAGTGCAACTACATCTAGCAATCATTGTTAAGTTAACCCTACATCATTATCACATGTAAAGAGGCATCAACTAATGAGGGTATTAAGACACAAGGGTCACCTCCTTCGCGACCGTGCCCATGCTAGTCCTACGTGCGGAGGGTGGACTACGGAGGAACCAACGCATTTGCCACCGCGCGGACTACCATACGTCCCGAAGACGTCGAGGTGCACTCGCAGATAAACAAGATATCTAGACACCACGTCTATATATTGTCTACCATCTACCCAAATGGCCGCTTGGGTAAACGCTATACGAGCAATTACATGAATTCAATAAGATCAAACCAACTATCCTAGACATATAATCAAAGTAGACAATGACTATTGCAATTAAGAATATATAAGAGATTAAGAATAATGTTGCCTGAATCATAATATTGAATACAATAAGAGCAAAGTACTAGAACTATACCGAACTCCGCGTTCCGCATGCACGCCGTGGGGGATTTCTGGATCTCGTTTGAAGAACTAGAACTCTTCTACTTCTAATCTAACTAGGCTAAAGCTATGAACTAGAGAGGCTCGATGAACTAGAGAAGGCTCTTGATGGCTGGATCTCCAAATGACTTGATGCCTTTAGGGAGGGGGTCTACCCCTTTATTTATGGCCCTGGGATCGACGTGCGCCCAGAGATCAAACCCCGACTTAACCAAGGGCCAAGATGATTCCTCGTGGACGGTGGAGGAAGCTTCCGAAGGGGGGGTCAAACCCTAGAGTTGGGGCGCCGGCCGGCGCCATGATGGGGCCGGCCGGCCCCACTTTTCCTCCTCTCGGGGTCCCGTTGTTTCGGGTGTCTTCTAGATGCTTCCTGAGCCCAATCGTGATATTTCTGTGGCGGATAAGTTTTCGTGCTAAATATGCACTAGAAGCCCTCTTTTTAGCTTTTTCTGAAAATCACCCCGAAAATACGAGAATATGCAAAACTCATAGAAATTGTCGATAAAACCCTAGACTAGTGTGTTTTTCTTGTTTTCCTTCGGGTAAAAAGCCCTAGTAAAAGTTGACGCTAACGAGTGTCAATAATACCCCCAAGCTTACCTTTTGCCAGTCCCTTGGCAAACAAACTAAACCTAGTTGTTATTACATTTGGATCAGAAGTTGCTACAATGTTATTATACCTTCCAGTACACATGCTTTCAAATGAGAATTTCCTCCGGATCAAACAATGTATGCTCTAACCTTCAAACTTACTCATTTTACCTGTAATATGGGGCTTCACAGCTTTTGCATAAGTCTTGAGCAATCGAAAGATAGAACAATCAAGCTAAGCACTATGTCTCAAATTCTTTGCAATAACAATATTCCGGAGTTTTTTCATAAGTTTTCAGAATAAAACTCAGAGCTTAATTGTATGACTCCCTCAAGTCTCTCAATATATGTGGTATTTGTGGTTCTCTCTTGAGGCATTAATGATGTTATGCCTCCTATAGCTAAAGGTATATATGGTGGAGCTCATAGGGGTGGCAATAACAAGGATAGGCATACTTGCAAAACATGTATTGTAAAGTCAACTAGTGGATCCACAGAGAATCAAGGCATACAATCAAACCAAGATGTGCATGTGTATGGAATATGGTGGCTAGGTGAATATGTGTTATTTATGGCTAATTTCTAATTCTAGGGTTGCTCTTTGAAAATAACTCTCTATTTGAAATTTTTCTCAGGAAAGACATGGGCTATCTTTATTGTTATTATTTTTCTTTATTCAGGGAGGCGGGCATCTAGTACCCATTGTTTTAATTGCTGGGACACTTATCCATCTTTTACTTCCTTTTTTTTCTTTCTTTCTTTCTTTTTCTTTTGCATAGCCACATGCATCCTTTGAACACAATAAATGAATCGAGAGATATAATCGGGACTTAGAGCATTAAAAACAGGGGTTATCCTATAGGGTGAGTGTATATTTTTGTGTCCTCTCCCAGTGTAGGGAGGTGAACATTTTATGATGAACATGTATGAAAATATGGTGAATGATTGCGATTACCCCTAAAGTAGGAATAATGCATAAGTGGACTGGAGTGTGTATGTGTTTCTTGGTTTTAAAAGCATGACAAGACTCTCATAAGATATACAACACAGGTTGACTGAACTCAATGCAAAGCAAGCAGCTTTAAATGTGAAAAGGTTTTCCTATCCTCTAAGATATTAATTTTGGCTTTGGTAGGAATTCACATTTGTCATACAAGAGCTCATCATGTAATTTTTTTAGATTTTCAAAATAAACCTCCAGAACTTAGCAATGTTAGGAATAAGATAAAAAGCAGCTCAACCTTTATGAATCATATCAATCAACTACCTAGACTTAGCGCAAGCTTATGCCTCCACAATTAAGGTTCAGAATAAATTCTCTAATTAAAACATCAATGCTTAGAACCAGGGAGATTTTAAGTTTGGCAAGTAGGTACTTAGTAAGCATTATAACAGAGCAACTATTAATCATTTCCAAGACAAAATTTTAATGTTCATCAGTTTTTAATTAACTCTAGCCTAGACTGACTCTAAACACTAATATAATTAATACTAATTAAGACTTTTTTTTATTGGTTTTTAGATTTTATTTAACCACAGACTCATAAAAGGCTCAACAGGTGTGGACCTTCATGTGCCAACATATTTTTGGTATTTTATAAATATATATAACAAGTAAATTTAATAATCGCCTAGATGTAGTCACCTGATAACTAGGGGATGCTCCTCCCCAAGCCGATGGTTGCAATATCTGATGTAAACGTCCTTCGAAGCGAGCTAGCCCGTGAGCGAACCCGGTGGTTGCCACTGATAGATTCTCTCCTATCTATTATGTTCCTCTTGCATAAATACTCCATAAAAAAAAAGAAACCAAAACTCGAGGCTCGAATTTAATAATGGGTTAGCGGTCAGCCAAAGAGTAATTGATCACCTTTATGAATTATCTTTAATGTTGTCTAATTTAAACAGGTTTTCACTTTTCTCTTATTTTTGAATTTTCTATTTATGATGCATGAATTTAAATATGAATGCTATATTTTTGTCATTTTTATTTTATGGCACCACAAATGATGTTCCTTCGAAAAAATACCATAGGGTATCCACATGGGGCTTTGTGATGCCATGAGTGATACAATAAATATTTTTGTTGTTTTTATATCTTTTAATGTGTAAACAAGATTATGCTACTAAATAAATTACAAATGCATTTAATGAGATAATACCATTCTAACCTTATGGCTAGGGTACGGAATTTAAAGTCTATGACATGGCTTCGATAGAGGAAAACACTTACTTAGTGGGTTCATCGTCCGAGGTAACCTCAGTCAACTCCCCGTTTCGTGGTGATGCTGCACGTGCCTCCTTCCATCTCGTTTCTGTCTCTTTTGCTTCTAACCATGCTGATAACTAGGGAGATGCTCTCCCCCAAGCTAGATGTTTGCTTATGGTTGATCGTTGAAGCTGAGTGATCCTCATAGAGGAGCTCATGCTTATAAGAGCAAGTGTTGCCAGGAATACTTCAGTCTCATCACCCAAGAAGTTACTTCCTTTACACAGCGATCAGCTACATGTCGGAAAGGTGTACTTCAAGTGATGAAGATGATTATTCCTAGGTAAGCTGGCTCTTGGAGTCATCCTGCAGAAAGCTCTCACAAAACACCAAAGCTCGTGGAACGGTATTAGGATAAAACGTTAATGATTAGCCATTTTTAGAGAATTGGTTGTTATGGAGGTTTGAAAGTATTTTTAAGATAGCAGTATTGTAGTAGGATGCTCAGTTAATATTTTTTTGGATTTTATGGGTTTATATGCATAAAGTGCAAATGCATGATATATATTTTTATTCTGTATGCCACCACAGTGAGAACTCCTATAGTTTTTACACTACAAGAGTTTCACATAGGGCTTTGAGTTTTTAAGATGCATGAATGCAGCCTAATGCATTTTTATTATTTTATATGTAATACTAATATAGAAAAGTAATCATGTTAAAAAGAGAATAAATCATACGATGCAAGAAAGTAAATATAGATAACTACCGATGTTACCTCACGGTGAGGGTTCGATATTTATAGTTCTTCGAACGGGCCTTCTCCTTGCAGTGGTTCAATGAGTACTTCAAGTTGCTCTTGAGGGTAAGGATTGAGGTGATGCCTCCACTAGTGGCTCCCAATGGCGGCGCCTCCTTCTTTCTTTCTTTTGTAGGCATCTCGAAGTCAATCTTATGTGCATCATTATTATAGTTGAGAAATTTCACTTGGAGAATTTGGGGGATTGTCTCCCCACACTTTAATTGAAGTGTGTTATGCCCATAAAGACAAGGTAGAGATCAAGTGCATGGGCTCTGCTGGTGGAAAAACACCAACAGAACTAGAAATTTATTCATTCTCTTACCTTGGGCACAATAAGATTGATATTATTCATATTGTTCATTCATATCACATGTAAGAGGACTAGAAGTATAAATATGACATTTAAACTTGTGAGATAAAGAGTAAAGACACTTAACCATTAGAAAGGCTAGTCATCTTTATAATGTATCAAGAATAATAGACGAAGTATTTGTAGCTTACTTGGTTAAGACTGAAATTAAGAGAATGGTGCTATGAATAAACTTAGAGAACAAATCATGTTAAGTTTAATCGGGTTGATCAAATTAAGTTGTAACTATAACATGGTTGTATTTTTATTTATTGCATACCAAGATCAAGAGGAAATTAATGACCACTTATCTTAAGATGTTACCTCCATTATTAGAGCATGATGAAGGGTAAATGAAGTTCAATGGTCTTCTTCTTTTTTTTTCTTGATCATGGGTTATTCATTAGCATCTTGTCTCGTATGCTGTACTCCTTTCTCACTCTTCAGACCTCCTGTTTTTCTTATTATGTCTTCTCTGCAAGGGGTTAGTGTACAACACATACCCGAAGGAATATACTATTTATCAAAGTACGGATAGTGTTTGCCTAAGAGTTAAAGATTAATTTGTAGCTCGTGTTTTCAATGATTCATCACTGTTTCAAAAATTTTCCATCAAGGTTAAAGCGAGGATATTATTTTGAAGCATATCCTTACCCTTGAATTGATTCTACAAATAGTCTTCTCATATGATTTAAACATTTTTTATGTAGGAGGGGTTAGTCTATATGTACAACTAAATTCTTATATAAGTATACTTGATGTTCATAATATTTAAGTAATATTCTAAAGCATACTTATAATAGAATAAGGAAGTTTATAGGACTAAAGGTATTTATTCATATAGAACCAAGAATATGTATGGTGAACCACATGAGAATTTTATTATATATATATATATATATATATATATATATATATATATATATATATATATATATATATATTTAGCAAGTTATGTTAGAGCATGGCATAGGGTAGAAATGACCAAGACAAATTAGCAACATGGTATGAGGTGTTAATTGTAGTTACATGTTGCATGAGGCTTGGACAAACGTACCTTATGTCTTCATCCTTCTAAATAAGTGGTGATAAACTTACTTGGAAGAGGAGGGTTTGGGTTCATCTGTTGGTGAGAGCTTATGGTCTTACTTGAGCAAGGCCTTCCTTTTATCTTCTTCGCCTTTTCACCATTCAATAAAACTATGGAAGATTACATGTTCTTCACTCATCAACCTTTTCCTGATTTCTTTGATCAATTTGCGGTTGATGAGCTAGGATCTATTAGAGATGCAATAATGCTCACTTGAAAACTTCTTCTCCAATAGATTAAAGTTGTTCTTTCCTGCAAAATGTTAATGGACACATACCCGAGGAATAGCGAGATTGAAATACGAGGGGTTTGTTGTCCATTCTTTTTTTTTATTATTTTTTTTCTATGCTAATCAAAATGATATATGGGTTGAGATTATTTAGCATGAATTGTGTTTATCATGTTTTATGTTGTTGTTGCAATCTAGCATAGTTCGAGGCAAAGATAACTTGTAACAAAAGATAAATAAATACTCACAAGCTTTGGACTTCTTGTGCAAAGTTATCATCTGCCTTGATTCATCTCATATGTGAATTCTTTTCTTGACTTACCCAGTTAAATTTGAGAATTCTCCTATAGGGGTTAATTTAACAAAATAACTAGTATCTACTAAAGTGTACTATCAACTCAAGAATCAACATAGACTCATATCCAATTTTATTCAGAAAGGATTTTAACCTAAGCACCTTGCTTAATTCAAAAACCTTTTAGAAGTAAGATCAAATCACCTTATGTTTCAAAAATTAAACTAGACACCATGTCTATTTTAACTTAGAAAAATAGTCAATGCTCAATTTCAAAGGTGTATGAAGATACTTCTAAACCTAAGCATACTATAGCAAATACAAGTAGCATGAAAGTACTGTAGAAGTTTATTCAAGTAGAGATGAAAAAGCATGATTATGGTGAGTTTTTTTAAGTTATTTATAAGAATGCAAGTTGGGATTGATATATGAATGGAACTAAACATGTTATGGATGAAAAATTTAAAACTAAATGATATGGATGTTTGGATGGTAAAAAGTAAACATGCAAAGGAATGCAAAAAGATAACTACTCATCAAATTTAAAGTCCATGAGCAAGACTTTCTCACCTGTATTTGATCATACTTACCATGACTCACATGCTGGAACTTGTGAGTGATGCAACATCTATGTTCCCGTCACTTGAGATATGAATTAAAGTCCTGTGACGTCAACCTCTTTCTCCAACATTGAATTTGTTATATTTCTTCTTATTTTGTGGGGGCATGCCGAAAAGTCGTAAACCGGTCGTTTATTACCCTGCATAAGATATTAAAGTAGACAAACAAGGGTAATCCTGCTTGAGCAGGGGTTAACGGTTATTTCGATCACATAATTAAGTATAAGTCTATTAATGTTCTTAATTGCCTAGCTACCTTCCCCGACAACGGCGCCAAAAATGCTTGTTGGCATTTCTAACGCCACTACTAAAAATAGAGATAAACCCTACCTCTAGTAATAGCGCCAAAAATGCTCGGTATTAAATTAACATGTCATTAGCAACTAGCCACCTATTTATCACTATCATTCCTAAGCATGAATTAAGTTGTCATCCTTAATCATATTGCTTAAGAAATAACTATAGATTTATATGTATTCAATATGACTAGGCAGAAATAAAAGATATGAATATAAAGATAAGAATATAAACTAAGATCGGTTCTGCAAGCGGATAGATAATTATACCGTTGTAGCATTTTACCTAGGGAAGTCTACCAGGTTGTCGATTTATATTTATACCACTGGGAAGGTCTATATGTAGGACTTATAAACTATAACTTATACTATTGATGTGAAAGGCAAACCATAACTAGAATCCTACTCATAACAGGGATAAGTCACGTGATAAAAGATATATGATAAATAATGATAATGATCAGTCATCATAAATAGATAAACATCAGAGCTCTTCTAGTCATAACAATAGCTAGCCAATGGATAACTCAGGAATAAATACTAAATTAATTCTACAACTACATCAATGAATAACTTTAATTAGTGCAACTACATCTAGCAATCATTGTTAAGTTAACCCTACATCATTATCATATGTAAAGAGGCATCAACTAATGAGGGTATTAAGACACAAGGGTCACCTCCTTCGCGACCGGTGCCCATACTAGTCCTACGTGCGGAGGGTGGACTACGGAGGAACCAACGCAAATGTCACACCGCGCGGACTACCACACGTCCCCAAGACGTCGGGGTGCACTCAAGCAGATAAACAAGATATCTAGACACCACGTCTACATATTGTCTACCATCTACCCAAATGACGCCGCTTGGGTAAACGCTATACGAGCAATTACATAAATTCAATAAGATCAAACCAACTATCCTAGACATATAATCAAAGTAGACAATGACTTGCAATTAAGAATATATAAGAGATTAAGAATAATGTTGCCTGAATCATAATATTGAATACAATAAGAGCAAAGTACTAGAACTATACCGAACTCCGCGCTCTAGACAGACGCCAGGGGCTCCGGATCTCGCTGAAGAACTAGAACTCTTCTACTTCTAATCTAACTAGGCTAAAACTATGAACTAGAGAGGCTCTGATGAACTAGAGAAGGCTCTTGATGGCTGGATCTCAAAATGACTTGATGCCTTTAGGGAGGGAGTCTACCCCTTTATTTATAGCCCGGTGGGATCGACGTGCGCCGCAGGATCAAACCGACTTAACCAAGGGCCAAGATGATTCCTCGTAGGCGGTGGAGGAAGCTTCCAGAAGGGGGGCTGAAACCCTAGAGTTGGGGAGCCGACCGGCGCCATGGTGGGGCCGGCCGACCCCACTTTTCCTCCTCTCGGGGTCCCGTTGCTTCGGGTGTCTTCTAGATGCTTCCTGAGCCCAATTGTGATATTTCCGTGGCGGATAAGTTTTCGTGCTAAATATGCACTAGAATCCCTCTTTTTTAGCTTTTTCTGAAAATCACCCCGGAAAATACGAGAATATGCAAAACTCGTGGAAATTGTCGATAAAACCCTAGACTAGTGTGTTTTCTTGTTTTCCTTCGGGTAAAAGCCTAGTAAAAGTTGACGCTAACGAGTGTCAACATGCACCACTGGCCGCCTCTTTTAGTCCCGGTTGGTGTTACCAACCGGGACTAAAGAGTTTTTTTTCTTTTTCTTTTCTTTTCTTTTGGTTTTCCATTTCTGGTTTACAATTATATTATTATTATTTTCGAATGCGTATTGTTCGTTGTTTGTTTACGTAGACGCCAAGCACCTATAATTTATATAATTTAGAGCATTACATATAAATATACTATATAACACTATTTATATATTATACATGTCTATAGGTCCATAATATAATATTTATACATATCCATCACGGATAAAGTATTTACAACTTAATTGGGCTCCGCCACTCAAGCATCGTACAAATGATTATCTTGGTTTGGTTTCATTGGCTCGTCGGGGTTGAAGTAGTACTCGCCGGGGGATTCGGGGACTGGTCGTTAAGAAATCCTGCGATTGTCTCCTGAATTCCTTTTAGGCGGACTTTATCCAACACCTTTTGCCTCAACCACGTCTCCTTTAGTAGACATTAAAGAAAAAAAGTTATAGGTATGAATAAGATTTATTAAATAGCAACAAATAAATGAAATGAACTTATTATATATACATGTTACATACTTTTGCGTGCTCAAGATTTGTTCTTTTTTCATAGACCGTCAGAAATTCGCAGACATAGTAGCCACACAAATTTTTGTCCGATGGCTACCGTAGAATCCAATCAAGTAGGATAGGCTTTGAAAGTGGCGTTTTCAAATCTGGACGGTGTTGTTGCACGAACCCAGCCCAAACCTTAGCAATAAAACGATCATTATTAATTATCTATTACCGAGTTAAAGAGCTCAAATTAATATTTAGAGATCGAAGTTACCCTTGAATAATATCTATCATTTCTTGGTAATCTTCCTGTGGTTTTCTCAACGAGTCATAGATTAGCAAATGAGATTGCCAGAGATCAATCACAATTAGTATCCAATGAAAGCTGCATTTGTGTGTAGGCAAAATAATTATATATCTTCATACTAATCTGAATAATGGGTTTAATAGAATGTACACACGATAACGATACTTACTTAAAGTTATAGAGAAAGAGTATATATCTTTTATCCTTTTGATTGATCAAGTACCTCCGTAGATTTCTCTCCGTTTGACGTCTCCATAAGACATACGGAGTCTTGGGGTCTTTGAATACAACATAAGGATCTACAAATCCAATCTCCTTATCATTTCTAGCTCGGAGGTCCCTCATCATATTTCTGCATATGTATAGCCGGTTTATGTAATTAGTTATACATATACATGATAATTTACAAAGGATATTATTAAATGAAAGAATCACTTACGCATGTAGCGGTGATTAGAGCTTTGTCCAGCGTCCATGTGGCATAGCTGGTGTAGCTCATTAAATTGAACATAAACAACATCATCACCACGGAAGTAATGATGGTTTCTAATTCGGACGCAAATATAGTCATCTGCTCTTACTTCTCCACACGCTAGGTACCACCGGGTTGAGCAAGTACATTTGCGTGCCAAGTTTGCTGAGGGCCGCAGGGTTGAATAGACTCTTACCATATTCATATGTCTTCTGCCAATGATCAATTTCAGGAGCACTTTCAATTGCTGCCCCAACAATCATTTGGGATAAGCTAAGACCAGTTTCCGCAAAAAAGGTTTCAAGATCCTCATAGTTCAAATCTGGAGGTATCTGCTGGTCTAGCACGTCGATGTTTGAACCATATTCATTCCCAATGACTAGCGGGGGCACTGATTGCTTTGATTGTTCCTCGAGCTGTGCTACACCCTTGCGTGCTCTTTTCTCTTTCTTCTTCTCTTCTTCTAGGGATTTGGTTAGAGTGCGATCATAGTCAGATAAAGATGATGATTCTTTCTGAGCTTCACGCCTCTTTTTTTGTTGAGCCTCAACCCTTTGCCGTAGATGTTCTGGCTTTAGTAAGAGGTAGGGCTTCTCAGGGTTTCGTTTGGATTCTCTTTCATCCTTAAGTCTCTTGAAGAAACCGTCCCACATCGACTTTTACCGAAGCATCTATTTCTGCAGCAGTCTTCTCATAGGACAGCTTCTTAGGAATGACGGGTTGTTTCTTTTCGAGAGGCTTTCTTTTTTTTTTTTGGGCGGCCGACACATTTGATCGTGTGGCCGGCCTCTTCTTCAATGGTGGGTCCACCGGTTTTGGCGCTGGAGCCATGTGTGGAGGCGATGGGGCGACCGGTGGGGGTGTTGGAGCCCGACGTGGAGGCGAAGGGGCAGCCGGTGTCGGTGTTCGAGCCCGAGGAGGCGGTGTTGGAGCCCGAGGTGGCGGGGTTGGAGCCCGAGGTGGTGGTGTTGGAGCCCGAGGTGGCGGTGTTGGAGCCCGAGGAGGCGGCGTTGCAGCCCGAGGCGATGCGGCCGTGTCTTGCCTTTGCCTCGTCATCACCCGCAAAGACTATGACATGTTGGTGACCACCGTGAAACCAAAGAGGTATATGAGTAAACCGCTAACTAAGGGAATGCAAAATAAAGTTAGTGAATAAATGTATCGTCAAGTTTCATCCGCACCTAGGGTTAGGTTCATGACGAGGAGGTGGTGGTAGACTACTAGGTGGTGCCCCAGGAATAATGATGTAGCGCTTGCGCCAATAAATGAAAGCCTTCTCTGCTTGTCCTAGAGTCTTCTCTCCATCACCTCCTTCTATCTCAAGCTGCACATTTTCGAAGCCTTTGACAACTTTATCCACCGAGACACTAGCATATCCAAATGGAACTATCGCCCCATGGATTCTTGGTGTCTTCATAGGGTCGATAGGAGTTACAACACCGACAAAGAACCATGACTGTGGGCAGCCCCACGTGGAATGTGCAGCTCACATGTTGTCGAGGTTCAATGACGTCATCCACCGAAAAGCGCAGCCCCACGCCGCCTTGAATACTTGGCACCTCCGTGGAAGCGCGCAATCGCTTTTCAACCGACCGGGGGCTAATATTGACTCCGTGCTCGATGCGGTTTTGCCTTTGTATAGAACTTATCGCTTCCTGCACTTGCCTTTTGATTTCCTCGTTCATTCTCTCTTCAAGTGCTTTCTCTCATTTGTATCGCTTCACGAGCCGCTTCACGTGACTCCATCACCATTGCCTCCAACCTACGCAATCGCTCTCCCTCCTCTTTCTTCTTTCTTTTTGGCGGCTTCTATAAGTGGGTCTATCTTTAGGGAAGCCATGCTCCCACGATATCTCCCCATAGCCTCTTGTTCGTCCACCGTGTTCGCCAGGTCTTCGGGGCGTATGTCGGCTCATCCTTCTCTCTATTTGGCTGCCAGTGCCACTTTCAACTAATCCTCGGGCATAGGCCATTCTACGTCCCACTCTCTGCAGCTTCTCGCCGTACACTACCTTTCCGGTCTCTAGGTCCGTGGTTCCCCCCCATGACCGAAGAACCAATACTTGGCGCGCTTTCGGGCCGCCGCAAAGGATTCTGGTTCCATCCCCTTGTCAACAATCTTACTATTCCACCTTTCCGCCACTTGGAATAATAGCAGTCCGGTAGCCACCGATCCCAAGTGATGGTGGTATTGCTTGTGTCTAGCATTTTCTTGATTACGGATCATCCGTGTTCGACCCTCATCCGAGTTCTTAAACCGCATGCGAACTCATCCTAAAAAGGCCTCAACTTGACGTAGGCCTTGTTGGTGAAATCCGGTCCCTGGTTATGTGCAACAAAAGTCTTGTGGAGTTTCTTCTTCCAAGCCTGAAATTGTTTGGCCATCTTCTCGCATAGCCCAGATTTGAACCTTCTCCTTCAAAGCTTCATCCTGTGTATCGAGCGTGAAATGTTGAAGGATATCTATCCATAGCAATTCCTTGTCACGATCTGAGACATAACTAATAGTAGGGTCATCTTTCCGTTGCCTCCATTCTCGAGCACTGATCGGGAGCCCGTCCCTTACTAGGTAACCACAGTGCGCAACAAATTTCTTTGAATATTCCCCAAGTACTTGGCCTGTACCCTCGTCGAATTCCGACAGAATGTACCGACCCTCCAACGGCTTCTTCGGGCCTCG
Organism: Chrysopogon serrulatus; assembly: GCA_015844335.1. Classification (NCBI taxonomy): domain Eukaryota; kingdom Viridiplantae; phylum Streptophyta; class Magnoliopsida; order Poales; family Poaceae; genus Chrysopogon; species Chrysopogon serrulatus. Next base: position 110,332 of record JADLZL010003292.1, on the reverse strand, counting down.
CACTTTTCTACTACTCCCGGTAGTTGTCGCCGATCCAGAGGGCTACACAAAAAAGTATAAATATATTAATACAAAAGCCATTCTTTTTAATTTCATATATATACATATAGACTAGATTGTAGATAGACCTCATCGGGATTGTCTCCCCACAAGTTCTTCATAATCAGCGAATACCGACTCCCATCATCTATTTGTTCATTGTCATCACCTTGGACTTAGGGATTTTGATTGCCGCCGTTGTTGATTAGGTCCATCATTGCCTCATCCATGTTATCATTCGGATCGGCCATTTCTGCAAAAGTTGTTAATTAAAAGATGTTAGAATTCAATTTGTCATGTAACGCCACAAGAAAAAAGAAAAAAATATACATGAGAAACCTTAGATATTACATGAGAAAGTTAATAAAGTTAAATAAAAGTACCATTAATAAAGTTACATGACATAAAGTTATATAATAAAGTCATATGACATTACTATTATTAATGAAGTTACTTGCCAATCTATTAAAATATTACAATATTACAAAACCTTAGATATTACATGAGGAAGTTAATAAAATTAAATAAAAGTACCATTAATAAAGTTACTTCACATAAAGTTACATAATAAAGTCACAATATGACATGAGAAAGTTAATAAAGTTAAATAAAAGTACCATTAATAAAGTTACTTCACATAAAGTTACATAATAAAGTCACGTGACATTACTATTATTAATGAAGTTACTTGCCATTCTATTAAAATATTACAATATTATAAAACCTTAGATATTACATGAGGAAGTTAATAAAATTAAATAAAAGTACCATTAATAAAGTTACTTCACATAAAGTTACATAATAAAGTCACATGACAGGAGAAAGTTAATAAAGTTAAATAAAAGTACCATTAATAAAGTTACTTCACATAAAGTTATAAATAAAGTCACGTGACATTACTATTATTAATGAAGTTACTTGTCATTCTATTAAAATATTACAATATTACAAAACCTTAGATATTACATTATAAGTTACCCTAAATAAAGTTAATTATATTATAAGTTATACTAATAATGTGGTGACAAGTTACTAAACATAATTACATTATAAGATACCATGAATAAAGTTAATTATATATAATAAGTTATACTAATAATGTGGTGTCAAGTTACTAAACATAATTACAATATAATTTACCATTAATAAAGTTAATTATATTATAAGTTACACTTGTAATCCGGTGTCAAGTTACTAAACATAATTACATTATAAGTTATCATTAATAAAGCTAATTATATTATAAGTTACACTTGTAATCCGGTGTCAAGTTACTAAACATAATTACATTATAAGTTACCATTAATAAAGTTAATTATATTATAAGTTACACTTGTAATCCGTGTCAAGTTACTAAACATAATTACATTATAAGTTACCATTAATAAAATTAATCGCTAGGTCGTATTGGGTCGCCGCTAGGTCGTGCCTACGCTAATCGCTAGGTCATATTGGGCCGCCGCGCTAGGTCGTATCTTCGCTCGCTCGGGTCGTGCCTTAGTTCGTCCGGCCGCCGCTAGGCCGCCGCTAGGGCGCGTATCTTCGCTCGTCCGGGTCGTTAGGGACGCCGTTAGGGTTTCAAATAAAACGAATTATGATATACGTTAAACGTCGCGTGCGTGCTCTCTCTCTCTCTCAAATTGTGCATGGAGATGCTCTCGGCTCGATGGCCGGCCACAACACACATACATGCATCGTCCCGCTCGATGGCCGCCGCAAGACAACACAAACGAGATCGACTCGATGGCCGACGCAACACACATACACGCATGATCCGCGGCTCGATGGCCGCCCAACGTAGACGCACAACCGCTGGGCCGACTTCGATGTCCGACGCAACACATACAACACATGCATACAAATTGCTAGCTCGGCGGCGCTCACCCTTTGGACGGCGTTAGACGGACGGTGGCTCACGCTTCTTCGACGGCGTGGCAGACGGCGGCGGGCCTCCGGCCGGAGGAGGAGGAGGCGGCGGCGCCAGACGGCCTCGCCAGGCGGGCCTCCGGCCGGAGAAGAGGAGGCGGCGGCGCCTGCGGCGGAGGCGGTTGGCCGGGCGAGGACGAGGAGCGGAGGCGGGGGGACGAGGAGCGGAGGCGGTTGGCCGGCGGCGGAGGCGACGCCGGGAGGCAAAGGGCGGGACGACTCGGGAGGCTCGGGAGGCGCCTGACGAGGAGGAGGCGGAGGCGGTTGGCCGGACAAGGAGGCGGCGGCACGACGACGACGGCCTCTGGGAGGAGGGGTGGCGGAGAAGGAGGGAGCGGCGGTGAAGGCGATCCTCGGCTCGGGGACGAGGGTGGCGGCGGCGGGCGCCTCCCGAGGATCGGCGCGGGGCCAGCACCGGAGAAGAAGGAGGCAACGGCGGCGGCGCTCCCCCTGGCTCGGGACGAGGGGCGCATTTACGGGGAGCGGCGGCGGGCTAGGGCAACGCCGATCCGGAGGAGGAAGACGACTGTTGGCTTAAATACCGCGCGGGCACCTTTAGTCCCGGTGCCTATCACCAACCGGGACTAAAGACCCTTTAGTCCCGGTTGGTAATACGCACCGGGACTAAAGGTTAAGACTTTAGTCCCGGTGCGTATTACCAACCGGGACTAAAGGGTGCCTTTAGTCCCTGTTGGGATTGTGGCCCGACTAAAGGTTTATTTGGCCCCCGTAGCTTTATATTACAGTTTTTTATTTACTTATGCTAACAATAATTAGATTAATTTTGTTAATTGCATAGTAAATAAAAGAATAGATATTAATTTGTTAAAAAATAACAGTTCCATTTCTTTTTATCTAATTGCTTTAATAATAAATTTTGGAATATAAAATCTTTCCATCCTTTACGATAGCAAACTTAAATATAAAAAATAATTAGTATTTTGTTAATGCAAAAATGTATTACTTAATTTAAATATCTTAAAGTAGGTGTTTTTGATAGAAAATTTGTTTGTGCATTATTTAAACGTAAATTTTGTTTATTTATCATTATTTATCTCTAAAATCGTGATATACGTGATATTCACCATTACATCGGATTATTTTTTAAAGATTTTTTCTTTTCTTATTTTTTATGCTTATAATAATTAGATTAATTTTGTTAATTGCATAATACATAAAATATTAGGTATTAATTTGTTAAAAAATAACAGTTCCATTTCTTTTTGTCTAATTGCTTTAATAATAAATTTTGGAATATAAAATCTTTCCATCCTTTACGATAGCAAACTTAAATATAAAAAATAATTAGTATTTTTTGTTAATGCAAAAATGTATTACTTAATTTAAATATCTTAAAGTAGGTGTTTTTGATAGAAAATTTGTTTGTGCATTATTTAAACGTAAATTTTGTTCATTTATCATTATTTATCTCTAAAATCGTGATATACGTGATATTCACCGTTACATCGGATTATTTTTTAAAGATTTTTTCTTTTCTTATTTTTATGCTTATAATAATTAGATTAATTTTGTTAATTGCATAGTACATAAAATATTAGGTATTAATTTGTTAAAAAATAACAGTTTTTTGTCTAATTGCTTTCATAATAAATTTGACAACATAAAATCTTTCCATCCCTTGTAATAGGAAACTTAAATATAAAATCTTTCCATCCCACATGTCATATCAATATTTGAAATGATATAAAATAAGAACAACTAATTTAAGCATCTTATGTTATAATTGTCACATACACATACTCTAATACATTCTATTTATTAGCCGGGCACGATAGTGATCTTCTTTTTGACGTATGTTCCTTGGTCATGATCTTGACGTAACCATGGAGTGTCCTCAGCATTTATCATGATGCTCGGATCTTTGGTCATATTGAAAGGCGTGATTCGGTCATCCCTTTCATGATCTTCTGAAATATCTGACTTGTCCTCAATTCCCACAATATTTCTTTTCCCTGAGAGATCTATATGGCGTTTTGGCTCATTCGTTGATTTATTGTCATTTTTCTCTCTCTTCTGTTTTGTAGACATGTCTTTCACATAGAACACCTGATTCACATCAGCAGCAAGGACGAATGGTTCACCTTTGTAACCAATATTGTTGAGGTCCACTGTTGTCATTCCATAGTCTTTGTCAACTGTTACCCCGTCTCCGGTATTCTTGACCCATTGGCACCGAAACAAAGGGACTTTAAAATAAGGTGCGTAGTCTAGATCCCAAATCTTCTCTATGCAGCCATAATATGTTTGTCTGTTTCCATTCGGGTCGGTGGCGTCTACGTGAACCCCACTGTTTTGGTTCGTGCTTTTTTTATCTTGGCCTAGGGTGTAAAATGTATTTCCATTTATCTCGTACCCTTTGAACGTGAGGATGTGCCATGATGGTTGCCTAGCCAACAAATACAGTTGCTCATCAATCTGGTCATTACCCTGACATTCTTTTCGTAACCAATCACTAAAAGTGTCCATGTGCTGACGCATAAGCCAAGCTTCATTCTTCTCTGGGAACTGGGATCGTAGAAAGTCCTTGTGTTTCGTGATATACGGCTCCACCACGGATGAGTTTTGAAGAACTGTGTAGTGTGCTTTATTGAAATAATCGTCCCCCGTATCGATGTATGTTTTCTTTCCTATCGTTCCCTTTCCGCTCAGTCTCCCCTCGTGTCGCGATTCAGGAACACCAATTGGGTCAAGTTCAGGAATGAATTCAACATAGAACTCAATGACCTCCTCTGTCCTATAGCCCTCTGCGATGCTTCCTTCTGGCCGAGCACGCTGGTGAACGTATTTCTTCAGGACTCCCATAAACCACTCGAAGGGAAACATATTATGCAGGAACACAGGACCAAGAATATTGATCTCCTTGACCAGATGAACTAGGAGGTGTGTCATGATATCAAAGAAGGATAGAGGGAACACTAACTCAAAGCTGACAAGATATTGAACCACATCATTCTGTAGAACAGCAAGTTCCAGTGGATTGATTGCCTTCTGAGAAATTGCATTGAGGAATGCACATAGCTTAATGGTGGCCAGACGTACATGTGGAGGTAGAATTCCTCTTAATGCAACTGGAAGCAATTACGTCATAAGCACATGGCAGTCATGCGACTTTAAGTTCAGAAATTTCTTCTCGGACACATTTATTATACCTTTTATATTAGAGAAGAATCTAGATGGGACCTTCATGCTTTGCTTAAGCATTCAAACATGATTTCTTTCTCTTCATTGCTAAGAGTGTAGCTAGCAGGTCTTAAATATTGGCGTCCATCATCTGTCTTCTCTGGATGCAGGTTGTCTCGCTCTTCCATGCGCTGCAAGTCTTATCGTGCTTCAAGTGAGTCCTTAGGCTTTCCATACACACCCATGAATCCTAGAAGGTTCACACAAAGATTCTTTGTCAGGTGCATGACGTCGATCGCATTCTGGACCTCTAGGACTTGCCAATAGGGTAGCTCCCAAAATATTGACTTCTTCTTTCACATGGGTGCATGACCGGCCGCATCTTTTGGAACCGGTTGGCTGCCCCGTCCCCTTACCAAAAACTACTTTCGATCCTTAACCATCTCAAATACATCTTCTCCAGCCTACATTGCGAGGCTTGCATCGGTGGTCTGTCTTACCTTTAAAATGCTTGCCTTTCTTTCTAACTGGGTGATTCATAGAAAGAAATCGACGATACCCAAGGTACACGACCTTTTTCTGCATTTTTTTTCAAATATATACTATCAAGGTCATCAAAACAAGTGTGTGCATGCATTATATCCCTTATTTGACTGCCCTGAAAGATTACTTAGAGCAGGCCAATCATTGATTGTCACAAACAACAGTGCTCGTAGGTCGAAGTATTCCTGTTTGTACTCATCCCACACACGAACACCTGTTTCGCTCCATAAAAGTAGTTCTTCAATTAATGGCCTTATATAGACATCAATGTCATTGCCCGGTTGCTTCGGGCCTTGGATGAGCACCGGCATCATAATAAACTTTTGCTTCATGCATAACCATGGAGGAAGGTTGTAGATACATAGTGTAATATGCCAAGTGCTATGACTACTGCTCTGCTCACCAAAAGGATTCATACCGTCCGTACTTAAAGCGAACCTCAAGTTTCTTGCGTCTTTTGCAAACTCTAGAAATTTTCTGTCTATTGCTCTCCACTGAGACCCATCAGCAGGGTGTCTCAACATGTTGTCTACCTTACGGTCTTCTTTGTGCCACCGCAACAACTTTGCATGGTCCTTGTTTCTGAAAAGTCGTTCCGGGCGTGTGGTATTATAGGAGCATACCACATAACCTTTGCAGAATTTTCTTCCCGGGACGTTCTTCCCCCCCTCAACATCGCCCAGGTCATCTCGCCTGATCTTATACCGTGATGCTTTACGTGCGGGCATTCATCTAAATTCTCGTAGTCCTTGCCACGGTGCAAATGCATCCTTAGGACATGCATGTATCTTCTAGATTTCTACTCTCAAAGGACGACGACCTGCTTTTGCTTTGTACGTAGTGGTGGGCAATTCATTAGGGTTCGGAAGCATCTTTTTTTGAATCTTTAGTAATTGTCCAAATGCCTTATCGGATACACCATTCTCAGTGCCTTCCATTTCAACAACTCCAAAGGTTGTACCCAATTTTTTTGCCCATCTTGGGCGGATGGGTATAGTAATTTCTTGTGATCTTCTAGCATGCGGTCAAACTTCGCCTTCTCTTTTTTTCACTTTCGCATTCTTTTCTGCATGCATCACGAATGGCATCACCAAGAGCATCACCTTCACCAAGAGCACCTCCCTATTCTTCAAATTTCTCCCATTGTTTGTATCATCGAAGCCACCGAATTGAGCAATAATATCGTCAGCTCTCAGCTTGTTCTTGTTCTTCTTCACATTCTTCCATCATTATCCCGGTTTCTCCATGCTTGGTCCAACAAATATAATTTGGCATGAAACCTGACTTCAACAAATGTGAGTGAATATTTCTAGAGCTAGAATATTCCTTCAAATTCTGAAACAAGGCACATGGGCAACGTATGAATCCATCCCGCTTGTTTTCCTCGGCCACTCTGAAGAAATAATGCACACCATCAATGAATTCTTTGGAGCGGCGATCGGCATTGTACATCCAACCACGTGTCATTGTCTGCATTGCAACATAAAGTATGATAAGTTTCTAATTTTTACTACGAAATAAAAGTAACAAATAACCTAAAATTCTCTATTTCTAATTTTTCTCAACAAGCAAAATTAAAAAACACCAAAGTTCTCTATTTCTCTAAATAATCAAGAAATTTGGTAGGCATACTAGTTATAATTAACTAATTAACCCGATCACAAATTGCAAATTAATGTATGATAAGTTTCTAATTTTTTATAAAGAAATGGAAGTAATAAATAACCTAAAATTCTCTATTTCTAATTTTTCTAAACAAGTAAAATTAAAAAACACCAAAGTTCTCTATTTCTCTAAATAATCAAGAAATTTGGTAGGCATACTAGTTATAATTAACTAATTAACCCGGTCACAAATTGCAAATTAAAGTATTATAAGTTTCTAATTTTTTAAACAGAAATTGAAGTAACAAATAACCTAAAATTCTCTATTTCTATTTTTTTCTAAACAAGCAAAACTAAAAAACACCAAATTTTTTTATTTTTCTAACTAATCATGAAATGTGGCATGCATACTAGTTTAAATTAACTAATAAACCCGATCACAAATTACAAAATAAAGTATTATAAGTAACTAACTAACACATAACCTAAAATTCTCCATTCTTATTTTTTCTAAACAAATTTTATATTCATACTTAGTTATAATTAAATAATCCTTCAAATGTATTATTTATACTTAGTTATAATTAACTAATTAACCAGATCATAAATTATAAACTAAAGTATTATCAAATGTTAATTTTTTAAAAACTAATTGTAATAAAAAACCATAAATTTAGTATTTTTCTAACTAAACCATAAAATATGGTAGACATAATAGTAATAAATGATGTATACTAATTTTTAGAGTCTTAATTGTAGTTATCTACATTAAAATATTCAAACGATGAAGTGATTGGAGTTTAAAATAGTGTAGAAATCAAAAAATAAAAAACTACATGTATAACACTACAAAATGAGATAACCTGCAGCTAAAACTTGAGAAGATGAAGTTAGTAACCTCTAAACAAGTAAATGACGGCGTAGAAGTGATGAAATGAATGAATAGCCGGAGATGTGAGCACAAATCAAGTAAGAACCATGAAAAACATGAAGAACAAAGAAGAAGAGTGAGCTCGGGCAGCTCGGCCAGGGGAGGAAGAAGGATTCAAATATGGGGGGGAAGGATTTAATCCCGGTCCTTAACACCAACCGGGACTAAAGTCCCATCTTTAGTCCCGGCCGGTGTCACGCATCGACAAAAACCTTTAGTCCCGGCCGGTGTCATGAGGCATCGACTAAAGATGGACCTTTAGTCTCGGTTGGTAACACCAACCGGGACTAAAAGTCCCCCCGCAGATGCCTGACACCATAGCCGTTGGGCTGGGGACTTTTAGTCCCGGTTTCTGTTACCAACCGGGACTAAAGGTGTTTTTAGTCCCGGGCGCCATTGTTTCGGGAGCTATTGCTCATTTTGCCCAAGTGACCAAAGGCCTGTTCTGTAGTAGTGTGTAGAAGGCCGCGGAGCTGGGCGCCATCTTGGAGACGAGGCTCAGGGAATTGGGGTCGCCATCGCCGCCGCCGCCGTGCGGATACGGACGTGCGAGAGGAGCCCGATGTTTCTCGTATTTATTTCCAGACCTCCGCACGTATTTATTTTTTTCTGGTTGTTTTAGCCCAAAATAAGTGTAATTTTAGTAGGTTCACCAGCCATCCAAACAATGATTTCCATCTTGGGCTAAAAAAAAATTATGGCTTGTAATTTACAAGAGTTTTAGACATATTACCAGGCTTCCAAACATGGCCTAATCCTCATCCACATCCACTGGGTAGTAGTAGCAGTGGTGGTAGCCCTTTCCTGTCCATCTCCGATGGATGAAAATGGTGTCCGACTCCGATCTGATCATCGGACCTTGCCGCAATGCATCCGGATCGGAATGATGACATGGCCGCCGGCCCGCCGCCGCTGCATCAGCTGGGTGCCTGCCTGTGCCTGGCCGCCTGGCCGGCCGGCGGTCTCCATTCACTTCAATGCGGCGTAAGCGCCTGTTTCGTTTCACCCGAAGGTTGTAGCCATGGGCCGGTGGTCAGAGGCTGAGTCATCTTTCTCAGAGCCCCAGAGGCACGCTGGCACGCAGACGGACAGGCACCGCTGCGGCGCTGCGCATCGGTTCGCGCAGCTGCACCATGCGTTGGATCGGGCTCCGGCCGAGTCAATGCAGTACGAGTAGCGCCTACTACAGCCCTGTTCCCCTGGCACCAACCATACTGTGTCACGTGCACCTCATGTGTGCTGCCAGGGAATACTGCTGCTGCAGCATGGTGCGAGTGCAAGAGATTGGCTGTTAGGCGAAATTTATAAGTCAGCTGATAAATTAAAATAATATTAAAATGACTAATTTTCTATAAAAAATACTATTATCTAATAAGTTAAAATGGTTTTTTAGCTTTAAACGAACAGATAGCATGGGCTAGGGCCCTGAGTTGACAGAACTCTCCGTTGCCTAGACTTCTAACAAGTTTAGCCAACTGATTTGTCGTGAAAAAAATACTATATTTAAACGGTTGATAAATTCGACTGATAAGACAAATCTACTACTCCTATATTGCTAAGACCTACTAAGAGATTCCATCCAATCAAATCACTGTTTTTGTAAAAGTGATGTCACCGACATCATCAAAGGAGTTACATGCACTAAGTCTCATTTATCTCCCACTAGCTATTTCTTTTGAAATAGAAAAAAAATCGTAGCACCTAAACCAAGTATCGTAATTAAAATCTAATTGCACCATGGTGTTTCTCGCAATAAACTCTTCGAAACAAGATCCCACATGGATATATTTAAATAACCTTTTTAAAAACGTTTAAACCATTTCTATGAAAAATCCGTTTCTAAGAAAAACCTAGCAAAACTGTATATCACATGGATTGCATGAGGTCCTTTGTATGCTTAATTTTATGAAGGAAAACTGCCAGAACTTTTAGACCAGAACTTTCGGGAGGGGGAATGACCCTCGGGTATAGTAAGAGTAGGGGGTTTGGGTAGATGAGATTTGGACGATGTCTATATATATTTCCATTTGATGACCCGTAGCAACGCGTGGGGATTTCATCTAGTAAATAAAATGAGCTAATATTAAGATGTAAGGATGTTGTAGCATTGAGATTCGAGCACATACTCACATACTAGTACTGGTAGTGCTGACCGGCTTGGCGCAATTGCCAGATGCCCATACAACCCCGTGACGCGTGTGGGTGCGTTTGGTTCTCTTCCAAACTCAGCCAGGACCGCGCCAGCGAGCCAGGCTCCGAGCAGCCATGCTAGACGCATGCAAAAAGCTATGTTCGGTTGTTTGTTTGCTTTGATCCTGACTAACTAGAATCTCCGTTTGGTTGCCTGAATCTTGAAGCGCGCAGGGCATTTTCTAGCTTGCACAAGACGCACGTCGCACCAACCGAATCAGGCCGCGAGAAACGAAGATATTCTACGCATCCCTCAAGCCAGGCTCGGCCGTCGCTTTTGCATCGTTGCAGCCAGGCCTGATCCCTCATCCTGGAAACCAATCACATGGAAGCTGTATGCGTTGGGCCTGGATGGACTCGATACAGCGAACCAAATGCGCCCTACATCGCTGATTCGATTTTAGTTCTACTACGCCTTGTTCAGTTGCAACGAAAGTTGCAATATTCTCCATTCTCTCTCCGTCACATCAATTTTCTACCCGCATGTATGGAAAGCATTAAATGTTAGTAAAAAATAACTAATTATACGGTTTAGTTGTAAATCACGAGATGAATCTTTTGAGCCTAGTTGGGCCACGATTGGATAATATTTGTCAAATACAAACGAAACGCTACAGTGCAGGGAATGCAAGTTTTTCACGAACTGAACAAGGCCTAGACGCGAAGCAAGAGAGGAACAAGACGATGTACGCGACTGGACGAGAGTACTATAGGGTGTTTGAATACAGTGTCATATCGAAATATCGGAAAGATGTTAGAGAAAGTGTTCGAATATACCAATTAAAAAGCTAATTACAGCAGTATACATCGAGACAAAAATTTTAAGTATAATTAATATATCATTAACAAATATTTACTGTTGCACAATATTATTAAAATATAGACTAATTAGATTTAAAATATTTATCTCATAAAATAGTTACAGTCGGTACAAATATTTGTTTTTAGTATATATGTAATACTCTATACATAGTGTATGACAAGATGTGATAGTACAGACAAAACTTTTACTACGCCAATCGTGCACCGATAAGGCCGGGCGGGGCCCGGCCGCGGCGCCGCCCTCGCCCGTGCGGGCCCCCCGTGCTGCTTTGGGTCGTGGACTCCGCCACCGAGGCGGCGCCGTAGAACGCGGCGACTTCGCAGCGTCCTTTTTTCTTCGGGTTTCGTCGCCACCTCGCTTCTCTCATCGCGGTGGGCCATCGTCACTTTCGGTTCGCGCCCGGCGTGGTTACCGGAATCTCTACTATAAGGGAATTGTTAAATTATACTCCGTCCACCCAAAAATACGTCCCCCGCTGAGGACCTCTAACCATTGCGTACCCTAAAAAATGCACATAAAAATTCAACATCATCAAAATCTAAGGCCCTTAATCAACCCTCACCTGCTACAACCAGACCCTACGGCCTGGAGCAAAAGGCTTCAGCGCGCTGAAGCCTCCAGCGGCGCTTCCTCGTGCGACCGGTGCCCACGCCTGACGTTCTCTCTTCCCCACGCGCCTCCCGCTTCCTCGCCCTCACGCGCACGCCGCGTATCTCTCTCCCTCTCCCGCACACGCCGCTCCGGCTCCTCTCCCCTCACATCCCCACCACGTTGCACACTCCTCCCTCTCTCTCCTGAGGCATTACTCTCTCTCTACCTCTCGCTTGAACCCTAGATCGAGGACTTGGACAAGACAACGCAGAGGCGCGCCCGTGCTTTGCGGACTCCATCCACGCGTGGCAGGCGCTCGCCGCCTCCAGCTTAGGGGCGCGCCCGGCGGCACCGCCTCCAAATTGAGGGCGCGGCCACGCTCTCTTATCGGAGCGTGGAAATACCAAAAGAAGAGCACCAGCCGGCGCCCGGCGGGCGGCCCCTCGGCGCTTCGGCCCTAGGCCGGAGATCCAAAGACTCGGCTCTTCGCCGACGCCGCCGCCGTCCGCGCCGGCGTTTAGCGGCGGCGGCTCCTTGCCGGGAGCCTTGGCGCCTCGACGAGCAGCGGAGTCCAACGAGCCTCATCCCGTGGCGCCGCGGTGAGCGACCCCTCGCCCCTCCTCCTCCAGCCCGTGTCCTCTTCCCCATATTCCGGGTGCGCTGTGCGCCGTCCTCACCGATACCTGTACGCCCTCGCGCGGTCCGACGGCTCTTATCCTCTTCATGTGTACGCACGCTGTACTTGGTTAATTGATGGTTGTGAGATGCTAATGGCAGATGTACGAGAGAAGGATACTACTCTTTCTTTGCTGATGCTAACTTTCGTTCATGCCCTGAACTGGCGTCCCTTTATGCAATAGATAAATTGATCCTAGGTTTGTCTCTAACATTTTACCATCTTGATATTGCAAAGCAATTTAAAGATCTTCTGTACAGAATGCTCACATGTTTTACAATGATATTTCTTTTTAACCCTATAAAAATTTCTTTGCATTTAGCATGAAGGGATTCTCATCGGATTTATCTATTGAAACTTGGTAGTTTTCAAAAAAAAAAAAAAAATTAAGCTATTTTCTCATTGCGGTTTTCAGAAGAACTAGCCTTTATAGCACTTTGTAAGGCTAATATGCAGTTTACTGCTGGGAAGAAAATGTTGTATTATGGAATTAGATATGCCATATGCGGTGATTATTTTGATGGAAACCTATGGTCTGATCAATGTTTTTTACCCAATTTAGGTTGATGTGGAATTGCAGAACTTATTGGATAGCGCTGGAGCAGGAGAAAAGATAAGCTAACATGGTTTGGAAATATATAAATTCATGTCCACTGATGATTCAACAAATATATAAACCATCAACCATATAAACCGAACTTTTGATGCATCAATGAAGTTAATTGTTCTATAGATTTTTTTAAAAAACCGTACCTACATTTTTTTTGCTAACTTGTTATGGTGGCAAGGTATTGAGCTTAAATTTAGGAAATAAGGCAATTTATATTAAATTTAGGAAATTCATATTTATCGCCCTGCTCAATCCATACGAAATTTGGCTTCTTCAAGGCACCATTGAATTTGTTAACTTGACAGCTTGGTGTTTCAAACTAGATTAATTTTATGGCCACAGTGATTGTCATCCATCGGCTTTTGGGACATTGCCAAGCGTTGTCGGCTGTGCAGTGTGTTGGGCATGCCAAAACAAGTTAGAAGGAGCTGCTTCATTTGGCTCATCCATCAAGGTCAGGTTACTGCTTGATTTTTTAACTATTGGTCAGTTTGATTATTTCCCCTTTCTTTTGTTTCATTATGGATTTTTGACCTATGGCTCCTTTAGTGCTTTTATCAGATTCATTGGTAATCAAGGCGTGGTGAATACCTGTTGCTGGTCCTCAATCAATAACGTGCAAACCACTTGTACATTTCTATTGTCAGGAATACCAATATGGGTGGCCAGCCATTTCTAATTCTGAACTACGTATGTCAACAGTTCAATTGACCACTTGGCAGGTAAGTATTTCTAAACATTGTTGCAGAGAGCTTCTTCCTAAAGTTCTCTGTAAGGTTTTGTAGGTAACTGAACCATCATTAGATGTACATATTTTTTGCATGCTACCAATGGTGACACAAGCCTACAGGGCTCTTTAACCCTTGTGAAATTGTAAATTGCTTAGAAAAATACAAAAGCAATTGGTAATCTTTTTCTTTCTTGAATCTTATGTACTGCATTTCATGTTTCACCATGTTAACCTTATAAGTAGTAAATGGTAAAAATGAGGAAATAACAAAATTAAATAAGATTACTGTTGCTGGTTTCTTGAACTCCAAAGAACATCAACTCTACTTCTTTAGATATATTAAATTGCTCTATTTTGTTTGGACTGCACCACGTGGGCGAGGCTAAACTTAACCAAAGCAATTGATGTTTTTTTACTATTTTAGCTGTTCAAGTTTTCTGATTATTTAAAAAACTAAAAAATTTAGTTGTCCCAGGAAGTGCAGCCAAGAAGCAAGTATTACGAGTTTCAGCACAACACTAAATTAGTTTGGATGGCATGATGCGCATCCGAGTAAAATTCTGAGTTTCAGCACAACACTAAATTAGTTTGGATGTACCGTGACGAAGGAATGATTTATTCTATATATTCCTCTGAACCGTTTCTTTCCATTTCGTTTTTCTAATATATGAGAGAAGCTATAAAATCAAGGTATGTTATATTAAACATTAGTTTCCCACCCTTATTTTGATTTGGAAAACAAGCCCATTGCCCTCTTGTGGGTGGAGTAATCTGAACTTTAAATCTCATATAGTTTCAGTCTTGATAGTTCTAAAGATGAAGAGATGCAATTATGTCTTAGGCCTTGTTTATTTCTATCCAAGATTATATAATGGGATAATGGTGTGTATGCCCTCAGTCTAGACGTCAAATGTGCTTTTACTCTTCCTCTCCAGATTTGTGATTTTGCCATCGCTATTTTCAAATGAATGGACTGTTTGCTTTTGGTTTGGATGTTGGTTACCTATAACCGGATTTTAAGTTTTTTAAATAAGAAACAAGATATGGAAACTGGAAAATGACAATATTGCTACAATTCCACCCTAAACTTATCTAGCCTGAGTTGCCTTTCTTTTCATGCTCATGTCCTGTGGAACCCTAGCCCGATGCTCGGCACGTCGTTGCGGTGGCAAGGTGGCGGGCTGGCTGCGGGGCTCATATATAATACATACAAGTTAAGGAGAATAGCTTATTAGTTTATGAAAATCTGTGGCCATTAAATTGTAATCATTTAGCTATAATATGTACATGTTTGTTTCAGTTTATTTAGCCATAATATGTACACATTTGTTTCAGGTTTATAGATTATAAGTTGGATTACATAATTTGGGGTGGGAAACATACACCCCCATATAGATATGTGAATTGTAATGTCATGCAAATATAGATATTATAGACCTTGTGATTAATATATAATCTCGGCGATGTATTTGAAGCTGCTGAATCCTCTCTTCTTTGTCCCTTCCATGTACATGTACCCTCGTAGTCATGAATTGGGGGCATTGAAGCTCGGCAGAGGGAGTTTTATGCAAAGATGCTTTTGACCTTGCTCTTTTAGGGGTTGCAAAGAGTCGCTTGGCGACATTTCCAAGTTTAGAAGCTTCTTACAAGGTAGCATTCAACATGGATTCAGTCAGACAAATGAACAACCAACAGGGCGAAGAAGGAAAGAATGCGAGTAGCTGAATCAGCAAGTGGTCATCATCCAACACAGGAGTCCATTCATGGACATAGGTGCTTCTGAAAGATGGTGCTTTAGAGGACTGCTTTGGAATATAAATACTATCCCAATAGATTGTATTTCCCTTGCTCCATCACCAATTTGTAGTACTAGCATAACCGCATAAGCAAAGCAGAAAACTGTATGAGTAAGGACTAGGTTCTCGTTGAGATTGTTTGTTGGCACTATTTATTGGTTTTAGGTTATATCAATTAATTATTTATTCAATAATAATAGTAATTATTTGATCATCAAAATTGACTTGGATCATGTTTTTTGTATTGCCAAGATTGTTTTGCCGCTATCGCTTGGCGGGGATAATGTTTTTCTTGACCTGAAACAATTATATTGCCTTGTTTTGATTTTTAGACCCTGTTGCAACTATGTATTGAAAGGTTGTTTTTACTAAAGTGAATTATGGACAAAGTGTCGCCGTAGCGTTAGCACGGGCACTATAGTAGTTACTAGTAGGAGTACCACCTTTTCTCCCGATGAGGCTGCCCTGCGATGCGATCAGTGTCGCTCACGTCTGAAATCTCCCGACTGACCCCACTCCGTTGTTGACGGACGGTGGTTGCATGAGGCAATTCCCGTTACGTTGTCGGCAAGCATCAACCATTATTGCATGCATCATCATCAATTCAATGCCGGTTGGTTTATTGGTTGGCGACTCGCTCTCCTCTCCAGTCTCTCCAGCAAGCCAGCAACAACCTGGGCTACCACTGCTATGCGATACTACGAGCATCCACATGGCATGCATCAGCAGCGACCCCGAACCGATCACGGCCGGCCCAGGACGACAAGTGTCACCGGACGCGGATGATAGGGACGTTCGTTACCGACAGTCACGCATCGGCCTATTTTTTTAAAAAAATTCCAGCGTAGTAGTACTACGGCAGCAGATTCGCGAAACGCACCGGCTGAAAAAAAACGTGCAGTGAATGAATGAGCCGGCGCGAAATGTTTCGTGCACGAGCCTTGTCGTGTCCTGTCTGTCTGTCTCTCTCTCTCTCTAGCTGGCTTCGCTAGATCGTGCAACGAGATTTGTCACTGTAGTACTCGTACATCGCACACAGGGTCCGGTACTCTGGTGGCCCCGCAATTCAGCCGGATAGCGTCGACGGCGGCCACGGTGAACGCACACGCGCGCCGTGCGCGCCGGTGGACTTTTTGCGGTGGCCTCCGACAGACAGGCCTAGTACTAGGGCGAGGCCCACCTACTACTGGGCTATGCTATGCTGCCAGCAGCAGGGGCCCGGGCCTGTCTAGAAGACCACGCCTACTACCCAGCACCAAAAAAGAAACACCGTCTGACGTTCCCCCGGTGGGGCCAGGGCGCAGCGAAATGGAGGGATCTCTCGCCTCTCGGACCTGAACGGGAAAACACGGTACCCGCAGGGGGCAGGCCGTAAAATGCCGAGTGGAAGGCCCCTGGCCTTATCCACCCGGTGGTGCGGTGCCAGCTCGGACGTCGCGTGGTCGGGCAGCGGCGCGCAGTCGCGTCACGCGCCACGAGACCCCGCGACGACTCCCTCCCGCGCCCACCGCTTTCGACGCGATTAAACAAAACCACCACCGCTAATCTCTGTTTTGCCCTCCTAATCACGCTGTCACCACCCCCTTAATCGCAGGCACGGCCCCTCGCCTTCTCGAAAAGACGCGACAGGCCGGGCGGACAGTCGGGCAGGGCCAGGGGCGTCCTCCAGCTGTAAACTGGGCAGTCAAACTCGATGCGCACCAGCGACGTCGCTAGCCTCCTTCGCCGACGCGCGGGCCCGCGCTAGAGCGAGGCAGCACGTGTCGGTGACCTAGGGTTCGGCGCCGGCGCGTGCAGGGAGGAGGCTGAGCTGGAGCGCGCTGACCGGGCCCGCGGCTTTTAACTAACGCTATCCACTCACCTTTCCACCACTGCACCCCGGGTTTCCCTCTTTATTTACGGCGGCCTGCCACTGCGTGACAAATTGGCTACCGAGTACCAGTAGTATGCATGTACCTGGAATATACGGAGCTGGAGAAAATGTACAGTAGTCCACTTGTCAAAAGACCTCTTGTGGTCTTGTTTTATTAGCGGTTTTGATTTGATGGAGTTCCTCCTTGCCACTCTTCACTGTCTATAAAAAGTATTGGTTGATTATGGCGGAGGAAAGGATCAGTTAGATAATTGGGGTTGGATAGATGTGGTGGGGGCGACGATATTGATGGGGATATGCTTGTATATGTACCAATGCCAAGCTTGCTAATAGTCTTTTTTACCATGTGGCCACAGGATTTGGCTAGTTTAATCACATCCTCATCTTATCAACCAATGCCGATTAGTTAAAAGACCGTCGGCGCAGCGACATAGGTAAAGATCTTGTGCCTCTTTTCTTTGGGAGCTCAAAGATGTGTGAATGGGTTATAGCAAAATTACTTTATCTATTCTACTCACTTTCAATTAAAAAACTACATATATAAGCTTAGTTTAATATATGAAGTTTTATAACACTAGTACAAAATTGATTTTACATGGTGTCTTGATTTTTTAACCAAGACGAACAACCCGATTGACCGCAAGTTAATAGACGGCTAGGTCGGCCAGGCCCACGGCCAAACTACCGCCTCGATTAAGGCATAGGGGGTGAGTGCATGTACGTTTAAATGTCTTTATGTTGTAGTGTGTAGTTAAAAAATAATATCCCCATCCTACGCCACACCTAACAAAAAAAATCATGAATTTGATGCCAAAATGAATAAGAGGTCTAGAACTGTGGCATCACAAGTTTTGCACCTTCTGAAATAATCAGGCTATTCGGTTGGTCATATAAACAAGCCAACTGATTTGCTGTCGAAGAAATGGTCAAATGTGTTTTAACTGTCACTGTCCCGTCTAGGATTTCTTCCAATTATATTATGCTAGTGCAGTGTCCAACTAGATAAGCCTACCGATGAAGGATAAGATAAATAATACACCTACCGGTCTATGGTACTTAATTATCCTAAAAGATCAGATATTAGCATGAAAGCAAAGTTATTATTACTCGATCTTGACCAACCGAAGCTAGCACTTTCGGTTCTTGCTTATCCTTGAAGCAATTTTTGGTTGGATCCAAGATGTAGAGATATAAGGGTATATTTAAAGTAGACCATAGTTGGTATGATTTCTTTATTTTTTTTATATATACATATATCTACAAGCACCCTCCAAAAGTTATCATGAAATGAGTACAAAATAAATTTAACATAATTTGTTTGGATGAAAAGAACCTATATCTTAGAGCTAATTTAAATTCACCCATTTCAATTTAGAATTGGAGGGGATTGAGGAGTATTTGAACTAATTTCTCCTCTAATACCCTCCAATCTTCGAGTGGAATGATGGATCCAAAGAAGCTCAGTGATTATAAGAGTATCGCAGAGCATCTCTGACTATATTTCAGGATTCAACGGCATCGTGCTTTCAATGATAGTCTACTTTCTCATTGACAATAAGTCACTTACAATGTTTTCGTCAATCTCTAAGATTTATGTGTGTAAATAATTTTTAAAAACTTACTGTATTTACTAGGGACAAGCGAGTATAAGCAATGAACAAACAATTTTATTGATGAATATTTCTTAGTCTTAAATACCCATGCCGTCACCAGATTTGCTATAAAATAAAGAAAGAAAATTTCCAAACACTTAAGATTAAATTAAAACAAAACATCCAAAACTCAAGGGTCAATCCTCAATCCTGCCCTTGGACCATTGTACACACCGGGAATAAATTAAATAAATAAAACAGCCAAAAGGCAATCTTATCCTTTGACGATGGCACAAGGGTAAATCCCGGAAACCCCCTGGGGCACGAGTCATCACCTTCAAAAACCCTTTGCTCGAAAAACCGAGGCGCAGAGCTTCTCCCCTTCCCCGTCTCCACATTTCTTTGCGTCCTCGCGCCTGTCCCCGTCTCGTTCCCTCTCTCCCAACTCCGGTCTAGTGTTCTCATCGGAGAGCGAGAGAATCGAGAAATCGGTGCCGAAGCGGCGGCGCAGGAGAGGAGGAAGAAGGGAAGGGCCGCGAACTACGAGCGCGTCACGTTTGATTCAGGTGAGCACCGGCTTTGCTCCGTGCTTTCATTTGCGCCGCTGTTTCTTTTGGGTTTCCGGTGGGTTGTGGTGGCGTAGAGCCGCGGGAAGTTCGATCCTGGGAAGTTTTGACCTCCATCCATAGTTTTGTATGGAGCAGCGGTTTTGGTTTGGGGATTTTGTCGAATTCTTTATGTTTCGTTCGTCGCACGTGGCCGCAATCTGCTTCCCTGTCTCGTCCTGTTAGGAGTTGATTTGGTTTTGGCTACCATTCGTTTGAAATGAAATCTAATGTGAAAAGGGATTTTTTTTGTTCTTCTGATAAACAAATTTGGGGCTGCTTCTGCAATCTTCTTCGGGACTTTCCAATCTTGCATTCGCATTCCTCTTTTGCTGTAAACATTTTGATCTGTCGTTGCTGCATTCCCGTACAAAACACTGGGCCTGTTTGGTCCTTTTGTTTCTTCCAACCAAGGACGGGGTCGGGCCGTCGGGGGCCGTCGATGTGTTCTTTCACTGTTGCTCTGTTCGTTTCACGCAATAAATCAACAACCGGTTTAGATTCAGACATTCAGTTTGTCTTTGGCTACGTTACTTGCTATTTTTGTTGAGATTTTTGCATGTCAGATGTGTACTATACTTACTTCCTCTGCATTTCTGGCGAAGGAAATCCAGAAAGGTGATTACTATAGCCATGTACTGTATTACCTATAGCCAACAACTTTTTCCCCACTGGTTAGAACATTCTATTTCCCAAAGGTTACAGTGTGTGATGTGTCTGATTGTGATGATAAAGCCCAAGATTTCGCCCCAATTAGCTGACCGTGCCAAGTATTTACACTTCTGCAGAGCAGCTATGCAGTTGTTACAAGTGTAAACTCTGGCGCTGCTGGATGCAAGTAGATTTGTTTTTTTTTTTTTTTTGTTTTTGATATAATTGCTCGAAATTAAGAGGCTGTGCTTAACACCGTGTTGCAACTGGCATCAGCTGTTCAGCAGCCAGCACAGGTTGCATGGGGTCCTGGATCATGTTCCCGTGTCTGTTTTGCGATAGGGTGTTCAGCAGTATCAAAGTATCTTGTGTAGGTCATCTGTGGCTGAATAGGTCTCGCATTTTTTTACCCCTGGAGTAATGCATTGTGCATAATGGATCCTGGACCCCTCTGGATTGGGATGCCAAGTACTATGTGTCTCAGAGTTTATTGTGGTGGATAAGAAAGGGGGGGGGGCTGGACTGAGTGGTTGCATCATGCTGATGGAGTGTGGTAGTGGTACTGTAGTGGTGGTCCTAGTATTTCTATTCTTATGTTTTCGTGGAAGGGCGCGTGGACCATCCTGTTGTTTGATTAGTTCCTTTTGGAATGGATATTGTGGGCCTCAACTGAAGTAAATATGCTCGTGTTTTGGATCTTTAGAAATGGTATGAGCTGGACATGAGGACTCGTGTTCAAGACCGGTTGTAGTTGTAGAAAAGCATCCTTGTTTCTCAGACCTCCAATAAGGTCCCTGCAATGGTGCCTTCAAACAGTTGCTGCCTATCATCTTTTTTCTTTGTTGATATTGTTGTGCTGGAATGAAGTGTCACTGTGCTTGATAGGAAGTGGTTTATTCCTAATCCTTGTCAATACAATCAACTGAGTTATACATAAGTGCATTACATCCGTTTTTACTACTCTGTGCAGTCTTTCTTTCATTGCCTAAGCTCTGTGCCGATATTATCCATATTTACTTGCTTCAGAGTTCAGATTCATAATGCAAGAATTGATGAACTTAGTCAGTCCACTTAATGTATGTAAATAAACTATTCCAATTTGTGACAATGTAGTGGGCAATTTTGCGAACATTTTTTTCTGTTTTACACATAATAAATAAAATATCTGATAAAATAAATTCCAAAGATACACTTCCATGAAATTGGATTATTAATCAATGACTTGATATATATCCATTTCTCCTTTTATGTGTTTGTTCATAGTAGGCATTATGAGTGTTCCAAGATTAATGCAATATCTTTGATATTGTACCAAGAAATGGTAGTTAACATCAAAGTTGGCTGATGTACTCTGTTTATTCTTTCACAGGAGTTCATTTTGTACAGTGCTACCTACTTTGATGCGAAGGCCTCAACAAGTTAGCCTGAGACAAGATCACTGGAACCATGGTTTCAAAATCATATTCAAATCTGCTAGACTTGACCTCTGGAGATGGATTTGACTTTCGACAACCTTTTAAGTCTCTTCCTCGTGTTGTAACTTCTCCTGGCATTATATCTGATCCTGATTGGGATACAATAAGTGACGGTGATTCAGTTGGTTCAGCATCTTCTACCGAGAGGAAAAATAATTGTTGCCAACTTCCTTCCGCTGAATTGTACAAGAGATGAAACTGGGAAGCTGTCCTTCTCATTGGATCATGATGCACTACTCATGCAACTTAAAGATGGTTTTTCAAATGAGACTGATGCTGTGTATGTGGGCAGTTTGAAGGTTCAGGTAGATCCTAGTGAGCAGGACCAAGTTGCACAGAAGCTTCTTAGGGAATATCGATGCATACCTACTTTTCTCCCATCTGACCTGCAGCAACAGTTCTATCATGGCTTCTGTAAACAACAATTATGGCCACTTTTTCATTACATGCTTCCAATTTGCCTAGACAAGGGTGAGCTATTTGATCGCAATCTGTTTCAAGCCTATGTCCGAGCAAACAAACTTTTTGCAGATAAAGTTATGGAAGCAATCAATACAGATGATGATTGTGTTTGGATTCATGATTATCATCTCATGCTGCTCCCCACATTCTTGAGGAAGAGGTTACACCGAATAAAGATTGGTTTCTTCCTTCACAGCCCTTTTCCCTCCTCAGAAATCTACAGGACTCTGCCTGTAAGGGATGAAATCCTGAAGTCACTGCTTAATGCTGATCTCATTGGTTTCCAAACATTTGACTATGCACGCCACTTCCTATCTTGCTGTAGCAGATTGCTAGGCCTGCATTATGAGTCAAAACGTGGTTACATTGGAATAGAGTATTTTGGCCGGACAGTGAGTCTAAAGATCCGTTCTGTGGGTGTCCATGTTGGTCGGCTTGAGTCTGTCTTAAAGTTGCCTGCTACAGTTAGTAAGGTTCAAGAAATTGAACAAAGGTATAAGGGCAAGATACTCATGTTAGGTGTAGATGACATGGACATCTTCAAAGGAATAAGTCTGAAATTGCTTGGACTGGAGCTTCTTCTGGATAGAAACCCAAAGCTTAGAGAGAAGGTTGTCCTTGTACAAATTATCAATCCAGCAAGAAGCACAGGGAAGGACGTGCAAGATGCTATTACAGAAGCTGTCTCTGTGGCTGAAAGGATTAATACAAAGTATGGTTCAAGTTACAAGCCTGTTGTCCTAATTGATCACCGCATACCATTTTATGAAAAGATTGCATTCTATGCTGCGTCTGATTGTTGTATTGTGAATGCTGTGAGGGATGGCATGAACTTAGTACCATATGAGTATACTGTTTGCCGACAGGGAAATGAGGAGATTGATAAACTCAGAGGCCTTGACAAAGACACCCATCACACAAGCACACTTATTGTTTCAGAGTTTGTGGGTTGCTCCCCATCTCTTAGTGGTGCTTTCAGGGTAAATCCTTGGAGTGTCGATGATGTGGCGGATGCCTTGTGCCGTGCTACTGATTTGACTGAATCTGAGAAACGGCTGCGGCATGAAAAGCATTATCGCTATGTCAGTACTCATGATGTTGCTTATTGGGCACGCAGCTTTGTTCAAGATCTGGAAAGAGCATGCAAAGATCATTACAGCCAAAGGTGTTGGGCTA
Organism: Chrysopogon serrulatus; assembly: GCA_015844335.1. NCBI lineage: Eukaryota > Viridiplantae > Streptophyta > Magnoliopsida > Poales > Poaceae > Chrysopogon > Chrysopogon serrulatus. The sequence continues at coordinate 86,898 of JADLZL010003292.1, read as the reverse complement.
TTGGGTTCGGTCTGAATTTTAGAGTTATTGCTCTTTCTCCTGGTTTCAGAAAGCTGTCTTCGGAGCACTTCGTTTCTTCTTATAACAAGGCTTCTAGAAGAGCTATATTTCTTGATTATGATGGTACACTTGTGCCCCAGTCATCAATCAACAAAGCTCCAAGTGAAAAAGTCATTTCCATTCTTAACACATTATGTAGTGATCCAAAGAATGTTGTATTTATAGTTAGTGGACGAGGACGTGATTTCCTTGATGAGTGGTTTTCTCCATGTGAGAAGCTTGGCTTAGCTGCAGAACATGGCTATTTTATCAGGTATGCCAGTCAAAAGCTATCATTATTGTTACACAGACACACACACCATTGTATCCTTAGGATGTGATGAACTATGCATGTGTTTTCAGATGAAGCAAGGAAGCGGCATGGGAGTCAAGCTATTCAAGTCCGCAGCAAGAATGGAAGCACATTGCTGAACCTGTCATGCAGGTTTACACAGAGACAACAGATGGATCTTCAATCGAGTCAAAGGAAAGTGCTCTAGTATGGCACTATTTGGACGCAGACCATGATTTTGGTTCCTTCCAAGCAAAGGAGCTACAGGATCATCTTGAGAGGGTGCTATCAAATGAGCCTGTTGTTGTGAAGTGCGGTCATTATATTGTAGAAGTGAAACCGCAGGTATATTCCCATTGACGTCATAAACAGTACCATTTCATTTCCCTATTGGTTACATCCCGCACTAACTGAACAACTTTACTCATGCAGGGAGTTAGCAAGGGTCTTGCTGTCAACAAGCTGATTCACACACTCGTCAACAATGGGAAGGCACCGGATTTCCTGATGTGCGTTGGCAACGACAGATCTGATGAGGACATGTTTGAAAGCATCAACGGTATGATCTCCAATGGTGTCTTGTCACCCACAATACCGGAGGTGTTTGCCTGTTCAGTTGGTCAGAAGCCCAGCAAAGCAAAATATTATGTGGACGACACCAGTGAAGTAATCAGATTGCTCAGGACTGTAACCTGCGTCCCATCGCAGCGGGAGGATGTCAATGCCAACCATGGGCGTGTGACATTCAGAGACGCACTTGATTACGTGGACTAGAACCACAAGTCAGTTACCCGAAATTATTAGCTGCAAAAAGCATGTAAATTCCATTGTCTCCCGTCTCTCAATGGTTCATTCTAGGATGGTGTGTTAATCCAGAATTATAGATTAGCCGACATGAATCGTCACCACTACATAGAACAGCGGAAATGTGAGCTGAAGTTCACCTTTTTGAGTTTCAGGTGATGTGTGTGTGTGTAGGCAATTTTGGTAGGGAAGGGGCGCTGTTTCTGGAGGTTCGCAGTGTGAAAGCGAGGCCTCTTGTTCAAACAGGCATTGGTTGTCTGAATCTATTCTCCTGCTGCTATATTGATGGTTGTGTTGGTTCTTCTAAAACTTATCTCTGGATTAATTTCAGCTCACAATTTAGCACTCTACCTGTAATGCCTGTTATAGTGCTATACGATTCATGGCTTCTTTTTCACCAAGTAAAAGAACATTCTTGGTGCTGCAAAACTTAGTCTTTTACTCATTGAAAATGGTAGTGTCCAAAATGCTGGAGCCCCCTGGTGTAGTCAGAGTAGCCGGAAGTAACCTTATATTGCAATGGGAACTACTCCGGTACTACTCCTTTTTTTAAAATTGCACACATCTCAAAGCATCTTATCTCTTTTTATTAATTATTTTCTTAATTAATTCTAACCTGGGTCCCGAGTGGGCTTGACCTATCCATGCCAAGCCCTGCGCGCAGCCCAGAAACCCAGGTGGAGTCCCCTCTCTCGTATTGTCGGCTTTGGCGGCAGTTTATTTATTTTTTTATATTTTGTCACGAGGCCATCGCCGCTGCATCTGCTTGTGTCCCGGCTGCGCCACCGCCGAATCCCTGCATGCTCGCCTCCTTCGCCTAAGTCACCCTCACGCCTCCTGCCGCTCCTCGAGCTCCCATTTGCTTACTACATGTTGGTTGGAGGGCTCCGATTTACACGCTAGAGGATAGTGTCAAACATAAATAAAGATTTTGAAAGTACTCGAATAAGAATACTAGTAGTTATAGAGATTTAGTAATCTTGTTGTTTTGCGTCTATGTAATAACTTGTACTTGACTGTTGAATCTTGTACGCACTTTCTGTTGTAGTATTATTCTGTTAGAAAGCTCGGTTCTCTGAATTTTCTCGGATACAGAGGCCAAATTATTACTAAGAATAGCAATGCACAACTATGACTAATCACTGCAGATGGTACGATAAAATTGCCCAGCGTTCTAATGCCATCGTGAGGCACCGCTGTGTTGGAAGTTGAGGGCAGGCTGCAGCATCCTGGATGCTCGCTTGGTGGACAAGATGACCTTCGTGGTGGACAAGGAGCACAGGGAGGGAGCTGTGCGCGGACTGGTGAGGGTAGGTGACTGAATGGCTGAGTCGGGGGCACCTCAAGACCACGAGCGCCTAGCAGTCATGGCCGGCCGGCCTGCACTCTTTCTCGACGAGGCAAGCGAGACGGCGAGCAAGGATGTAGTGGTGGCAGCAGGGGCTAATGGAGAATGAGGAGCGCTGTGGCGGCCAGGCGACGAGCATGATGCGACGGTGGTCGCGGCGCGGAGGAAAAACTGACGCCGCACTAAATGGATTATACTAGGCGGAAATCACGATGGTTTCTAGGCTTGGACTGGGCATGATACATGGACGGGCATAGCCCACTCGGACCCAGATTAAAATTAATTACGGAAATAATTACTCATAAATAGAGATAGGTTGCTTTAAGATATGTGTAATTTCCTAAAAGAGGAGTACCGGAACAGTTTCCTATTGCAATTACTAAAAGAATTATTGTGATAGGTAGTAGCGGTAGGTTGCTCCCAGTTAGATGCAAAGTCGACTAGTTATCAACTGCAACTAGAAGAATCCTTGTGACTAGAAGATGGACATCATCTGCGGGTACTTGAATGTGTAGCATTGTTCATCCTGCATACTAGCCAGTGTGTACTCAGACCGTCCAAGGGCTCTCAGATCCTTGTGATATAGACTAGGAAGCTTTACTTTGTCTGAACCCAGACCTCGATGCACTGCGCGTCTGTTCTTGAAGTAAGGTGCGTCAAGGTTAGTGTTGCCACACAGGTAATTATCCTGAATCCGACTAGTCCATGCTGAAATCGAGTAGTCATCTGATGTGTGATGCTCAATGGCACCGCCGAGTAAGATCTTGTGTATTGTAGAGTCTGAAATCACTAGTTGATAGCGTGAACTATTATATTACATTATATTATAGACAAATATATATAATATACCATTTATGTCGATGGCTCAAAAAATATTGTAATTATGTTCATATTATTTATACTTCGTCTGTTTTGTTCAAATAACAAAACATTGGCAGCTGAAATAGTATTCATGATTAATCATGACTACATATAAGCATTAAACAACTTGTAGAAAATGAAGTAGACAACTCATTACGACATGTTAGATGTCCGTGTGTCAAACTCTAAGAACTTACAAACAACCTCTCGTGATTTGTGTGTGCCATACAACTTGCTCGGCAGCCATTCTTTAATTTGGCTTGTTTTCAGATGTTGCTGGCAGCAGTAGAACCACCAGCTAGAGCCAGCCAGCAACTCCATACAGCACCAGCAGGCTGCCGAACACGTCGCCCATTAACCCAAAGTGCTAATAATAGTTAACTGCTGCGTTTACATTAGACTGGATAATTGCATTCACCTACTTACTACTGAAACTTTACTTGATGAGTAACCGACGAGTGTGTGGCCGTATGGTACCACTCCAAAAACCGAAGCTTCGAGTTTGCCAAAATTCATTTGGCAAATCTTGTGATTTGACAACTCTCAAAAATATATATCAAGTGAAAAAAGAGTCCCTCTCCAATAGTTTGGTATAATTCACTTGCCAAACACAGATCAAACTTACATTAGGAACCCCGAGACAGAAACAAGATTATGTTTATATCCTTCCACCTCTTGAAAACTTACATCAGGAGAACCCTAAAACAGAAACAAAATTATTTTTTCACCCTTCCACCTCTTCTAAAAGCTCGATGGCAAATCGCGTCCGTGCGCGGGAGGAAAGAATAGTAACTTGGGATAAATGAGGAGTTGATTTGAGGAGTTGTTGGAGAGGGTTTTTTTGTGATTTTGCCAAAAAAATAAGGATAGCAAGTTGAAATACCAAGTTGTTGGAGATGCACTTAGTACTCTAGTCGAAATATATTGGACTTCAACTACAAAATCTTAAATTTGAGTTGACACGTTTGAAACCATGACTTAGTTATTGCAGAACGAACATATATATTGGTTCATTATTTTGGGAAACAAATTCTATGCACTCAGGTTGCACAGCACCCAACGTGCAGCACGGCCCATACGCACGACATGTATCCTTTTTAACCTCACGTGGATGTATATCTAGCCATGCAGCTCGAGCTCGTTGGTACAGACCGAGGCCTATTTTTTTGGCCTGACCAAAGCATGGCCCAATACAGTGACCTACGGGCCTAGGCTGGCACGGCCCGAGGGAATAGGCCGCGCTTGGGATGTATACTAGGCACGTGGCATGGCACAGGTGCTCCAACAGCAGACATGACGATGGTCCGGTACCCCATCCGACCATCCCCACCTGTGCTGCCGCACAACCCCCTCCCACTCCCCTCCCAGCGCCGCACTCGGCCTCCTCCTTGCCTTTTCTGCGCAATCGGCGACATCTCCCTCATCTCCCTTGCACACGACTGTCTCCTTCCTGCGCACTAGTATAGTGCCCGTGCTAACGCTACGGCGACACTTTGTCCATAATTCACTTTAGCAAAAACAACCTTTCAATGCATAGTTGCAACAGGGTCTAAAATCAAAACAAGGCAATATAATTGTTTCAGGTCAAGAAAAACATTATCCCTGCCAACGATAGCGGGAAAACAATCTTGGCAATACAAAAAACATGATCCAAGTCAATTTTGATGATCAAATAATTAATATTATTATTGAATAAATAATTAATTGATATAACCTAAAACCAATAAATAGTGCCAACAAACAATCTCAATAGAACCTAGTCCTTACTCATACAGTTTTGCTGCTGCTTATGCAGTTATGCTAGTACTACAAATTGGTGATGGAGCAAGGGAAATACAATCTATTGGGATAGTATTTATATTCCAAAGCAGTCCTCTAAAGCACCATCTTTCAGAAGCACCTATGTCCATGAATGGACTCCTGTGTTGGATGATGACCACTGCTGATTCAGCTACTCGCATTCTTTCCTTCTTCGGCCTGTTGGTTGTTCATTTGTCCTGACTGAATCCATGTTGAATGCTACCTTGTAAGAAGCTTCTAAACTTGGAAATGTCGCCAAGCAGCCTGCTGCAACCCCTAAAAGAGCAAGGTCAAAAGCATCACTGCATAAAACTCCTCTGCTGAGCTTCAATGCCCCCAATTCATGACTCTGAGGGTACATGTACATGGGAGGGACAAAGAAGAGAGGATTCAGCAGCTTCAAATACATCGCCGAGATTATATATTAATCACAAGGTCTATAATATCTATATTTGCATGACATTACAATTCACATATCTATATGGGGGTGTATGTTTCCCACCCCAAATTATGTAATCCAGCTTATAATCTATAAACTGAAACAAATGTGTACATATTATGGCTAAATAAACTGAAACAAACATGTACATATTATAGCTAAATGATTACAATTTAATGGCCACAGATTTTCATAAACTAATAAGCTATTCTCCTTAACTTGTATGTATCAACCTACTAATCAACCTACTAATGCACCAAGTTTTCTTTTCTATGTCCACCCAAAAAAACATCCCCCACTGAGGAGGCCTCCCTTCGTGTATCCCAAAAAATATACCCAACAATTCAACACCATCAAAATCAACTGACCAGATTGATTTTAGACATTCTCTCTCCTTACTCACCCACGCACGGACGGACCAGATCGAGTGTATGGTCCTTACTCACCCAACCGCTGCGCGCTCATCCCGCGAGACCGCCCGCCCGTGATTGATGAAACGAAAGAAGATCGAATGAATTGGGAGGCGGGATCGGGAGATGGCGGCGGCGGCTCCCTCCATGAGCAGGCGCTCCTGCGCTTAGGGTTTGGCGAAGGGCATGGCGGCTACTTGTGCCACCTGGGTTGCGCGGCGTTCGTGGTGCGGCGCTAGGCAGCCCCACGCTGTCGCAACCGGCGGCGAAGCCTCCCCATGGCATGCGGTGGCGGTAGCGGAGGGCTGGACCGACCTCGCATGCAGAGCGTTGCACCTACGGCCTGGGCGTGTCGGCCTCCGCCACCACCGAGATCCAAAGCCGGCACGACCACTCCTCCGCGGCGCCGATCGCAGCAAGCAGCACACCACGCACCCCACCAACGCCTCGACGGTCTCCTCGGCGGCGGGCCGCAACGTCCGGCGCTGGAGATGCGGGGCGGCCGCAGCCCACAGCCCCTCGAGCGTAAGTGAGCCCCGAGAATAGCGCCCGCCGGCCACCCGTAACATCTTGAGGTGAATAGTCTACTGCCATCCTCAGTTTGTTTTCTACTTTTCTTAGGGCTAGCATTATATTCCTGATTATAATGTAATAATGTAATTTTTTTGTGCTTTTTCGGATGTCCCATTGAGGCCTGGCATGACGAATTAATTGGGTTTGGATTTCCTGCTGTAGTTGTCTGAATGCTCAACTTATCGGTAGTTTTCCTGTGTCACACATGTATTTTACTATTTTTCTTTCTATTTTGTTCCATCCGAATGTTTGACTTTCAGGTTTAGTCTCAGTGTAATATTCTTCTGTAACTGTCTAGAGTAAGTTAATACTTTATGCCATCATGATTGCTGAGATAGTCTACTGTTAGTTCTCGAGAAACTTAGCCACACACTCTCAGATGGTCTACTATTAGTTCTGAATGATAGTTGGACACACACTCTGAATTAACCTTGGCTCATGATAGATGTTAAACAAGAATGTAAATGAGGATTTGATATGTAGAGAATTTGCGTGATGTCTTGGCAAATTGCTTCGGTTCTTGGTGCTGGGCGCCGCCGCTCGTCGCGTCCTCGACTCCATCGAGCTGCTCGTGCCCAATAATGTCATTGACTTCCTACCCAATGGCTTCTCCTCCCCTACCCAGGGCGACATGGTTCGGGACCTCAACCCCTCCATCTCCAATGGCTGTCGTATGAGATTTCTTTCTTGTTTTTTTTTTTTGGGAGTATTGTGTCCAGAATACTAACCGTGCCTGAGCGCACTGCAGTTTTCAGTGTTCAGATCATATTGATGTTCAGTGTCGGCGCCATGGTCAGGGCGATCGCCATCGGACAGATGGCCAAGCACATTGGCCGTAAAGGGGTGGTAAATTAGACTGTTCCCGTCTTTCCTTTGCTATTGATATTCCGTATTAATCATGCAGTTCTGGTGTGCCTAATAAATGGTGATGGTGTGGACTGTGTATTTCAATGTATTACAACAGTTCAGTGGTAGTTTATTGTACCAGAGGAGTACATGTTCCCTGAATTTAATTTCACCCATTGCTGCTTCTGAAATCGTAAGATTCATGCATGTCAAATTCTGTTTTACAGGATGCCTCATTTCTATACATGGGATGATTGCTTTAAGGGTTTAATGTCGTTGTCATATCCTATACGGTTCGCATGTAAGCAAGATTTTGTGGAGATTTATACCGACTAAGTGTGTTTATGAGTTTGTCACTGTGATCCGAAAAATCTAAGTGCTATGGTGAATTTGGCAACATATTATTTATTTCCGATTCACTTTCTTCTATAAAGGTGTCAATGCTCTGTCCTTACCAGTGACCTGTTTCTTTGTTGGGATTGCCATGAATTCAGTTCCTACCATTTGATTGACCAGTGATACTGATTTTTGACATGCATCCATTGTTCCTAAATATGTTGTGTTAGTACCCCTTTTTTTGGTCTGACCAAATAGATGCATACTTACAATTTGGGTTTTGTTTCCTTCAGTTTAAAGTCCAGAGCATGGCACGGCGCAGGCAGCAAGTGAAATCAAATTGGAGGAGGTGCTATACACCTACACTGCTATACAAAGCTCTTGGATCTAACCTCAGGTGGAATATGGGTGTGGCTAAACAATGCGAAGCCATGTTTTATCTTGGAATTTGACTGCTTGTAATTTGGCTTTAGCTAGGTGGACATACCTTATTGTACGAACAACAGTCATTTAAATTTACTAAACTTTTGTCAGGTTAGGTGGAGCTGTACTAATGTGCTAATGCCTTGTCAAACCCTAAATAATCTTTATCAGATTTATCAAATAGGTTTTCATTTCAAATGTTCCCCCCTACAACATCAACCTCTCTCTGTTTGTTTTCCTCATAAATGGAAAAAACATTGTCATTTGGTTGTTTTCATGAGCATTTCTGAAATACTCATTTGGTTGTTTTCATGAGCATTTCTGGAATATAGCCGTAGCGTTAGCACGGGCATTATACTAGTTATATATGAGCCCCGCAGCCAGCCCGCCACCTTGCCACCGCAACGACGTGCCGAGCATCGGGCTAGGGTTCCACAGGACATGAGCATGAAAAAGAAAGGCAACTCAGGCTAGATAAGTTTAGGGTGGAATTGTAGCAATATTGTCCATTTTCCAGTTTCCATACTGTTTCTTATTTAAAAAAACTTAAAATCCGGTTATAGGTAACCAACATCCAAACCAAAAGCAAACAGTCCATTCATTTGAAAATAGCGATGGCAAAATCACAAATCTGGAGAGCAAGAGTAAAAGCACATTTGACGTCTAGACTGAGGGCATACACACCATTATCCCATTATATAATCTTGGATAGAAATAAACAAGGCCTAAGACATAATTGCATCTCTTCATCTTTAGAACTATCAAGACTGAAACTATATGAGATTTAAAGTTCAGATTACTCCACCCACAAGAGGGCAATGGGCTTGTTTTCCAAATCAAAATAAGGGTGGGAAACTAATGTTTAATATAACATACCTTGATTTTATAGCTTCTCTCATATATTAGAAAAACGAAATGGAAAGAAACGGTTCAGAGGAATATATAGAATAAATCATTCCTTCGTCACGGTACATCCAAACTAATTTAGTGTTGTGCTGAAACTCAGAATTTTACTCTGGATGCGCATCATGCCATCCAAACTAATTTACTGTTGTGCTGAAACTCGTAATACTTGCTTCTTGGCTGCACTTCCTGGGACAACTAAATTTTTTTAGTTTTTTTAAATAATCAGAAAACTTGAACAGCTAAAATAGTAAAAACATCAGCTGCTGGTTAAGTTTAGCCTCGCCCCTGTGGTGCAGTCCAAACAAAATAGAGCAATTTAATATATCTAAAGAAGTAGAGTTGATGTTGCTGGAGTTCAAGAAACCAGCAACAGTAATCTTATTTAATTTTGTTATTTCCTCATTTTTACCATTTACTACTTATAAGGTTAACATGGTGAAACATGAAATGCAGTACATAAGATTCAAGAAAGAAAAAGATTACCAATTGCTTTTGTATTTTTCTAAGCAATTTACAATTTCACAAGGGTTAAAGAGCCCTGTAGGCTTGTGTCACCATTGGTAGCATGCAAAAAATATGTACATCTACTGATGGTTCAGTTACCTACAAAACCTTACAGAGAACTTTAGGAAGAAGCTCTCTGCAACAATGTTTAGAAATACTTACCTGCCAAGTGGTCAATTGAACTGTTGACATACGTAGTTCAGAATTAGAAATGGCTGGCCACCCATATTGGTATTCCCGACAATAGAAATGTACAAGTGGTTTGCACGTTATTGATTGAGGACCAGCAACAGGTATTCACCACGCCTTGATTACCAATGAATCTGATAAAAGCACTAAAGGAGCCATAGGTCAAAAATCCATAATGAAACAAAAAAGAAGGGGGAAATAATCAAACTGACCAATAGTTAAAAAATCAAGCAAGAACCTGACCTTGATGGATGAGCCAAATGAAGCAGCTCCTTCTAACTTGTTTTGGCATGCCCAACACACTGCACAGCCTGACAACGCTTGGCAATGTCCCAAAAGCCGATGGATGACAATCACTGTGGCCATAAAATTAATCTAGTTTGAAACACCAAGCTGTCAAGTTAACAAATTCAATGGTGCACTGAAGAAGCCAAATTTCGTATGGATTGAGCAGGGCGATAAATATGAATTTCCTAAATTTAATATAAATTGCCTTATTTCCTAAATTTAAGCTCAATACCTTGCCACCATAACAAGTTAGCAAAAAAAAATGTAGGTACGGTTTTTTAAAAAAAATCTATAGAACAATTAACTTCATTGATGCATCAAAAGTTCGGTTTATATGGTTGATGGTTTATATATTTGTTGAATCATCAGTGGACATGAATTTATATATTTCCAAACCATGTTAGCTTATCTTTCTCCTGCTCCAGCGCTATCCAATAAGTTCTGCAATTCCACATCAACCTAAATTGGGTAAAAAAACATTGATCAGACCATAGGTTTCCATCAAAATAATCACCGCATATGGCATATCTAATTCCATAATACAACATTTTCTTCCCAGCAGTAAACTGCATATTAGCCTTACAAAGTGCTATAAAGGCTAGTTCTTCTGAAAACCGCAATGAGAAAATAGCTTAATTAACTTTTTTTTTTGAAAACTACCAAGTTTCAATAGATAAATCTGATGAGAATCCCTTCATGCTAAATGCAAAGAAATTTTTATAGGGTTAAAAAGAAATATCATTGTAAAACATGTGAGCATTCTGTACAGAAGATCTTTAAATTGCTTTGCAATATCAAGATGGTAAAATGTTAGAGACAAACCTAGGATCAATTTATCTATTGCATAAAGGGACGCCAGTTCCAGGGCATGAACGAAAGTTAGCATCAGCAAAGAAAGAGTAGTATCCTTCTCTCGTACATCTGCCATTAGCATCTCACAACCATCAATTAACCAAGTACACGCGCACGTACACATGAAGAGGATAAGAGCCGCCGACCGCGAGGGCGCATGTGTGTCTGTGAGGACGGCGCACGAGCGCACCGGAATATGGGGAAGAGGACACGGGCCGGAGGAGGAGGGCCGAGGTCGCCACCGCGACGCACGATGATGAGGCTCGTTGGACTCCAGCTGCTCGTCAGACGCCAAGGCTCCCAAAGAAGGAGCCGCCGCTAGACGCCGACGCTGACGGCGGCGGCGGCGTCGAGCCGGTGTTGGATCTCCAAATTAGGGCCGAAAAGAGGGGCCGCCGCGGGGCGGGCGCTGGTGCTCTTCTTTTGGTATTTCCTGCTCCGATAAGAGCGTGGCCGCGCCCACTGGAGACGGTGCCGCCGGCGCCCCTAAGCCCGGAGGCGACGCACCGCCACGCGTGGATGGAGTCCAAAGCCTGGGCGCGCCTCCTGCGTTGTCTTGTCCAAGTCCTCGATCTAGGGTTCAAGCGAGAGGTAGAGAGAGAGTAATGCCTCAGGAGAGAGAGGGAGGAGTGCGCAACGTGGTGGGGATGTGAGGGGAGAGAGGAGCCGGAGCGTGCGGGGAGAGGGAGAGAGATACGCGTGCGGCGTGGAGGGCGCGAGGAAGCGGGAGGCGCGTGGGGAAGAGAGAACGTCAGCGTGGCACCGGCCGCACGGGAAGCGCCCAGGCTTCAGGCCACAGCCTTTTGCTCCAGCCGTAGGATCCGGGTTGTAGCAGGTGAGGGTTGATTAAGGGCCTTAGATTTTGATGATGTTGGATTTTTGTGTGCATTTTTTAGGGTACGCAATGGTTAGAGGTCCTCAGCGGGGGACGTATTTTTGGGTGGACGGAGTATAATTTAACAATTCCCTTATAGTAGAGATGATGATGCTAGCAGGCGCAGCCGACTCCCTCTCACGGCCGCGCGCAGCTTTCGCGCCCAAAGTTGAGCGGCGACAGTTGGAGCCTCGTCCATGCTTCCCCGTGCGGCCCCACCTCAAGGGAAAGTGCGCGGGCGGTCGGATCTGCCTTGGGGACGAGCGTGCCAGCGACAGGATCGGCTTAAGACTATGCACACTGGGAACGGCATATGCATCCGGTACAGGAGATAGAGTGCCATGTAGGCCAAAAAAATAGCCGCAGCGGGGGACATTAAACGATACGGAATCGGCCTGCCCACGCCAAATACCCGCACTGACCGGCCTGTGGCGTTCGCACGGAACCAGACGGTGGCGGGACCCAAGCACGCGGCAGAGCATGCGCGGCAGAGGGAGGAGAGGGAATCTTTGGTGGGCCCTGCTATTTAAACTTAAAAAAATATTTTTACTCACAAACTATAAATCTAAATTAAATTTCGATTGCACCATTAAATTCGTTGCAATAAATTCTTTAAAACTAGATCTCACATGAATATATTTAGATAAAATGATAAGTGGGTCCCATAATGGATAGAGTATGGTATAAAGGATGGATGGATGTGGAAGAATTGGATATAGAAGAGAGAATTTTGCTGACTAGACAGTATAGAGGAGAGAAATAGAGGACGATGAGTACGGATAGCCTAAGGGGCGAGCGCGCAAGCGGTGCCTGCCGCCAGTGGTTGCCCTGCCTCCCGCTCTTCTCTTCCCTCTCTCTTATGGACCATGGGCTGGAACAGTGCGTAATTTCTGCTATGCTCATCAGACCGGTATGACACAGAAAATGGTCCACGAGGCCGTGCTTGGGGCGGAAGGCCCGGCACGAAGCACACAACGACATGGCCTGCCAGGCACAATGGCAGTGGCGGCCCGACCCCCACCGAGTCGTGTGGGCCCGAGGTCGTGCCCGTTGGCCATCTATATGCGGATGCCGATAATCTAGCTGCCTCCGTGTTCTCTCTGAAGCTAGCTGCGAGCGAGTCGTTGTTTATTTGCTTCCGTGTTTTCTACACCCTGCGCTTCGGAAGCATACGAGGACGGCTAGTACACGGTGTTGTACCGTAGTCGGCGTGCGACACGGGTGCATGTAACTTCTTTTTCCATTGTTTTGGGTTTCTGTCAACACCGCTCCTTCAATTTTTTTTTTCTAGATCCCCTCTGGGCGAAGCATCACCATAACCGCTCATCGACTCCCAAACTAAGACCCTGCAACTCGGAGCTCAAAGAAACCGCGGGTTCCAAAGCGTCTCGCCAGCACCCCTTTCGACTTGGGTTGTTACTTACTCCCTTCATTCATTTATCTTCTTCATCTAAGCCTTTGACGCAATAACAAAGAAGTAGAATAAAAACACTCAGTTTGCATTAATCATCATGGATTGAGCCAATAAGCATCAAAGGGACAATAAATACAGACATGGAACAACTAAGAGCCTCTCCAATGGTCCTTAAATAGCTAGTCTAGAAGGAATTCTATTGGCTATCGAGACATCTTTTTGCAAATAGCTAGCTATATGAGACATTAAAATAATAAAAAAGTAACACTTCCATTGGTCATTGGAGAGAGACCAAATAGCTAGCGACTTTTAAATAGCTAGCGACTTCTAAATAGCTAGTCTAGCACAATCATCTAGAAATACCTCTCTCACATAACTCTCCACTATAGTGTTTATATTTTCTTATTTCTATGTCTCATCTAGCTAGCTATTTGCAAAGATGTCTTGATAGCCAATAGAATTCCTCCTAGACCTGGCTTATTTGAAGACCATTGAGACGCCCCTAAGGAGCAAAGAAAAAGACAATAAATGCAGTGCAGTGGTAGCCAATAAGCAACAAAGAGACAATAAATGTAGACAAGTCCTAAGATAATATGAAGGAGATTTTTAAATAAAAGGATTTTGCTTAGATGAAGAAGACTTTTAAATGGAGAGAGTATTTCTTTTCAGTATAAAGCGTTAAAAACCAGATCATTTACTCTTTGTCGCAAACGTGACTTAAAAACCATGTGGCACCAAAAAGCGATCCTACCAGTAGTAGTAGCTAGGAGCAAGCAGCAGGACCACACCGCTTGTTCCCGGAATAGACCATGATGGACGCGTGCCCAATCCCAGATGGACTCGCGGTCGCGGCACTCGCCCTCTTTTCCCTAGGCATAGCTAAACTACCCTACACATGCACGAGGTGCACATGGGATCCGAGATGCTAGGAGGAGGCTGGCAGCCGACGCTATCAAATCCGCGAGAAGAAGAAGAGCTGTCTCCGCTTCTCACCTCCCCAATCCCCACCCCACTCCCCCAAAAAGCACGCACCACACTTGCTCAATTAATCAATCTCAAAAGTCGTCTCCAATAATTGACCGTATAATACTCGTTGAAAACTGAAAATAAATACTAGTAGTAGTACAGCGACGGGATGGATCCCCGTTCCACTACGCGTACTACTACCTGGCGTGAGCGTGAACGAACTTGGGATCTCGATCCGTCGTCCCATCCATCCCCCAATACCCTCACAATCCCGCGGTGTCACGTCAGGCCACAGCGCACGCACAAAGGAAAGGGTGCTGGTGCGAGACGGGGACGCCGCACGTACGCCCGCCCGCGGCCCGCCTCCCCCAGCCCGCGCCCCCAAGGCCGAAGCTGCTGGCTGGGGCTGGCTGGATTCGGCGATCGAGATCAATCACGCATCACGCAATAATAAAACCGTTGCGGGGGCCTCCATCGCAACATTCTCCTCCTCCTCCCACTTCCCCCCCTCCCGCGCGGCGCGAATTTCACTTCCATCCAGGTCTCTCCGGCGGCCCCACGCGTCTTCGTCGGCGTCGCCCCCCTCCTCCTTCCCTCGACCCGCTTTACTGCGGCACGGCCTCACCTGCACGCAGCACACACGTTGCGTTCCTCCCACCTTCCTGCCTGCCGCCCGCTGGCGTCGTCCGCTCTCCTTCCGATCGGGTAAGCGCGGGCACGGCTCTCGTTCGTTCGTTCGTCTTGTTTGCTGATTGTGATTTCTGAGGCGGCGAACTCTGGTTTGGATTTGGGCACCACGGTTTACGTTTGCGTTACGAGGGATTTGAATTCCGGCGCCGCGTCATGCTTTCCGCAGATTCACGTATCTCGCCCCCCGTACTTTCTCTGTTTTTTCCTTGGCGAAGTCGGCACGGTTCGTCGCTCTTCGCCGATCCCTCTCCCAAATAACTCCTCTGTTCCTAGACGTATCTCGTGGCTTTTGACCAATGGAAGGGGGCGTTTTTATTGGCGACTTGAATTTTCAAATAAGAATCCATCTACGTTTCTTTCCTTCTTTCTTTCTTTCTTGGTTGCTTGATCAAGCGTGTTGATTGATCTCTGACTCACGGCTGCTGCCTCCGCTTTCGAATTGTTTTCGTCCAGGTCGGTCCATCCAGGAGGCGGAGCCGGTCCATCGAATCTGCAGAGCGAGGGATCGACGCGGGGCACAAGGTTCGGTTTGGTTCGGTTCGTTTCGGCCGCCCTCCACCAAGAGAGAGGAGGGATCAGCAAGCAATACCAAATGTGGCGTTTGTTTAATCACCTGTGGGATGTGCTAGGATCCGGATTCCTCTCCTCCAGATTTCTCTGATCCACCTGTGTCGGTGGCAGCGAACCAAGCATCCACCAAGACCAAGGAACCAATCCGCCTCCTGCGCGCACGCGCGTCGCGGGCCTCGCCTCGCCCCTTCGCGCTCCCTTGTGCTCGCCGTCGGCGGCCCGGATTCCGCTGCTGAATTTTGGTTTCCGGCATTGGTTGGTGATTTGAGTGAGAGAAGAAGAAGCCGAAGATGGACGACGAGGACTACTCGTGGGTGCGGCGGACGCGCTTCTCCCACTCCGTCGTGCGCTCCAACTCCGGGCGGGAGCAGTTCGGCGCCTTCGTCGAGCAGTTCAACCGCGGCGCCGCGCTCAAGCAGAAGGGCGCCGCCTCGGGGTTCCAGCTCCACGGCGTCAACATGGAGCCAGGGACGACGAGGTTCTCCACCTCCTCCGTTCCGACCACGAGCTCGCTCTGCGCCAAGCCCAAGCCCACGGACACGTCTTCTTCGGACGCCGCCAAGAGGGGGCACGACAAGGCGGTCAGCGATCGCGCGTCGTCGCAACAGGCATCGGCAAGGCAGGACGACGACGCCAAGGCTGCGAACGGGAAGAAAGGATGCGGCAACCTCAGCGTGGCCGTCTGTCGGGAACCCGTGGCCCAGAGCGCGGAGGACGGGAGCCCTGAGCGCTGGAGTTCTCCTTCCACGCGGACGAGCAGAGCCTGAAGCTGCAGAGGGCGTGTTCAAGCCCTGCTCCGTTCCCAAGGAAGAAGACGCCCGGCGATGACGCCGCCCTCACGCGCAGCTCGTCGCTTAGTGTGCTCGGCGAGTCGCCCAAGGCGAAGCAGAGGGCGGTGTCGCCTCTCCCGTCTCGCCACGTTCCTGAGGTGTTTCAAGAGGCCAAATCAGCCACCAAGAGGTTCTCCACTCCGCCGCCGCCCCGGAGAGCCGCGTCTTCGCTGGACCTGAATGGGTGTCCGCCAGAGCCGGTGACGGCGGTGAGGGCACCGGGCAAGCTTAAGCATAGGAGGAATGGCCATGCCAACGGGAGGACGAGGATGAAGGTTTCTGCAGTGGAGGTGCTCGAGAAATGGTCCGTCGATCGCTCTCAGCTGCTCATTGGGCATAGATTCGCGTCCGGGGCTCACAGCCGGTTGTTCCACGGAATCTACAAGGAGCTGCCTGTTGCTGTCAAGTTCATCAGACTGCCTGATGATGAGGAAGATGCAGAGCTGGCTGCTCAGCTTGAGAAGCAGTTCCACACCGAGGTCACCACTCTGTCACGCCTCAATCATCCTAATGTCATCAAGGTAACTGTTGTAGTATCTTTTATCATAATTATTATGCTGCCATGATTCTATACTGGCTGTGAACACAGCCTGGAATGTCACATTATTTTACTGCGTGCTTGAGAGTTTCTAGTTATTTTACTTTTTGGCTAAAATTTGTGTTTAGATACACTCATGATTATATGGCCAACTAGCAAGTAATAATTGAATTAATGTATATGCAGTTTCCTTTTTTTTTGTTAATAACAATAACAATTGGTACAGTATACAAATTGCACAGTCAGAGGAATGCTTCAACCCGTAACGAACTTTTGGATTATTTTGAATGACAACCTTAGGATTATGTCTGTTACTTGCATTGAATTAGCATAACCTTTCTTCCAGCTGACTTGGAAACTTGGGAATCCGGGCCTTGTTCGGTTTCCTCCAAACTTTCAACTTTTTTTACTCTCTCTCCATCACATCAATTTTTATCCGCATGCATGGAGCATTAAATATAAGTAAAAAAATAACTAATTACAGTTTGGTTGTAACTTATGAGACGAATCTTTTGAGCCTAGTTGGGCCACGATTGGACAATATTTGCCAAATACAAACGAAACGCTACAGTTCTAACTTTTTCTAAAAGTTGGAATCCGAACAAGGCGCTAGTGTACTACCTCCATTCTCATATGTACGATGCTGGTTGGTTTAAATTTCAACTAACCAACGTCAAACAAAGAAAAATGATGTGAGTAGTATTAATTAGTAGCTGCACTTCAGTTCCATGCCATCCTATCCTACTCTTAAATGCCTATCACATGGGCACATGCAGTGTAGTCCTCCTATTCAGTTGAGTGCAAGCATACTGAAATTCAGTAAACGAAGCCCATCCTTTGTCATAGTTACAGATCATGATCTGCTTTGAGTCTCCTTCTCACTTCATTAACATTTTTTCATTTTTTTCTTTGTAGCTGGTTGGAGCATGCAGCAGTCCACCAGTATTCTGTGTGATCACCGAATTCCTTTCCGGTGGTTCTCTGAGAGCGTTTTTGCACAAGTTGGATCACAAAGCTCTTCCTCTGGGCAAAATCATCTCAATTAGCCTGGATATCGCACGTGGCATGTCATACATTCACTCGCAGGGAGTTGTCCATCGTGATGTGAAGCCAGAGAACATCATATTCGATGAAGTATTTTGTGCAAAGATTGTTGATTTTGGAATAGCTTGTGAAGAAGAATACTGTGACCCTCTGGCAAATGACACTGGGACATTTAGATGGATGGCCCCAGAGATGATGAAGCACAAACCGTACCGTCGAAAAGTCGATGTCTACAGCTTTGGCCTTATCTTGTGGGAAATGTTTTCTGGAACAATACCATATCAAGATCTGAACCCATTTCAAGCAGCTTTTGCTGTTTTTGACAAGGTAATAACCTGATGCCCATTTCCTCCCCTGCATGGTGAAGTTCAGAAGTACATATACATTTGTCTCATGACTCTGCAGCAGTGTCACTTTTTGGAAAATTGCTGAACATACTTTTCTAATTTTCAGAATGTGAGGCCGGTCATTCCTAGTAGCTGCCCAGCACCAGTACGGCTTCTAATTGAGCAATGTTGGGCCTCGCATCCGGAGAAGAGGCCTGACTTCTATCAAATAGTTCAGATACTGGAGAAGTTTAAGACTGTTCTTGACAAAGATGGCACACTCGACAATATGCCAAGCTCGATCTGCCAGGAGACTCATGATCACAAGAACTGGCTTGCTCATTGGGTCCAAAGGCTCAAACATAGCCATCCTGATCTCTCTGGGCCTCCTCCGCCAAAACTGTTGTAACTATTCACCATTCAGTATCTTCTCCCTTCCAAACCCTGCTAATCCGATAGGCAACAGAATATAATTTCAGTTATTTTCTGTCTATAGATTAAAAGAAAAAAAGATTGGTAGCACAGTTAGCACTTGCCTTCGCTTCACCACGGTTTTCTCTTCCAATCCAATACACAAAATGTGAATACAAAGATTGCTGAGAATGCTTCTTCAAGGGCTTGAAATGATTGATACTGTCACATAATAACTCGTGTGTTTTGGGCACACATTGATATACACGCATTCCTTCATGATCCTGCAACGTTTCTTGTTTAGCTTATCCATAGTTACTATAGAAGTCTTGACATGTGTATTTTGACTAGTAACAGAGTTATATGCTTGGTGCTGTTTCATACTGTTAGCTTGTGCTGCTTATATATAATTCGGAATTCTGCGTCATGTGCACTTATGGACTCGTAAATGTGCCACGGAACATTCAATGAATGGATATAGGAGTCACTTTTATAGTCAACTGTGATTTCATATACTCTGTGTGTATCAAATTATAAGACGTTTTGACTTTTTCTAGGTATAATGGTATATATTAATTAATTTTATTATTTATCTAGCTATAGTGCATAACAAAAATTAATTATATAAAAAAGTCCAACGGAGTAATATTTAATGAGTGGATGTTTATTCTGAGTGCGTTGGTGACCAATCACGGCGTCCAGTTGGCTAAGTTTGTCAGTGTAAGTGAAGCAAAGTTGTATTCCCTTACGATAGGGGCATTCTTCAGTTTAAAGGGGGAAAAAAAAAGAGCTTGCAGTAACCTTACAATGACGTGATCGGACGATACTACATCACAGTGTTGTGCTATCTCGAACTCGATTGATTACCAATTCAACATCGGCTTTCTGAAATCTGAAGTTCTGATGTTCTGAATCCTGACATAAAACCTAAAACTTGGGTACACGTTAGAGAAGTTTTTTTTCCCCTTTTTCTCGAACATTGACACTATATTTTTTCCCACACGGGAAAACCCAATTTCTATTCACAAAGTTAATTAAGAGACAGGTCGCGCTTCGACTCCAGCGCACGACTCCTGGCCACGACGGGCCGGCCCAGCAGATAGGTGCAAAACCAGCGTTGTGGCCTTTTCGTACACCCGAGCACCCTCCCTTTCATTTGTTTCGGCAGCACAGTCACTCGAGCATACCACTCTCTTATCATCTGGGCCTTCTTGGTTAGTTCCTCCTTATGTTTTTTGTTTCATTTTTCCTAGTTGTATTCTAAAGCATAGAAAACACAAATTATGTGAAGTACCAAAATACGATAGGCTGTTGAGCAGCAGCAAGTGCATGAACCTTTTTTTGGTTTGAAAGACTAACCTTGGCTGAACAAATATTGCATATAAGGGACATGAAAATGAGATAATCAAATAATTCAATGCCCCTCGCTGCCTTGCACATTTGTAGACATAATTCTGTGATAAGATACTGATACACCAAATGATTCGGGGTTGTGTGATCCGAAGAAATGGGAAACCGTACCCTTGACAGATAATGGAATGAAAAAGATATTTCTCTTTATGCTACCTAGTTACTGTTTAATCCACCAGGCTTATGTCTCTTATTACATGCTTCCTCCATGTATAGGCATGCCTGATTTTACAGCTTACGTTGGATTCTCTGAAATTTGTTCACCAAAGAAAGGGAGTTTGTTTTTGTTTTTGTTGCATCTGGAGCAGTTGGGCTTGGGCAGATTGTTGGTCAGCTTGAAGCCCTGAAACAAATCAGAAGGTACTCACTTATATTAGTAGTTCATTCATACCTTACCTGCATGCATTGGCTAATTATCAGGTTGTCAATTTCGGTTTCAGTTTTCTAGTAGCTATGTTGTCAATTTCATTTTTATTTTCTGTTTGCTATTTCGGTTTTTAGAGTCCGGTAGCTATGTTGTCAATTGTAGCTATTAGTTTCTGTTTGAGTTACATTTTTATGTTTCAGTTTTTTTTCACTGTGGCTACTTTAGTTTTCAATATCTATTTGACAAGTTCTGTTCATTTTTCTAGTTGTCATTTTCAGTTTCAGTTCCCTGGTAGCTATGTTGTCAATTTCATTATTATTTTCTGTTTGCTAATTTAGTTTTTAGAGTCTGGTAGCTATGTTGTTAATTGTACTATTAGTTTTTGTTTGAGTTTTATTAATACGTTTCAGTTTTTTTTCATAGTATCAACTTTAGTTTTTTCAGTAGCTATTTGACAATTTCACTTTAATTTTCTAGTTGTCAATTCTAGTTTTCACATTGAGTAGTAGTAGCAGGCTGTTTTCAGGTCGTCTGATTAATCGCGATTAATTGTCCTGGTCGCCCCTGGGATTCGATTAGGAGGTCCGACTCGATAAGTTCGACCAGAAAGCTGGTCGTCCAATTAGTCGTCGATAAATCGCGATTAATCGTCCGACCAGAAAAGGGACGACCAGCTTTCTGTAGCAAGTCAGCAAAGAAATGGAGTTTGGGACAGGAATATGGACCTTTGGACAGTGCAGAAAAGAGAAGAAAACAACTGCCACAAGCAAGTCCCTAGCTAAACACTAATGCAGTCTTGATACTTGCCTTATTGTGTATACTATATAGGATATATAGAGGTATATATATAGGTATATGTCCTGGTATAAGTGGACGATTAGACGGACGACCAGGGTCGATTAATCGGCCTAGTCGACGATTAATCGTGATTAATCTCCTGGTCGGTCCCATGGCAACCAGGTTCGACCAGCCGACATGAAAACATTAGCAGCTTGCTCGGGCTTCTTGTTCCACCTATTCATCAGCTAGGCATTGCAACAAAGTGGCAGACTGACAGTGGAAGTGCATGAATTTGAGCTGGAGGATTGTCTCTGTTCTGCAGCAGGGTAGCACACACTTTCCTTATTCTTTCAGGAAAGTAACGACAGCAGCAAATTAAATTTGGGCTAACAGTGGCAAGTTAAATTCATTATGCCTTGGTGAATATCTGATATATGCTATCCTCATTGCTTTCATGTTGTATCTTTTGTTGTGTTTTCTTCGGCAATAGGAAAAATCAGAGTTTAGATTGGTTGCAATAGTTGTATTGGCTTTTTCTGATTGTTCATTTTTGAGTACAAATCAAGTTGGTCTGTATATTTTTTTTTTGCAGTTTATTTTGTGAGTGTTTGGTTTCGTGTGTGTTTGTGGCTTTGTGCTACTCTTCTTGTTTTCTATCGAGTGACATTCATCCTTACATTCTTAAAAACCCTCGTACATGAGATTTTGGGTATTTTGCTTTCAGGGTTGGATAATTTATTTTCTTCAGTCTTGGTAGCTTCCTTTTTGTGGTGCCTTGTTTCCATTTTATAATCAGTTTATTGTCATTAATCATTCACAATACATCTTTTCTTTTTTTCATTTTTAGTCAACAAGATAAAACTTGTCTCTTCATCGATAAACGCCCAACGGAGCCTTTTGCGGTGGAGGCGGAGGCAGGTGCAGGGGAGGTAGAAGCTGGCGGCAAGCGCTCCCACTGCGGAGTCGTAGGTATCATTATGATTCTTACGATTCTGCAAGGGTATGCCATCACATGTTAAGTAACCGACATGTTAAGTAAATCTACAAGTTTAACCTAGGTAAGTAAACTTGCAAGTTTTAGGGTAAATCTGACTAGTAACAATCTGAGAATGAGGAAATGGAGGATCCCCATTCAAAGAAGAGAAATAAATCAAAAAATGTGGCCAAACAAAAAAGGCCAGAAAGAGAAATGATAATGAATGTCCCAAAGGTGAGTGGAAGCTTTCTTTATTTATTTTTAAATATATTTATCACATACTATCAGCCAAAATGTATAAAACATAAGGCAGTTATTGAGACAAGAAGCACTCTTGAGGATCACAAAACTTGGGTTTGGTGATTGTCTTGAGATATCCTTCTTGGAGCTGATATGTAGATATATGGTCCGATGGCTAGCCACCCAATACAAAGTCGTGAAGTACAATGACAAAGATTGTCTTACGTTGAATGTTTTTTTTACCGAATCGGTAGGGGGAGTCCCCTACCTATTTTTTTTTCATTGCATTAAATAAAAGAATGGTTTATGTACAACAGAGCTAAGTACAAGGCAGCTAGACCCAAAACAAAAAGAAGAATTATACATTATAGCTATCTCTCCAAAGATTAAGAGGGCCTTTGCCTCTTCGGCCTTGGCTTTGACACAAACCAAGCCAAGTTCTTCTCTGAATTCTTCCAAACATCAACATTGATCTAGCCATAATCAATGATAACTCGATTTGTTGTAGTCCAGATCAACCAGGAGGCAGTTATAACAATTGTTGGTATTTCTTAGCGCATCACCAAGTTTGGATCCCTAGTGACAACGCCAGAAGTGCAGTTGACATTCCTTAACATTACTACTGAGAATAGAGGTAAGTCTATCCCCTGTAATAAGTAAGAAATGCTTGGGGTGGTGTACCTCAGTTACCATATCACTAGATCAGCCATGGTACTGAGATACACCTCACCAGTTATTCCCTTTACCGCTACTAGTGATATACCTCAGATGATAGTTTCAGAATAGCATGGCACGGGCACCGTGGCATACCAAACTATTCTTACCTCTATCAAGAGAGTTACATCCTCAATAACGCTAGGACTATAGCCTTAGCTGCTAGTACCTCGGAGATGCTATACGGTGCACTTTCAGCATTCCTTGATACTAGGGCTAAAACTATATTCCTAACTACAGTAAAGAGGTAACGATGATCCGATAAACCCTTGCAGTTTTGGATGTTACTCTGCAAGCGCACGGAATTACTGTTGTAGCATTTCAACCCGGAGAATTCCTAGGTGTCGTATTTATATTTTCCCAAGGGAAGGCTAGGGTAGATTTTAGTATGAAACCATAATCAAGAATATTATACGTTGTATGAAAGGTAGACCAATGTTCATAACAGGGGTTAACAATACAGTTTTTATGATAGTGGACACACACGTACTAGTAGATGCCTCTCAAGTGGGAAAAGATGAATGCAGCATAAAGAATAAAAGAATAAAGAATAAAAGAATATCCTACAGGAGCAGTGGTCCTAATACAACTAATGTCTAGATAGTAGATAGTCATACAAATACATGAATCGAGAGATAGAGAGCTGCGTTTGCGATGGATCGAAGACCACCGGCCGCCGGTCCGCCAAATGATGGGTGGTAATTTAGGCTCCTACACCATAGCCGAACGTGGGGGGGATTACGAAGGGACGGACAGGGTCACCCCCCCCGTCTACCCCCTCATCAGTGGACTATGAAGTGCAATCACCGGCTAACCCATATCCGAGCACCACGCTCGCATATAAAATAGCTACCCAAGCCCCCCCGGGTCTCTCACCCTACGGATGAACGAGTAAAGAACTTGGATGTTGTGCGATGAACCACCAACCCGCACACAACTCTATTCTTCATCATCTAAATGTATGAACGACTAAGAACGGAGCTCTATATGCTACGAACATGATATGAACACTATGAACTAGCAAACATATCATGAACAAGGCATATAAACTAGAAGTCCTATGATCTATGATCTAGCTACACAAACTAGTACCTAGTTCATCTACACAAACTAGTACATAGTTCATCTAACAAGATCATAGTACTAGAACCATACTCTAATTCTAGAACATAACTATATTGATAAAAAGAGAAGAAGAGCATAATGGAAAGAATAGTATTCATACCAAAAGTAGCCAAGATGTCTCCTCTTACAAGTTGAGCTTTGCTCCTCTACTACTACTAAGGATAAAGAGAAAAGTGGAGAGGTACGCTTGAGAGTACAAGTGAGAGGTGTAGTGTGGTCTTTCTAATGAGGGAGTGCCCCCTCTCTTTTATACTAGCTTGAGGTCGGTTCCAGGGCTGAGGTGAGTAAATGCCTGGCCAAACCGCCTCTACAACCGACCAAGGAAACCGCTAGAAGAAGATGGGCCAGGTCGGTCTCCCTGGGGGTGCGGCCGCACCAGGGGTCGGCCCCAGCTTCAGCCCATGGCCCTCTTGCTGCTCCTGGATCTCTCTCCCGTGGGTTGTTGCCCAGTTGACATCTTGGACTTTGGTCTTTGCTTATTTTGTTGAAATATGCCTTGCCGGAAGGCGCATTCTCGTGACCTTTTCTTCCTTTTCTTGTATGTTTCCTGTAAATCAATAATTCTCCAATACAAGTGGAAATAGGTCAATAGTAAAGGTATAT
This sequence comes from Chrysopogon serrulatus, assembly GCA_015844335.1. Taxonomy (NCBI): domain Eukaryota; kingdom Viridiplantae; phylum Streptophyta; class Magnoliopsida; order Poales; family Poaceae; genus Chrysopogon; species Chrysopogon serrulatus. The sequence goes on along the minus strand of JADLZL010003292.1, from coordinate 62,110 downwards.
GTGAATATATCTATGATAATTCTCCCTTTTTGGATAATAGTTGGTGGTTAAGATATGTCGGTAATCACCGCCAACAAAATCCCCCAAGCTTACCCTTTGCTCGTCCTCGAGCAAAGCTAAGAACTTGGTTGTTGATCAGGAGTTGCTACAATGCCAATTATGTTTCACAAGTGCCAGGATTATAACAAAGTTTTCTTCCTTGATTTAAATAAATTGGTCGTCATACTCATCCTTTTCACTTGTCACTTGTGGGGCTTGTAGCTATCACTTTATCTTTGGGTTGGTATTTTAGCAAGAGAGTTAGACATAGATTTTGTATACATTCTACTCTTTTGAATTGCTTTCTTCCTGGAGTTTGTATTTTAGTATGAAGAACAAAGCCAAATGATGAGATCATAGCAAATTACTGAGCTATACACTTTGATTGGAGGACAAGTTTATTATATTTTTTTTTTTGAACTCTTATGCATGACTATCTCTTTTACGTCTTTTTTTGAGAAGTGAGGGCTATCTCTCTGATGGGTACTTTTTGTACCCATTTTTTTTCGCTTCGGGCGGATGTCTTTGCACCCCTTGTTTTATTCTCTCTCTTTTTTTTTGGCACATACCTTTTTTGGTATGCATCTTTTATTGGCTCATGCTTCTTTGGCATGACATCTTTTCATTTATAGCCCACACTTTCTTTTGACTTCTAAGAGAGAATCAATACATAGAGAATAAAAGTTGATTTTCATTGTGTATGTGAATTCCGATCATGGGTGCATAACAAAGCAATCTACTTTAGATCATATCAAAGGACTTTGGTTTTTATTTAATTTTTAAGACTCCGATTTTCAAGCTTTTCGTAGAGTAAGATTGTAACAAATTCTTAGTTTAACCAACTCAAGCTTCATACCACCCCTAGATTAGATCAAGCTCTATGCATCCCACTAAGTTTTCAAGTTTCTAGAGTGAATATTTAAAACCAATAAACTTAAATCTTGGAAGAAGACTAAGTCATAAGCTAGGCACAGATGAATCATAAAACAGAACAACTATTCATCATTTCAACAAGGAAAAACTATGCATAGCAATATTCACATATTTGGAGTGGAATTCATTCATTTTCATTTTCATTTTTTATCATTATTATTATTATTATTAAAAAGTGAGAGAGGTATACCTTTATTCGGGGGTCCTCCCCCAAGCTGGCTCAAGACCTATATGTTAGTGAAGAGAAACTTCCCCAAAAGGTTTTATGCTCAAAAACTTTTGTGGGTAAGATATTTTACTTTATATTATGGTTAGTTTTTATGATCCTTTGTAAACTAGAGTTTGGTTCACTGATCAAATCTAGACAATTGTCAAGTTTAATCGAGTAAACTTCCTATGCTAAGCACCATGCTTAAAGATAGAAAGTCTATGACAATATGTTGGATCAATCAACAATCCTCAAACCAAAATTTTGTTTAAAAGGGTCAGCAGCGAGCTGCGGCTCGAGAAATTGTCCGGCGGCAACCTTGCCCACCGGAGTTCTAAACTCCTTTACCTGTTCTAAACTCTACCAGTAATACAAATCCTAGTTCTATCGTAACATTTGGTATCAGATTCATTCGATCCATCCACAGCCACTTCCAATTTGTGCTCCGCCTCATTCGCTTCGATTGCCTCGATCGCAACTGTCATCCCCGTCGGCTGATCTCCATGATCCACCTCGGTGTTGATCGCACGAGTTTCGTAGGTCCCACCAAGGTTTGTTGGGTCGGCAACCGAAGATCTGGCGCACGACCATCACACACGTCTACAAGTCACCATGAAGGTTGAAGAGTAGTTCAATCTGATCCTGCTCAAGTTGGAGGAGCAATCCATGGGAATCTCTGAAAGCAACCGTCGTATGTCTGAAGTTCAAGCTTTCATGGAAGATCTCAAGCTGGCGAAGGCGGATTTCCAGAATTGGCGGCCGCTCGTCGACGACAAGGTTGTGGATCTCAGCAACACCGTCGAAGCGCTCCGTCAACGAATCGAGGCTCTCCAAGCGCCTTCGTCACCATCCCCTGCTGATCCTGCGGATGCGTTCGCTTCCATCAAGACGCCGGCACCTGCTCATCAGGGTGCGTCCTCTTCTGAGGCGGCGCAAGGGCCGTTAGGCCGAGGCGATGCACACGATCATCGGAGGGATGGTTCGGGGGTCGTGTACACCCTCGAACCACCTCCGGTCAAAGGTGAGAAATCGAGCTCCACCATGTTCATCCCTGAATTTCAGATTCCGCAAGCCAATAGAACCCAGTCCCAGCCTAATTTCAGTCACACGTTACCCCATCTGGATTTTCCTAAGTTTGATGGCAATAACCCCAAACTCGGATAAAACGCCGTGAATCCTATTTTGATGTGTATGACATTCCCCGGATAGTCTTGGGTTAAGATTGCTACATTGCACTTTTCTGGTACTGCAGCCTTCTGGATGCAAACTATTGAGCTTAACTGTAATGTAACCGTCCAAATTATAAGAGCACAAGTATAAAAACAATCACCGAAGTGACTAAATTTTCACACTTGAGCCCATATAATCCCGGTAGTCCACCGAAATCACGAAGGACTTCAAACCAACCAACATATAAGCCAAGATCGCATCGATTCAACAAAACAAGTCAAATGTTATACCCTTTTCACAAATAGTTCAACATACATCGAGTGCAAAATAATTATTACAACATAAGTTTACATGTAGCGAAAGCAAAGTAATTTGAAATTTATACCCAAATACATGCCGGTACCAAAGGTCAATCCAACCAAAGCATTATGGATAAGATAAGAAGGATCATGCCCATGATCATACTCCACCGCTATGGTAGGAGCCATCCAACTCTTGCAAAGAGCCATGCTACATCACAACCCGCAACAAGTGGGAATAAACCCCGAGTACGAGGATGTACTCAGCTAGACTTACCCGTCATAAACCAGAAATAAAGTGACACCAAGGAGTATGCAAGGCTTTATATAGGTGGGGCTAGCTTGGCAACATTTTGCATAAAAGCATAGGTGATATGAGGGTAGTATTTTATTATACTAGCAGCCAGATTATTATTAATCAACCTTTCCTCTAGATTAGCACTTTTTGTACTAAGCAATCACTTGATTATATACAAACACTAATAACCATATCAGGTTTATTCCAGCTATCAATATTACCATCATCATGATCATCATCAATATTACAACCATTAATATTTAGTGAGTTCTACGCAGCCGGAGGCAATGGTCAAGTTCTCACTATCCGGGAGAGACGACGATTCGAATCGATTCCTACTAAGCTCAGGGGGTATTCCCAACACACACCCATGCTTCCCCCGTCGAGGTTGCATTAGATAACCACTGGTACAACTCAGGCGCGGGCCCGGTTATCACGTCGGCAAGACCGGAAAGTCGGTAGCCAGGATGTCCAAGCCATGTTAACCCAAGGACGACGCCAGGATCAGTTATACATGCTTGCCCTTGGTCTAGTATGCCGCTTCCCGCGAATTGCCCAACCGCCGCCCGTGTTCCCGTCTTGAGTTGAGCTACTTGGCTTCGCGGCCTCGGCACTCGGGCCCGGCCAGCTATGTGTTGGGCTGCGTTCAACATGACCAAGAACGGACAACGCTTCCAGTCCTTAAGCGACTAGACAGGGTTCACTGTCCCTGCCCGGTCTTCTTTTATTTTAACACATAATTCTTTTCCACGATAGCATATATAGCCAACCATGACTAGAGAAGTAACAACCTATATCTCGCGGATGACAGGGAATCACCCGACTTCTACCGGTCTAAGCATGGCTAAGCATTTATCTCGATACCTGAACTTAATAGGATTCAAGGTATAATTTGCTGGACAAGGAAGGAATATAAATGCAGCAAGTGTTCCCAATCAATTCCTATAACTTAATGCAATAAACAACATAAAGTACTCAATTGCATTTTATAAAAGGTGGGAGACTTAGAATGCTCCGGGGCTTGCCTGGAATATGACCCAAGTCAGTGATGTTAGATGGTACTCGATTGGCGAGCATCTCCCTTCCATCTTCGGGATAAGTTCACCAACACCGTCTTCGGGTTTGGCTCCCACACATCATCCTTCACGTAGTTCATCTAACGTACCTAGATGGGGTGCAAGATGCAAGTGCATGAACACATGGAAGTGCAATAGACGATGCATCATACAAGAGTATTCACGACAAGCATAACGTTACACTAGATGACATGAGCGTACTAGAGAGCAAGCTAATCATAATCATGTCAAACATTGGTATAGCTAACATATTAAACATAACACCAGTATACAAGATCTCAGGTGTATTAAGTTAACCAACATCAAAGACATGTGCCACACTAATCAACATACAAAGCAAACAAGAAGAACTACTTCTGGACATACATACAGTAGCAGAGTAAATAAATCATATCTGGAGTTCTATAACTCTAAATGACTTGCAACAAGACAATCTGGAAAGCTTATGAAATTGTCTACAATTCATCTTTAATCATCAAAGCATGATTCACAAGTTTAGCAGGTTGAAATTACACATGTACAGGATCAGGTCTAGAAATTTCAGAGAGAAACCATTTCTGAAGCTGAATATTACACAGCTATAACTCACAAACTATAAAAGCTATAGCTATGAAAATTTAACACAAACTAGATATGTAAGTTATCAACAGCTTTGTTATAGACAAGTTTTACATAAAGCATCATTAACAAGGTGCAATCATTAAAGTTCTAGAAACCGTCCAGAAAGCATCCAAAAAGGAATAAATATAGCAAATAATATTTCACTCATGTTTCAAACACCAATTTAGGTACAACCAATGTTACCAACAGTTGACATATATTAAATAAACACTACAAAACATGATGAACACTCCTAAATAAATTATTTTCATGTACTTCTCTATTTATTTAGATAACAAGGTGACTTAAGGAACATATATGGAACACATATTAAAAGTGCACAATAAATTCTAACAAAATTATAGTAGCTCACATATACATCCATTAGTCTACTTTCCAAGTTTCATAGCATTTTAACAAGTATAGCAACCTCAACAAAAAAGACAAATTGCTACAGCAATAAACCATGTGAGAGTAAGCACATTCTAAAACTCAATACTTTCAGTAAATACATGGCAAATGTTAAGCATCCAGAGGTTACCACAACATTATGAAAAGGTAAGAAAGCTCATGTCACATTTTTACATATAGGAAACACACTCAAATGAAAACATGGACATAGCTAACATTATGCAATTGCAAGATCTAAAATTTCAGGATAGCAGTAGCTCATTCCATTCTTTAGACCATAGTTAGAGTTATATACATCAAAAAGAGGTAAACCTAGACTTTCTAGAAAGCTTAGGTAATTGTCTACAACTCTCTTATTATTGTCCAAGGCTAATTCACACATTTAAAAGGCCAAACCATACTAAAACACAATTCTGTCCAGACTTGGACAGATTCAGTCACTCCACTTTCCAAGCTCATAACTAGAGATTTAGCCCACCAAAAGTAGTGTACTTAGACATTTTGGAAAGCTTAACAAAAGTACTACACTTAATATATTATCCCTAAGACATGATTCTAAAAGTACACAAGTCAAACAAGCCACACATTCAGATCTATCCAGAGGACATGCTAATCCTGACAGCAAATTTCTAAAATCCATAACTCCTAAACTACTAGACCTATGGTCATGAAATTTTAGGACAAGCAAGATAAATAAGTTAGCTACAACTTTTGTATTCACCACATCCACAGAAAACACCATTATCATCACATAAACATCACTACCACCAAAACTGTTCTAGCAGTCCAAATCAGCACACAAGCAAAGGGGGCTTTCATGGAGATGCTTGCTAGGGTTGGGGGAAGTGAGGGAGATGGGTTGGGGCTTGCTCACCATGGTCTTAGGGCACTCCAACACTATCATCTTGGCCAGGGATGCAGCAAGGAAGGAGATCGAGATGGGGCTCCTCCATGGCTAGGGTTTGGAGGAGATGACTTGGGGCTGTCCTCATCTTCTTCATCGAGGGTGAGGGCGTGGGGAAGAGCAGCAGGGGCTGGACATTCTCCTCCTTCTTCTCTTCTTCCTCTCCTTCTCCTCTCTTTTCCCCTGCTCCTCCCTTTCTCTGCTGGCCGAAATCAGAGATGGGAGAGGGAGGGGGCTGCTGCACTTGCTGCTGATGGAAGGGGAAGAGGAGCACCAGCAGCTGCTGCTCATAGGGGAGGGGCAGGACACCATGAGCAGGTGAGGTAGAGAAGCAGCAGCTGTCTTTGTGCTGTGGGGAAGAAGAATGGCGTGGGGGAGAAAGGAGGGGGTGCTGCTGCTAGTATATGTAGTAGAAGGGGAGGAATTGATGACCAAATATGAATTTCAGCAACTATTTCTGACTGGCAGGCCATTTTTTGAGTATGTTCTACACATTTTTAGGGTTTGACTCTTAGAGAAAGTTTGTTCCTTATAAAATTTGCTACAACTTTTATTTAAGGATCACTGTCATGCAAAACCTCTAAGCAACACTTTTTAAACAGGCAACAAAAACAGTCCTAAGGGGTGACATAGGTCATACTTAGTCTTAAGAGCTTAATTAGTCTAAGCATTCAACATGAACATCATTCAACATGATCCTCTAAGTGTAGTTAAGTTACTAGAGAACTCAAACAAGTATTGTGCACATCATGACATTACAACAATGGGCATGTATAAGTAGAAAATAAGCAATTACAATAGGAAAGGTTTAACTTGACAGAGTGCTTTACTATGGTCATGCTCATGATATGATGTTATGCTGCTAATGCCATGTAAATGAAAGCGTAAATATGCGAGCCTACACCTGGGGTGTTACATTAACCTTCGTAAATGCTCTTGGGAAACTCTGTGCCAACAGGTGGTCCATCGCTTTGATAGAGACCAGTTTAACCACTATATTCGCCAATTTTTCCATGTGAAGCAAACTGGCTCGTCTTAGAGCATATCACTGCTTTTGATGATCTCATGCACCAGCTTTTAGCTCATGATCCCCTTGTCAACCCAGTCTTTCTCACGGGCAAATTTATTGATGGCTTGCAAGATGATATCAAAACTGCAGTAGTTTTACATAGACCAAAGGATCTAGATACTTGCTAGCTCTCTCGGGCCAGTATTGCGGGAAGAAGTGTTGGAAGGCAAATTTGAAGGTGAATACAAGAGGTTGGATCAACCCAACTCTACCGCAAGCTCATCAAAGCATGCTTTGCTCGAGTTGCGGGGTCCTCCCACAAAAGCTATGATCATAAAGCTTCTCAAGCTGCTCGTTCGATGGAAAATTTAGCAAAACTGAAGATAAACCGTCGACCTGATGCATGATCGCAAGAGTAAAGGCCTTTGTTTCAAATGTGGTGCCAAGTGGAATCCTCAACACAAATGTGCAGCTTCTATCCCACTCAATATGGTGGAAGAGATTTGGCGCTTAGTCTCGGCTCGACAAAGTATTTCTTCTTCAGCTATGAACAAATCAATCGACTCGATCCCGATGAACCGATGACAATATCTGAGTTAGCCATGAAGGGCACTAATGTTGTCGAACACTGAAGGTATATGCTTATATTGGTCAGCCCCCTGCTGTTATCCTCATTGATTCTGGTAGCTCCCACAATTTTATAAGTGAGAATATGGCAGCAAATTTCAAACCCTGGACAACACTTAAGCAAAGCCTCCCTATCAAAGTTGCTGATGGAGCACAGATCATTTGCAGTCATCAGTTGCAAGATTGTCCATGGTCTGCTCAGGGTCTCATGTTCATAAATTCCTTCAGGATCCTACCATTACAGTGTTATGATGCTATCTTGGGCATGGAATGGCTAGAATTTTTCAGTCCAATGAATATACAGTGGAAGCAAAAGTGGTTGAGTTTCCAATATAATGGCAAGATGGTTACATTGCATGGTATGGTTGAAACTCCTTGCTCCTCACCTGAAGTTTCATCTCATCAACTTCAAGCTATGGATAAACATGAAGATATCTGGGGTATGGTTCAACTCTACAGTATTGATACTACTCAGTCTGTTGATTCCCCAAGTCCACCAGCTAAAATTCAGAAACTGGTTGAGCAGCTCCAAGAGATTTTTGATGAACCTCAAGGTGTACCTCCAAACAGGAATCTCACACATACCATTCCTTTGCTGCCAGGAGCGTAGCCTTTTAGACTGAAGCCTTACAGATACACACCCTTCCAGAAAGATGAGATTGAACAACAAGTTAGCCATCTGCTCAATTCTAGAATGATCCAGTAGAGTTCCAGTCCTTTTGCCTCACCTGCTCTGTTAGTCAAGAAAAAGACAGGAAGCTCAATGCTTATACTGTGAAGAACAAGTACCCCTTACCCATTATTGAAGAACTGTTTAAGGAGTTACATGGAGCTCAGTGGTTCACTACCTTGGATCTCAGATCAGGTTTTCACCAGATTATGGTCCACCCAGAGGATCAGCACAAAACTGCATTTCAAACTCATCATGGTCATTTTGAGTACAAAGTCATGCCATATGGCTTAACTGGAGCTCCTGCTACATTTCAAGCAATAGTGAATCACATACTAGCACCCTTACTAAGGAAGTGTGTAATGGTTTTCATTGATGATATTCTCATCTATAGCAAATCATACTCTGATCATATCCACCATGTGAGCCTAGTATTTCAACTACTACAGCAACATCAGTTCAAAGTGAGACTTTCCAAGTGTTTCTTTGCACAACAGATATTACATTACCTAGGCCATGTGCTGAGCCAAAATGGGGTATCCACAGATCCTGAGAAGCTCTCTATTGTCCAAAGAATGGCCCTCTCCTCGCATCTTGTCAAAGAGTCGCTGCGTAGCTTTCTTGGCTTAGCTGGCTATTACAGACATTTTGTAAAGAACTTTGGCATGATAGCTCGCCTACTTAATGATTTGCTCAAGAAGGGGGTTCTGTTCATATGAACTGAGCATACAGAGAAAGCATTTCAGTTGCTCAAACAGTCTCTCCTTACTGCCCCTGTGCTTACACTGCCAAATTTCAGTGAACCATTTGTCATAGAGACTGATGCTTCTTGCTAACACTGGATTTTGGTAAAGAGGATGACAGGTAGGCCAGTACATGACAGGCTCGCGAAAGGCAAGTATTCAGAAGCATTCGGCAAGCATCCATGCGGGTGGCTATTCCTGGCAATTCGGCAAGTGTCCATGTGGTCGGCTAACTCTGAGCGATTCGGCAAGTGATCGTGCGGTCGGCTATCTTTGAAGGCGGTGGCTCCAATCGGGAAACAAAAGGTGGCAAGTTAAAGCCGGTTAGAAGGAAAGAATCGTGATAATCAAGGACTCCGAGAAGGATTAGAGCAAGAACCGTCATATTTTCCTTAGTATTGTGTAATCGTAATCTTCTAGGAATCATGTTATGTCCAGGGGTATAAATATAAGCCCTCAACCATTGTAAAAGATGTTCACAACCAAATCAATACAATCGGCCCCGTGCCAAGTTTTTGAGTCCTTTGTCGTGTCGTCGAGTTCTTCGAGAGGAGCCATCGATCCGTCGACCTCCGTAAGTTCCGACAACCTTGCTATCATGTCTAGTATCATGCGGTGGATTTAGACGTTGATGCAAGTAGTCTTGTTTGTGTCGACTGGATGGCCGTGCGGCAGGCGTCTGCTTGATAATCAAGAGGTCTTTGCTTATGCTTTGTTTATCTCAATTGGATGGCCGTGCGGCAGGCGTTTGCTTGATAGCTTAGCGAAGCAAGATAGTTATCGGCTCTATTAGATTTGGCAAGGTCTGATAGATTCATTAAGTTATCATATGTTGCATGTTTTTAATTACTTGTAACACTCTTTTGCCTAATCTAGATTGATTAGGTTTGGCTTCTTACTTTTATAGATCTATTTGTTCTCTAACGTTTTATTCTTATATTATCATGATAGATAGATCATATGCTTACATAGCCGAATTAGATCAATCTAGATTGTTACATGTTGCGGGTTCTTACATGTTAGAAGCGTTTAAATCTTGATAGGATTGAGTGTCGTGCGGCAGATAAAGTTCTTGATGGGTTTGCTCGTGATAGCTTGTTTGTTCCTTCTTCATGGACCCCGAAGTCGGGCCGACTTGCCGAGCTTGGTTATGCTCAACTCATGATCGACTTTCACTTGTTCAAACATGTCTTCTCATGCAAGCGTGTTCGGCAATCAATGCTTTACGTGCCTTTTATCTTTATATTAGCCGAAAGTGAATCATAAACATGATTGGCGAGACGGCTTCTATAGCTGTATGTCGCCGTAAGTGGCTTCGGGGGCCGTATATACGGGAACTGCCCGTCTCATCCGGCATGTTTCGATTTTTGTATTTAACAATCTTTTGTCCCTTGTCAGTTTTCAGGTCAAACTGACTGGCACGCTTCCGGATCTTCAAACCGCCCGGTCACCCGATTGAAGCCACGCTTTCCGGCTTGCTGTGTGTGAGGTACAGTGCGTCACGTTTTGTGTCAACACACTTTTTGGGCACGCCCGGTGGGACCCCATCGTTCAAGATGCCTAAAATCAACAACGACCACGTTCTGGATGTGACCATGGATGAGTTGCCGGAGAATTCGAGGGAATTGGTGCAGCAAGCATGTGAGCAATTTCAACAGAAGTGCTTGATGTCTTTTTCCAAGAATAAGAGCAACAAGGTGTTCCAGAAGCAATCGTTGCCAAGGGTTCTTCTTCCACATCAATCTAATTTTACTGAAGAAGAGGATGCTCAAAAGATGTCAGAGTTGGTTCACAGGGCTCTGGGAGAAACTATGACGAATCATCATACAGCTTTTTTGAATACTTTTCGTGCAATCATGGTTAGCACTTTCGGCCCAATGGCCGATAAATACTTCGAGGAGAACACTGGCCCAATCCACGGACCAACACTTTTCAACGTACCAAAGTATCAAGAAAAGCCCACTAGTGATGGTGGAGCATCTGGTTCAAACAAGGGTGAATCAACCCCCAATGAAAAACAACAGCCTCCTACCTATGGCCGGGTGATATTTGGTACAACAGAGATGTACCCCCATCGACTTTCAAAGTGTCTCCAAAGATCAAATAGGCCGCAGAGGAATATGTATGGAGATAGATATCAGGAATTTACTGATTATACTTTGCTTTGGATGCTTTGCCGAATCCAGGGATACAAGAGTGCGTCAGGTATACCTTCTGGAAGGCAAACACGTGGAACTCCGAATTCGGACATTGATCTTATTATGCATAGGATGGCTGATATGATGCAGAATCGAGTTCGCCTAAAGCCAAAAAAATCAATCCTATTCATACAAGTCTCCTTATCCGAATGGTACAATAGAGTGGCACTTCCTCCAAGGGTCAAGCCTCCAACGGATTTGACTAAGTTTTCTGGTCAAGATGATACTAGCACTTTGGAGCATATCAGTCGTTACTTGATGCAGCTTCGGGAGGCCTCCACAGATGAAGCTTGGAGAATTCGATATTTCCCTTTGTCTCTCACAGGGCCAGCTTTCACATGGTTTACCTCCTTGCCAGCCCATTCCATTGGTACATGGGCAGAACTAGAGCAGAAATTTCATGCATATTTCTTTATGGGTACTAATGAGAAGAAGCTGGTTGACCTCATGAGTTTGAGACAGAAAGCTAATGAAACACCACAGGAGTATCTTCACAGGTTTAGAGAAACCAAGAACCTTTGCTATTCTCTGAACTTACCGGATGATCAGTTGCCAGGGATGGCGATAGCGGGCATACAGCCGAACGTCAGAGAGAAGCTACTCGGCATGGAGTTTGATGACCTTGGTCAACTTTCACAGCGATTGGCAGCTATGAGTAATCAAGCCCAAGGGTTCAAGAGAGATAACCGCTTCCAAAAGGGTAATGTTGCTAGTGAAATGTATCAAAGTTTTTTGGAAGAAGCAGCTGAATATGATGACGATGACGAGATAGCTGCAGCTGAACTGACTTGGGCAAAAGAGCCTACTCAAGTTAGTCAACGTTGGTTGAGGCAACAAAAGGAAACTTATGACTTTGATGTCTCTAAATCAGACAAGCTTTTTGATCTGTTAGTAAGGGAAGGACGCATTAAACTGCCAGAGGGACATCCTATGCTGCGTCCTGAAGGAGTGAAAGACAAGAAGTACTGTGGCTACCACAACACCAACTCTCATTCTATCAATGATTGCCGAGTGTTCAGAGTGCGGATTCAGAAGGCTATCCAGGAAGGACATCTGAAGTTTGATGGCAAAATGAAGGTTGATGGTCAGTCTTTTCCTCAGAATATGATTTCTTTCTCTGTGAATATGGTTTCTGCAGATGATTCTAAAGGTAAAGGCAAGGTGAAGGTGTTAACCTCTGACAGAGCAAAGAAAAATGGTACTGTCGACCTTGATCAGCAGATTACAACTGAGGAGCTGAAGGAAAAAGTTTGGTTCAAGAATAGTCGAACCGAAAGAGGTGAAACTTCTAAGCCTAGGGTTACATCACGTATTCTATTGAACAAATGGCAAAGGCAGCAAGAAAGAGAATACTACGAAGAGCAAAGGTTTATAGAAGAACACTGAAGATATGAATAAGAGGTGTATCGTAGAGAGCAAGAAGAACACATAAGAGAGATGGAGCAGTCTCATTGGGGGTGTTTATTCTTTAAACATTGTTGGAATGAAAGCTTGAAGTTGCCTGCTAGAAACAATTGCCCTGAATGCAGTGATCAATATTTTGGGTACAGGCAATCTCGAGTCAACCGCCGTCCGGTCCATGAAAGACTTGGAACATAGTTTTCTGAGGACGATCGGCGCTTAAAAATAGACAGTTTTGAGAATCAGCAAAGGAAGAGGTTTACAGACCAACGTTGGACTCATTATAAAGGATACAATGGAGAGGAAGGTCCCCATGAATACATATGGCAGAGAGGACAGTGGTGCCCTCCGGGACCGAGGAAGAGCCAAAAGAGAAGAGTTCAACGTTTGAGGAATGAGGAGCTAAAACAAGCAAACCGTTGAGGAGAAGCGGACATGGCGCCCTAAAAAAGAAACCGGATGGGTATGGTCCTTCAGGTGATGCATGCATGGCCTTTTTCCTCGTTCATAGCTCCTGAAAACCAGGATGTCCAAGAAGAAGTATACTCCGATTTTGATGAAAGTGAGTTTCAAGATTTGATGGCCCAGCTTGTCTTGACGCAGCAGGCGGTTTTCGACAAACCAGCCAAATATCGTTATTTGAAGCCACTTTATCTGAAAGGATACATCAATGGCAAGCCTCTGACTAAAATGTTTGTTGATGGAGGAGCTGCTATCAATATCATGCCATATGCTACCTTCAGGAAACTTGGGATGACCGGTGAGGACTTGTTAAAAACTGACATGATTCTTAGAGATTTTGCTGGCAATCCTTCTGATACCCGTGGAGCTGTGCATGTCGAGTTGATGATTGGGTCAAAGACCTTGATTACTACATTCTTTGTCATTGATGGCAAGGGGGCATACAGTCTGCTTCTAGGAAGAGATTGGATTCATGCTAATTGCTGCATTCCTTCAACCATGCACCAGATTCTTATTCAATGGGTTGGAGATGATATTGAAGTTGTTCACGCCGACGATTCCGTGAGTGTCACTGCTACGGAACCTGCTTACTGGGAATATGATGGCATTGATTATTTTTCCGGCAAAATGTGGGGAGAAGGTCTTGTGAATGTCTTCAACAGAGATCAACAGCCGATCCAAGCAGAAGGCTCTCACAGTAATTTTTAATGGGTAATCCAATCGATGGCAACAAAGAAAAGTGGGGCCTTGCGGTTTTATGTCGGTGACAAGTTGGAAGAGATAAACGTTGGTGATGATACTAAGTCAAGGCCGATGTACATTAGCGCGAACTTGGATCCGAATATAGATTACAATTGATAGATCTTCTAAAAGAGTTTAAAGATTGTTTTGCTTGGGATTACACGAGATGCCCGGATTGGATCGCTCTATTGTTGAACATCGATTACCTATTAAGCCCGGATATCGCCCCTACAAACAACCTCCACGAAAAAATTTATAAAGAGGAGGTATTAGCCGATGTGAAAAAAGAGATTGAAAGATTACTAGAAGCAAACTTCATTCGGCCATGCAGTATGCGAGTGGATTTCAAGTATAGTTCCAAAGATACAAGAAGAATGGAAAGATGAGGGTCTGTATAGATTTCGAGATCTCAATAGAGCTACTCCTATGGACGGATACCCGATGCCGCTTGCCGATTTGCTGGTAGACGCAAATGGGCGGATATGAGGTGATTAGCTTTATGGATGGGAATGCTGGTTATAACCAAATTTTCATGGCAATAGAAGATATCTCAAAGACAGCCTTCAGATGCCCCTTGGTCATATTGGTTTGTTTGAATGGATTGTCATGATATTTGGGTTAAAGAATGCCGGTGTAACTTACCAAAGAGCTATGAATTATATCTTTCATGGGTTGATCGGCAAGATTGTAGAAATCTATATCGATGACGTGGTAGTAGTCAAATCTAGAAATTATGAAGGGCATTTAGCTGATTTGAGGAAGACTCTAGAATGCACTAGAAGGCGTGGTTTGAAAATGAATCCAAACAAATGTGCTTTCGGAGTCTCGGCTGGTGAATTTTTAGGGTTTCTAGTCCATAAAGGAGGGATTGAAGTTGGGAAAAAGAGCATGGAAGCAATAGATAAAGTTGTCCCTCCAACTAATCTCACAGAGTTACAATCACTGCTTGGCAAGATTAATTTCGTAAGAAGATTTATATCCAATTTATTAGAAAGAGTTTTGCCTTTCTCTCCGCTATTGAAACTCAAGAAAGATCAAGAATTTGTATGTGGTGACATACAACAGAAGGCTTTTGATGAAATCAAAGAGTACATGAAGGCACCACCTGTGCTGGTACCTCCACAACTTGACAAGCCTTTTAAGTTGTATGTAACGGCCGATAGCCTAACAATAGCATCGGCCCTCATGCAAGAATTTGAAGGAAAGGAGAGAGTAATAGCTTATCTTAGCCAAAAACGGTTGGATCCAGAGACAAGGTATTTGGATACAGAGAAACTTTGCCTATGTGTGTATTATTCATGTACCAAATTTCGGCACTACCCGTTAAATGCCGAATGCGTGGTAGTTTCTAGTTTTTATGTAATAAAGCATATGTTATCAATGCCAATTTTGAATGGAAGGATTGGCAAGTGGATTTTGGCTTTATCAAAGTTTGATTTAAAATATGAATCGGCAAAAGTGGTAAAAGGTTAAATTATTGCTGATTTTATTACCCAACATCGTGGTCTTTCTCGTTGAAATGATAAGCATTGTGCCTTGGGCTTTATTCTTCGATGGTTCATCCTGTAGCAAAGGTGGTGGTGCTGGTATTTTCTTGATCTCTCCACAAGGAGTAACCTTTGAATATGCTATTCCCATTGAATTCTATGTTACTAATAATCAAGCGGAGTATGAAGCATTACTTAGAGGGCTTTGGCTTCTTATAGAGGTAAAAGCTGTTGCTGTTGAAATCTTTGGAGATTGATCTGAGTTGGTGATTAACCAATTGACTGGCCATATGAGTGCAAGAATGACGTATTAAGGGAATATTATGAAAAGTGCCGGGAACTTTTGAAAAGTTTTCAAGTGGTAACCTTGTATCATATCCCTAGGGGGCACAATGAAGAAGCAAATAAGTTAGCTCAAGTTGCTTCCTGGATATCGTGAAAAATCAAGAAATTCTCGCTATAGATAAGAATGTTTCGATGTTGATCAAGAGATTAGTGATTGGAGGTGCGAGATTGCCGATTATCTAAGAAATCCATCACGAAAAGTTTTCCGAAAGCTCGGTACAAAGCCCTCGGGTTCGTGCTTCTTGATAATCAATTATATTACAAATCTATAGATGGAGTATTGCTTAAATGCTTGGATCAAGAAGAGGCCGAGAAAGGTGATGTATGAAGTGCATGAAGGATTGTGTGGTGCACATCAATCGGCTTACCGAATGAAGTGGATAATTAGGAGAACTGGTTATTTTTTGGCCGACTATGTTAGAGGATTGTTTTGAATACTATAAGGGGTGTCAAGATTGTCAAAAATTCGGCAATATTCAAAAGGCTCCAAAGATCTACTATGAACCCAATAATCAAACCTTGGCCATTCGAGGATGGGGCATATACTTAATTGGCCAAATTAATCCTCCTTCGAGCAAAGGACATAAGTTTGTGCTCTTTGCCACGATTATTTTACCAAGTGGGTTGAAGCTATTCCTTTGAAGAAAGTTACATCAGAGAACATGATTAGCTTTGTTAAAGAACATATAATTTACAGGTTTGGAATCCCTCAAACTATAACAACTGATCAAGGGACTCGGTTTACTTCCTCGAGTTTTGTGATTTTGCTTTGAAGACATGGGAATTAAGTTGTATAATTCTTCTTCTTATTATGCACAAGCCAATGGCCAAGCGAAAGCATCAAATAAGATCATGATCAAGGTCATCCAGAAGAAAATTGATGAGAAACCGAGAAGATGGCATTTGGTTCTCAATGAAGCTTTGTGGGCTTACCGAATGGCTTGCCATAGATCTATTCAAACGTCTCCCTATGAGTTAGTTTATGGGCATCATGTTGTTTTACCATGGGAGTTACAATCAGGTTCAAGATGAGTTATGTTGCAAAAGGATTTGGAGAAAGAAGACTATAAAAGTCTAATGATGGATGAGTTGGAGGATTTGCATCTAATTCGTCTCAAGGCACTGGAAAATATTGAGAAGAACAAGATACGTGTTGCCAAGTATTATAACAAGAAAGTTAGAGTGAAACAATTCACAGAAGGTGATCTAGTTTGAAAAACTATACTACCGATTGGAACGAAAGATAGAACATTCGGCAAGTGGTCTCCGAATTGGGAAGGACCTTTTCGAGTAGTGAGATGCATGCCTGGCAATGCATATATATTAAAGACTTTGTTCGGAGAGGAATTTGCCAGAGCTATCAACGGAAGATTTCTTAAGAAATATTACCCCAAATGTCGAAGTTGGTTCATGAAAAGGAATCAGAAATCAAACAAGATAGCCGATGAAGAAACATCGCCTTTAGTTCAAAAAATTGTGGAATTAAAAATAGCCGATACAGTTTGTATCGCCTTTAGTACAAAAATGTCCACGTATAACCGAATGGACTACCGAGAGAGGTGATTTCAGCATTCTGTCTGGTTGGTTTATCGGGAGAAGAGAAAGGTGAAGCCTTGAATGAAAATACTGAACGACATGTCAAATCGGTTGCAATGCAAGACTAAGATCTAGTCGGCTAAGGTGATGTCATGCGTTCGGGAAACATCTTTTGGAGTTGCGTTGTTCAGAAAATGCTGAAGATATCTATTCGGCCATTCAAGATAGAGATCGTAAACAAGCACATTGCAGAAGATAATTTTTATTTACAATCAATCCAATCCCTAATTACAAGCTACTCCTCAAACAATTTGTTGAGGACAGACTGAGCATCAGTGGATTGGGCGATGGCAGCAGTATGGTCCTCGTAGAGCTCCAGTTGCTCATTGATGTTCTCGATGTCTTCTGGAGGCCTGCCAGAGAAGCCGACTGGCTGGACAGAGTAGTCTTCACCAGTCCAGGAAGATATCGCCGCCAGTTCCATGGAGACACCAAGGTGCACACCATGGGTGGCAACCTGATCAATGCGGCCGTCCGCATCATTAAGGCGCGCCTCAGCGGTCTCCCCTTGGGCGTTCACCTTATCAGCGATCTTGTTCGCCGCAGCCTTCAGTCGCTCATTCTCCGCAGAAAGTGCTGAACAGGGGAGAAAATGAGTCTGCAGACAGAAAGATCAAGAAAAGAAATCTATGTAGAGATGTCGAACCGGTGATGGCGTCGCAGAACTGCTTGCGCTGATCCTCCCACTCGGCTTGCTCAATGCCGAGCTGCTTGGAGACGTCGCCAAGTTCCTTCCGGGCATCACCCCTCTCCTTGCAGAAGGTGAGCGCCTCCTCATGAACGTACAGAGGATCTTCTCCCTCTGACTCCGCCGGACCCCAAGGATTGGGGTTGTATGAGTTGTCGGACTCGGAGGAGCTCGACGAACTGGAGGAACCGAAACATGCAGGGGTGGTCGGTCGGTGCCCTGGTTGGGTCACCGTCATTGGAGGGAACAGATGATACTGGCCGGTGATGACCCTCGCCCTAAGTAGATGAAAGAAATCAAAATCGGGGAAGATGAACAGGAAGTATAAACCGCAAGGGGGCAACCGATTGATTCTCACCCATGGCGTTGACGGCGCGGTGCTCGGCTTCCTCCTGCCTCTCCCTCGGCAGGGCGCTTACCACGGTCGTCACTGTTCGCCATTGGAGCTTTGGAAACTAGATTTCTTTCTGGATTGATCTGGGCAGAGAGACGAAGAGACGGCGATGAGAGTGTTTGACTGGAGATGACAATGAAGGCTAGAGGAGGGTCTTATTTATAAGCCGAAGTGGAGAATCGTGGCGTATATCTCGGAGTATTCCAAGCGACGAAGTAGGGTTTCTCCCTTTTGGGCCGTTACCGGACTGGGCCGGGTTCGGCTAAATAAAAAAAATCGACGTTTCGAAAGGGAATCGGCTATTCTCCTAATCGGGAAGATAAAGGCAATCGGCTATATTATCAGTCAAACAGAGATGTAAAAGCCAAAGGATGAAAAGGAATGCAATTGCTCAGAAATACAGTATACTACATTTGGGTGTATTACAAGGCGATGCTTTACTCGCCCAGAAACAGTTTGATTGCATCTATGGCTTCAGTCCTGATTCGGCTAACCTCATCTAGCACCTTCTTGTCATCATCTTCAGAACCTTGAATCTTGGTGAGCTTTGTTTTGATCTGCTGGTTCTCTTTGATGACAGATGTTATCTTTGTTTTGGCTGCATCTATGGAGTTCGCCAGGTTGGCAATTTTATCCTTATGAGACTGAATTTTTTCATTTAGTTGAGCCAATTGAGATTCCAGCTTGGCCTTTTCCTCCTCCATGGCTTCCAGTTCAGGCTCCAAAGTTACCAAGGATTGTTTAGCAGCATGAATCTGGGAATGCAGTTCTTTGGCTTGTTGTTTCTTCATCAGATTGTCATTCTGCAAAGCAGCTCTGGAGGCTATGTTCTTGTTTGCCCTCCTGACCTTACCAAGATGGTCATCAAGATGAGTTGCAGATTCTAGGGGAACCCTGAGAGTTGGGGGATTTCTTGGTCAATGAGTTCAACAAGGTCCCTTATCTGATCTGCATCTTGGACCAGGATATTTATGTCCTTGGCCAGCAGGAGAGCTATTTCCTTTAGCCGGGCTTGATTTTCTGCTGATAACCTCTGCTGAGATGTAGCTTCTTCACCTCTCTCATTGATATACTCCTCAACAGTGAAGGAGTAGCTGACAGTCGGCTTGATATCATCCTTAAGAAAAAGAAAAATTGTTAGCCGATTGATCAAGTTTATTAAAGAATTCAGTGGGGCAAAGCCTTACCTTTTGAACGGAATCTTCCTCAGTTTGAATTCTGCCCTGGCTTGGTTGAGGGTTTAGCTGGATGCCCAAAGATGATGAACTTGAAGCATGATGAGGGGAGGGTTCTTCTGCCATCCTGTCCAAGAGTTGATCTGTTTCTAAGAATACAAAGTAGTAGGGTGTGAGTACTATTGAATGCATCTAGTACAAGAAAAAGAGGTGATCAACTGAGAGAATAGTACCAATGTGGCTAGTGGCTTCCCCGGATTTTACGTATCTCCAGCAAAGCCCGAGGAGAAATCTCGGTGGTTGTTGGAGCATTGGCTGATCTTGAAAGTTTAACCCGTGGCTGCAAAGCGAGAGGAAATAATAAGTACAAAATTATTGCCAAAAATAAGGACTGACAAGGGTATACCTTAGGAGACAGTTTGGCTTTCTTAGATCTTGTTTTCCTGGGCACAGTGACATCCTTGCTTGGTTCAGCAGTAGTTTTCCTTTTGTGTTCTCCTCTTGAAGGTGCTGTACCCAAGGCTGCAGGGATTTTCATGAAGGCTGCCAAAGTTGGAGCATTAAACCCCAAAGCAGGATTGGGTCCAGCCTGGTAATATTGGGCCCACTTGGGAAGGAGGAACAGGCTCAACATCCTGTGAATGACAAAAAATTAAAATCAGGAATAAACCCAATAGCAAGGAGAATTATGGGTACAAAGAAATTACCTCACTGTCAGAAGCAAACTGAGCTTGCAGGTCTTGGCATAGAGGATGCACTGGTATGTTGAAAATGTGGGCACGCCACTCTTGCCACCAGGAAACAAACAGAGGATGGGCAACATCTATTAGTCCAAGAGGAGAAGGCTCATATGCTGGTAGCTCTCATCCAAGCTCAAAAACCTTCTTGGCCTCTATGTCATCTCCTATCTTCTCCCTGGGCCTTATAGTTTTGGAGAAGAACAACCTTGGGGGCAACTGGCCACATCCTAATTGTCTGGCTGCCACGTTTGGGTTGTAGAATTCATAAGTAGGGTGCAGCAACCTCCCATGATGAAATTCTGCTGGCAAAGTGCATGGTTTGATAGAAGAGTTGAAGATCTCTATAGACACTTGGTCTGAACAGCCAGTTTCATAGCTAAATTTGCAGGGGAGAGTCAGATTTTCATTTTCTCTGTAGGGGAGCCAGATCACATTGTCAAAGCCTTTGAAGAACAGCTTGAATAGATGGCCAATGTCTATGTCAATGGTGATGGAGGATGCTGCCTCTCCATATGTCTGACAAGCTTTTTCCTTCATTGTACCATCTTCAGCATAGTTGACTGAAGGAAAGCCCAACTTATAGAGGTCTGCAGAGGTCTGCAGAGACTATCTGATGCATATATAGCTGCAGCCACATCTGAACCAACCACCAGGGGCTATTTACACAGTGAATTTCTCCATGATGGCGCATCTGGACAGTGATCTGATGCATCATGTGATAAACAGCCCCCAAGAGATACTTGCCCAGGGGGATCAAAGTGCCTGAAGCCAGTTCTCAGCCATCACCATGTGATTCAGAGTTGGCTCATTAGATTTGCCACAGAAGATGAATCTGCTCAGCCACATATTCATGAAAGCTTTATACTCTTTGTCAGACACAGCACCAGTTGACATGTAAGTTTGGATGTATTTTGTCCATCCACCTCCTGACTTAACTGCCTTTTGGCTGCTGTTGCTCTTGTACTTGGAGGGGTACACTGGTGCTGTCACATTGAGGCCAGTCATCATAAAAATGTCTGCCAGAGTAAAGGACATTGGACCACGGCCAAAGATAAAGGCATTAGCAGCATCAGACCAGAAGTGGGCGGCTGCTATCAAGAGGGAGTCGTTCCTAGGTGTCTGTGTGACGTAGATAACTCAAGCAATGCTTGAATATCTTGAGATTCCCAAAGGATTTCTTTGCTTTTGTTCAAAATCCTCCGGTACCAGTCTCGCCATCCGGCAATTGGGGGAAACGGTCAAGTTTTGAAGGTGTTCGACCACTGGTTCGGCGGAGTGATTCCGGATTTGAAAGGAATCCTCAAAGTCTCCTTCTCAACAAATTCAATCGGATCAGGATCTCCCATTGGACCAAGGAAGTAAGAATTGGGGTTCGCCGCATAGGGGATCAAAATCTCATCCTTGTATTCCTTCAAAGAATGATACACAGGGAGGAAGAGGAGTCAAAAGGAAGCAAAAGATCGATGAAAAATTGCCGAACGCATGAGGAAAACAAGAATTACCTCTGGAACTCCATCCTGAGTCGCCATTGAAGGTTCGAGGTCGGTTTGAATCTAGATCAGAAGATTCGGATTTCGAGTGGCGGCTGCGAGCTTGAACAGTGTTGACCTAAACGAGAAAGAGAGTTTGTGGTCAATTTCAGAATAAAATCACTTTTTATCCTAAAATTGAGGGGGCATGTGTTAACACTGGATTTTGGTAAAGAGGATGACAGGTAGGCCAGTACATGACAGGCTCGCGAAAGGCAAGTATTCGAAGCATTCGGCAAGCATCCATGCGGGTGGCTATTCCTGGGAATTCGGCAAGTGTCCATGTGGTCGGCTAACTCTGAGCGATTCGGCAAGTGATCGTGCGGTCGGCTATCTTTGAAGGCGGTGGCTCCAATCGGGAAACAAAAGGTGGCAAGTTAAAGCCGGTTAGAAGGAAAGAATCGTGATAATCAAGGACTCCGAGAAGGATTAGAGCAAGAACCGTCATATTTTCCTTAGTATTATGTAATCGTAATCTTCTAGGAATCATATTATGTCCAGGGTATAAATATAAGCCCTCAACCATTGTAAAAGATGTTCACAACCAAATCAATACAATCGGCCCCGTGCCAAGTTTTCGAGTCCTTTGTCGTGTCGTCGAGTTCTTCGAGAGGAGCCATCGATCCATCGACCTCCGTAAGTTCCGACAACCTTGCTATCATGTCTAGTATCATGCGGTGGATTTAGACGTTGATGCAAGTAGTCTTGTTTGTGTCGACTGGATGGCCGTGCGGCGGCGCCCGCTTGATAATCAAGAGGTCTTTGCTTATGCTTTGTTTATCTCGACCGGATGGCCGTGCGGCGTTTTGCTTGATAGCTTAGCGAAGCAAGATAGTTATCGGCTCTATTAGATTTGGCAAGGTCTGATAGATTCATTAAGTTATCATGTGTTGCATGTTTTTAATTACTTGTAACACTCTTTTGCCCAATCTAGATTGATTAGGTTCGTCTTCTTACTTTTATAGATCTATTTGTTCTCTAACATTTTATTCTTATATTATTATGATAGATAGATCATATGCTTACATAGCCGAGTTAGATCAATCTAGATTGTTACATGTTGCGGGTTCTTACATGTTAGAAGCGTTTAAATCTTGATAGGATTGAGTGTCGTGCGGCAGATACAAGTTCTTGATGGGTTTGCTCGTGATAGCTTGTTTGTTCCTTCTTCATGGACCCCGAGTCGGGCGACTTGCCGAGCTTGGTTATGCTTCAAATCATGATCGACCTTCACTTGTTCAAACATGTCTTCTCATGCAAGCGTGTTCGGCAATCAATGCTTTACGTGTCTTTTATCTTTATATTAGCCGAGTGAATCATAAACATGATTGGCGCAGGCGGCTTCTATAGCTGTATGTCGTCGTAAGTGGCTTCAGGGCCGTATATACGGAACTGTGCGGTCTCATCCGGCATGTTCCGATTTTTGTATTTAACAATCTTTTGTCCCTTGTCGGTTTTCAGGTCAAACCGACCGCACGCGCTCCGGATCTTCAAACCGCCCGGTCACCCGATTGAAGCCACGCTTTACGGCTTGCTTGTGTGTGAGGTACAAATGCGTCACGTTTTGTGTCAACACTTCTGACTATGGTATTGGTGCAGTTTTGTAGCAAAATGGGCATCCCATAGCCTTTGTCAGTAAGGCCCTTGGACCTCGGACTCAAGGCTTATCCACTTATGAAAAAGAGAGCCTAGCTATCTTATTAGCAATTGATCAGTGGAAGTCCTACCTTCAGCCTAAAGAATTCTTCATTCATACAGATCAAAAGAGCCTTGTCCACCTTTCAGATCAAAGGCTGCAATCTTACTGGCAATAGAAAGTTATGACCAAACTCATGGGTTACCAGTACAAGATCATGTATAAAAAAGGTTGCACTAATAGAGCTGCAGATGCCTTGTCCCGAGCTTAGCACTCCGAAGCAAGTCTTTCTGCTGTATCTATTGCTCAACCCCAGTGGTTATAGCTGCTCCAAGACAGCTATGTATCTAGCACAGAAGCTCAGGAACTTTTGACAGCTCTAGCTCTCCATAGTCCACATGGTCATTATAGTCTTGTTCAAGGAATCATCAAATTCAAGAATGCCATTTGGCTTGGCCATTCAATTGAACAAGACAAGGTTATGCATCAATTTCATGCAAGCCTAGTGGGTGGTCATTCTGGTTCTTTAGTCACCTTTCAGAGACTCAAGAAACTATTCTACTGGCCTCACATGAAAGAAGCTATACACTCTTTTGTTGCAAATTGCCACATTTGTCAACAAGCAAAATCTGAAAGAGTTCCCTATCCTGGCCTTTTACAACCACTGGCTATACCTGACCAAGCATGGAAGGTAGTCACCATGGACTTCATAGTAGGCCTCCCTCTGTCTTCTCACCAGAACTGCATTCTAGTAGTGGTGGACAAGTTTTCTAAGTATTCACACTTTATCAAACTGAAGCATCCTTTCTCTGCTCTCCAAGTGGCACAAGCTTTCATGGAGCATGTTTACAAACTACATGGCATGCCATCAGCCATTGTATCAGACAGAGATAAAATCTTCACTAGCTTACTGTGGAAAGATCTCTTTAAACTGTCAGGCACTGAACTCTGCATGTCTTCAGCTTACCATCCTCAAAGTGATGGTCAAACCAAGAGGGTTAACCAATGTATCGAAGGATACCTCCGATGCTTCATTCACTCTTGCCCCACAGCTTGGTCCAAATGGCTTCATCTAGCTGAATACTAGTATAACACTTGCTACCATTCTGCTCTCAATCATACTCCGTTTGAGGTATTATATGCTCAGTCTCCTCATCACTTCGGTATTGACCCAGACCAAGACGTTGTGGTTCCTGACTTGGATACCTGGCTGCAAACTCATCAGTCAGTAACAGAGCTTCTGAAACAACAGCTTCTCAGGGCTCAACAGTGTATGAAACACCAAGCAGACAAACACCGTACTGAGCGTCAGTTTGCTGTTGGTGATCTAGTCTGGCTAAGGTTACAACCCTATGCTCAACATTCAGTAACACCTCGGTCAAATCACAAGCTCTCCTTCGGCTACTTTGGGCCTTATGCCATTGAAGCTAAAATCGGGACAGTGGCTTACAGATTGAAGCTTCCAGAAAATTCTAATGTTCACCCTGTCTTTCATGTTTCTTTACTGAAGAAAGTTACAGGTTCCCCTCCAGTTGCTACAACACCATTACCCCGACCACTCTCCCAATCGCCAATCAACAACCTGAGGCTGTTGTGGATCGCCGGGTCGTCACCAAGCATCACCGTCTTCATCATCAGCTCCTCATAGAGTGGCAAGGTTTGCCGTCTAACTTAGCTACCTGGGAAGATGAAGATGACTTTCTGCGTCGCTTTCCTGAGTTTTTGGCTTAGGGACAAGCCGCTGGCAAAGGGGGAGGGGTGTCACGGACATTCACACCGAAGGCCCAACCAGGAAGCGAGCCCGGAAGCCCAACAGTAAGGTGAGCGGCCCAGAATGGAGTAAGTGAAGCAAAGCCCAGCTGCGTCTGGTTTCCGCTGTTCCAAACAGCTGTAACAATCATATATGAGGGGAGAGGAAACGAAATAGAACTTGACTTGGTTGTTGCCGGAGGCTTGGCGGCGAGCTGCGGCTCGAGAAATTGGCCGGCGGCAACCTTGCCCACCGGAGTTATAAACTCCTTTACCTGCTCTAAACTCTACCAGTAATACAAATCCTAGTTCTATCGTAACACTGCACTGCCTATGCTTACGCCAACTTGAGCAGCAGCGGCGCCATGGCCGACCACTCAAGGTGCTTGGTTTGGACCGGGGATCTTGTCGACACATGGAAAAGCATCAACTATGGAGAGAAGCTGTACGTCCGGATTGCCAGCCTTCCTGGTACGCACGCTTCATCATGTGCTGTTTAGATTTGTTGATCAGTTTCTCCAATGTTGGCAGAGATATTCATCTAGCAATGAAGCAGAAGATACGCCATAATGAGAAATGTCCACCCAAAATAACTATTCTTATTTAAGGAACACAAGCATTTGAGTATAATAAAACTGAATGGCAATAGAGCATCTCCAGGTGATCTCCATTTGCAACTCCCCCAATAGAGTGATGATGGGCTCTGTTTTCCCTACCTCGATCTGTTATGTTTCCTTCATTTATCACCAGTTAATGAAATGGCTTCAGAAACTGAAAACAAACAAGAAGAGATATAGTAACTCCTGTAGATAATTAATGAGTTACTACATACTGACAAGTTTTACTTTGGCAGTTAAAATCAAGGCCTTGTTTAGTTCCACGAAACTTTTTGAGGAGAGAGATTGTAAAGTCCTGTAGCACTTCGTTTTTATTTGGTAAATATTGTCTAATCGTGGCCCAACTAGGCTCAAAAGATTCGTCTCGTGATTTACAACAAAACTATGTAATTAGTTATTTTTTTATTTATATTTAATACTCTTTACATGCGGCAACAAATTTGTGAGAGGAGAGAGATTGTAAAAGTCCTCAGAAGCATTTCGTTTGTTTGTGGTAAATATTGTCCAATCGTGGCCCAACTAGGCTCAAAAGATTCGTCTCGTGATTTACAACCAAACTGTGTAATTAGTTATTTTTTATTTATATTTAATGCTGTTTTACATGCGGGAAACAATTGATGTGATGGAGAGAGAGTGGAAAAACTTACAATTCCAATTGAAAGTTGCATGGAACTAAACAAGGCCCAAGACCAATTATAGTAAAGATTGTAGTCCCGGTTATAGCATGCCTGCTGTTACCCACGTGCATAGCCTTTGTCTGCCTATGCGAATTCAAAGGTACAACAATAAAGTGCCTTGTTTCAACATGTATGGGACCCGGGGAGCGCGGCGCTCGTGCGTCTGGCCAGCGGGCGGACGACGGCGGCGACCACGACCTCGTCGCCCCCACAGGAGCGTGCAGGGCACCCGGCAGCCATGGTCGCTTCCTGCAGCCGCCCGTGCCTTCCAGCAGGCCCCGTGTCGACTCCTCGAGAAGGCCGGGGTCAGGCGGAGCAGCGCACGTCCGCGTCGCGGTTCCCTCCTGCTGGCCGGCCAGGTTCTACTAGCGGCGCGCTCCACACCGACACGCAGCAGGTGGCCACGCCCAGCCGCGCGGGGAGGGCCTGCGCTCCCCATGGACTGGGATGGATTCAGGCCCGGGGGGCCGTGGCGCTCCACTTCGGCGTTAGTCCCCGTGCAGCCTTGGCCTGCACGCATTGCTGCTGGTCTGGTTCGGCTCTGCCGAGCGCGGCGAGCTGCAGCAGGCAGGTAGCGCGGGGGCGCCGGTGGCGAGCAGCCAGATCCAGGCAGTCCCGCCCTGCACCAAGCCCTCCGGACTGTGACGGTGCCGCTGACGTCTGGTTCTCCCGCGTCGTCTGTAGCGACAGCATGCTCTGTTAGAGTCTAGGATCACAGATCACACAATTATGCAGTGGCTAATCCTAACCGGAATCAACGCAATTGCAATCAAGCACTGAAAACTCTGAAGAACACACACATGGCAACTGTCAACATGACGATGACAGAGCTATTTTCCTCAGATGAGAGTTATCAGTACAGCACGATTACAAAAGGTCTAAGCAGTTCCACATGAAGCTCAGACTCGCTACTTATACCAGCAGCATTTACAAACACAACCCTGAATTAAACAAAGTCTTAACATAGACTAAAACGCTAATGAAAGATAACTGCAACTCGATCCTGAAGAACGTGGGCGCGGTCACTATGACACCGTCTTCGGCTGTTTCAAACTTGCCCAGTTTCCCGCCTCGACGTAACACACATGAGTGATCCTCCACGCATCAACAAGTTGCTCCATCTGTCAGACTTAGTGTATGCAGGATTATAGTCAACATTCTCCCCCTTAATCCTGTAATACACTAAGATCCCTCACACCAAGCAAATGCCTCATCACCATCAGACTTCCAGCTCCCAAAGCTTTTGTCAGTGAGTCAGCTTTCTGCTCTCCTGTTCCAACTCTTTTTGCAACAATCTGACCCTTCTCCAATGCACTCCCTGATGAAATGATACTTAGTATCAATATGCTTACTTCTCCCATGGAACACAGGGTTTTTCATCAGTGCAATTGCAGAATTGTTGTCAACAAACAATGCCACCACTTTTGCCTTTGCTGAAGTTAACTCACTCAGCAAATTTCTGAGCCAAATAGCCTGCATAGCTGCTGCTGTTGCTGCCATAAACTCAGATTCGCATGATGACAAAGCTACAGTCTTTTGCTTTTGGGAACACCAAGTGATCAGATTACCATTCAGGTAAAATGCCATGCCTCCGGTGCTCCTTCTTCCCACCAAATCTCCAGATAGATCACTGTCAGTGTAGCCCACTAACACTTCTTCACCACCAACTTGAGTGTAAACAATTCCCATCTCAATTGTTCCTTTGAGATACCTCAGTATCTGCTTGATAGCTTTCAAATGCATTACTGTAGGTCTTTGCATAAACCTGCTAGCCAATCCCACTGAGTATGCCAAGTCAGGTCTAGTATGTAACAAATACCTCAAACAACCTATCATCTTTCTATACTCAGTTGCATTTACAGCTTCTCCACTCTTATCTTGATGAAGCTTGATCCCTGGGTCCATTGGAATCTTAGTTGGGTTGCAGTCACCCATACCAAACTGATTTAAGATTTTCTTAGCATAGCTGGACTGTTTGATTGTGATAAAGTCATGCTGCTGATCAACCTCAATACCTAGATAGAATGATAGTAACCCCAGATCACTCATCTCAAATTGAGTTGTCATCTCCTTCTTGAACTTCAAGATCTCAGCTGGATCACTCCCAGTCACAATCAGATCATCTACATACACACCTAGTACCACTGCACTTCTCCCAATTCCTCTTGTGTAAACTGCAGGTTCACAAGCACACTTGGAAAATCCCAAGCTCTTCAAACTCTTGTCAAGCTTTACATTCCAAGCTCTTGGGGCTTGTCTGAGACCATACAGAGCTTTACTAAGTTTCAGTACATGATTCTCCTTTCCCTTTGCTTCAAAGCCTTCAGGTTGAGAAACATACACTTCCTCTTCAAGATCACCATTGAGAAATGCTATTTTCACATCTAAGTGATGCACTTGCCAACCTCTGTTAGCTGCTATTGCTAAGATCATTCTTACTGTATCAAGTCTAGCAACTGGTGCAAACACCTCTTCAAAATCAACTCCCTGTTTTTGAACATAGCCCTTTGCAACCAATCTTGCTTTGTGCTTGATTACTTCACCATCAGCATTTTTCTTCAATTTGAATACCCATTTTAATCCAATGGGTCTGTGTCCAGGTGGTAACTTAACCAGTTCCCATGTCCTGTTCTTTCTAATTGACTGCAGCTCATTCTCCATGGCTGCCTGCCAATTTCCATCTCCCACAGCTTCCTTATAGCAACTAGGCTCCTCCATTATTGCTAACAAAGCTTCAGCATCAGAGTTCATCTCAACTTCATCAGTCATCTCATAGATTTCATTTAGGCTCCTAAATCTGACAGGACTGTCTTCAGCACTGCTGACAGAAACTTGTCCAACAGAAGGTGACTGTTGAAAGTCTGGCAATAGATTTCCCGATAGATATCCTCCACTCATTGCTGATGCTGCATTAGTTGAGTCTCCATTGTGTGAAATTGGAGTCACTTCTACTGCTTCAGCATCTGTTGCCTCACCAGAGGACTGTAGCTGATCTGGCAATACACTGTCCTGAGTGTTTGATGATCCTGATGCTCCCCGTGACACTGACTGTGCCTGCTGAGCATCATCACCACTACCCATAGCATTCACCAATAGGCCTCCATTTCCACTCTCATCCTCAACAAAAAATTCAGCTAATACAACCTCAACTGAGTTGGCTGACCAGTTCCAAGGTACACCTTCTTCACAGATAATGTCTCTACTTACAACAATCTTGTTAGCAGACACATCCAGCAATCTATGAGCCTTGCAACCCTCATCAACCCCCAAATATACCATGGGTTTGCTCCTGTCATCTAACTTCTTTAGATGGGGGCCAGCCACTCTGACATGAGCAGTACATCCAAACACCTTAAGATATCCATGATTTGGTTTTCTTCCCCACCAACCTTCAAAAGGTGTTTTATTTCCCATTGCTTTAGTCGGTAGCCTGTTAAGCAAGTAAACTGAATGTCTCACAGCTTCTCCCCAAAGCTTTCCAGGAACATTCATGCTCTTCAACAGTGATCTTGCCATCTCCATCACTGTCCTGTTCTTCCTCTCTACAACTCCATTCTGCTGTGGACAATATGGTGCTGTCAAGTGTCTCTGAATTCCAGCTTTCTCACACACTTCATTGAATGCAGCTGCAAGGAACTCCCCCCCTCTGTCAGATCTCAATGCCTTGATCTTCTCCCCAGACACATTCTCAGCTTCTGCCTTGAATTTTTCAAAAGCATCAAGAGCCCGATCCTTGGTTTTCAACACATACACATAGCACCATCTTGTATAGTCATCAATCAAAAGCATAAAATATTTATTTCCACCAGCAGTTGATGGAGTAATTGGGCCACACAGATCAACATGAACTAACTCAAGTTTCTTATGTGCTCTCCACTTTGCAACTCCAGGAAATGACACTCTTGTCTGCTTAGCTGCCAAACAATCTCTACACAACTGATCAGGATGTGTAATTGCAGGAACCCCAGCTACCATATCTTTTTTAGTCAAGAGTTTCAAAGAATTAAAGTTAACATGACCCAATCTACCATGCCACAACCATGCTTGATCAGCGACACTAGTGAGGAAACAGACAGGTACAGCAAGCTTCAACTCAACCTTATAAAATCTATTCTGTGTTCTGTCAACTTTCATGATCAATCTAAAGGGATTTTTCTCACATATCTCTAGCACCTCATCATCAAGTACTATTCTATGACCAGTTTCAGTTAACTGACCTAGGCTAATTAAATTACTTCTCAGCTTTGGTATGAAAAATACCTCAGTAAGAGCCCATTGGTCACCTGTTTTGCACTGAAACAAAATTGTCCCCTTTCCCTTGATCTCAACAGTTGATCCATCACCAAATTTCACTTTGCCAGTGATTCCCTTATCTAGTGAATTGAACTTCCCAAGATCTCCTGTCATATGATTACTCGCTCCATTGTCGAGGTACCACATATCACCTGATGAATCACCTCCACCAGTCAAGTGCAGTTCTGGCAACACTCCCTCCTCCTGCAAACATACTCTCTCCCCCTTGCTATCTGACACAACAAGTTCAGTCTCTGCAAGCATGAGAGCTTGAGGTTCCTTGCCTTCATTTGCACGGGCCTGGTGTGCCTCCTTCTTCTTTCCCTCTGGACATCTATTGGCATAGTGTCCATACTTATTACACTTGAAACATTTGACATGGTTTTTGTCTTTAGGGCCTTCAGTTCCATCCTTCCCAGTGGAATCACCACGGCCACCTTGACTTCTGCCACGGCCACGGCCACGTCCTCGGCCGCCACCACTCCCTCTCTTCGAGGAATCACCACCCCCAGACCGTTTGTATCTCGACTCCCATTCAGCCTGGGTCAACAATAGCTGACCGCTACTATTACTCGTCATGGATCCAGCTCCCCGCCTGGTCCTTTCTTCAAACGCCTTCAGTCTCCCGACAGCTTCATCAAACGGCAACTTCGAGAGGTCAAAGAACTGCTCGATCCCGGCCACGACATTGATGTAGCGATCAGGCACGGTGTCGAACAACTTCTTCACCATCGCCGCATCATCAAGTGTCCCTCCCAGATTACTAAATTTAACTGACATTGCCGTCAGTTTTCTAGTGTACTGATCGAGATTCTCCTCATCCTTCATCTTCAAAGCATCAAACTCGCTTTTCAGAGTCTGCAGCCGTGCATCCTTCACCCGATCTGCACCAACAAATCTCGCCTTCAAAGAGTCCCAAACTTCCTTCCCACTCTTCTTCTTGGCAACTTGCATTAGCAGATCATCTGGTAAGCACTGCAGCAGATGAGATCGAAGCTTTCTGTCCTTCCCAGCCATCTTCTCAGACTGCTTCTTCGCCGAACTTCCCTCCGGCAGTTCCACAACCTCCCACAATCCGTGGTCCTCCATGATCGCCTGCACCCGGATACACCAGCTCGTGTAGTTCGTCGCCGTCAAGTTCGGGAAAACCTGATGGTGGCCGCCGCCGCCGCCCTGCGAACCATCTCCTCCCGAGGTCGACATGAACGCGATTTGTGGTATTTGTGGACTCGATTTGTATGATCTATGGCTCTGACACCAATTGTTGGAGTCTAGGATCACAGATCACACAATTATGCAAAGGGCTAATCCTAACCGAATCAACGCAATTGCAATCAAGCACTAAAAACTCAAGAACACACACATGGCAACTGTCAACATGACGATGACAGAGCTATTTTCCTCGGATGAGAGTTATCGATGCGAGACGATTACAAAAGGTCTAAGCAGTTCCACATGAAGCTCGGACTCGCTACTTATACCAAAGAAAGATTTACAAACACAACCTTGAATTAAACAAAGTCTTAACATAGACTAAAACGCTAATGAAAGATAACTGCAACTCGATCCCGAAGAACGTGGGCGCGGTCACTATGACACCGTCTTCGGCTGTTTCAAAACTTGCCCGCCTTCCCGCCTCGACGTAACACACATGAGTGATCCTCCATGCATCAACAAGTTGCTCCATCTGTCAGACTTAGTGTATGCAGGATTATAGTCAACATGCTCTACAGCCATGGACTCCACCGACAAGGGATTCGTCAAATGGTTTGTGTCTTCGAGCAACTGTTGGCGGCGTCCTTGCAGGATGGTCCCTGTGGTTTATGAGGCGACAAGCTGTAGTTCACGGGTTTGGGGGCCTTAGGCGAAAGCCATGCACGACCATGTCTGTGCGATCGACGGCGACGCTCTCTGGCGCCGTTACCTCCTTGCAGGCGTCGATGATATAGGTTCTCCGACTTTTGGACTGTAGTTTTGTTCCTCTCCTCCTAGTGAAAACCTAGCTTTAGCTATCTGGAGCCGTTGGTGGCGGCGTCGATGACGCGTGACTCTCTTGAGGGCACCACCGTGGAGGATGGATTCCCGTTCCTGCTGTGCCCTTGTGTTCTCTTCGTTTGTTCTTCCCCCAAGTTGTTGTTGCCCCTCTTGGGTGAGTTTGGCCCTGGCTGTTGGGTGTTGCCGATGGTTCGACGAGTGTCCTCCTCTGGCGTCTCTGCTCCATTGGCGCTCTCCTTGATGGTGCCAGAATATCAAATGCCGGGTGGTGTTTCCACCGCTGCTGCCATTCCCCTCTAAGGGTTCCTCCCCGTGGACGGTGTTGGATGGTGGTACGTGGGCCCGGATGTGCTGGAGGATGTCATCATCAGTTCAAAGGGAGGTCATCGTGTCCGATAATCCTTGGCTTGCATGTCCATCGCCAATCCTTGTTGGTGCCAGAATATATCAAATGCCGGGTGGTGTTTCCACCGCTGCCGCCATTCCCCTCCAAGGATTCCTCCCCATGGACGGCGTTGGATGGTGATACATGGGCCCGGATATGCTGGAGGATGTCACCATCATCTATGAGGAATGGTGGAGGGCACAATGGCTACGGTGAAAGCGGCGAGTATGCTGTTCGGTGGAGGCGCAAATCGACGTTTGGTTGGCGTCTTTTGGCTTGTGACTAGGCTTATCCTTCAGTCTGTTTTAAGTGTTGTTGATGGTGGTGTTGTACTCCCTCTCTCCCCCTTTCCTCTACCCTATAATTTTTGTAAGACTTTAGGGTCCTGGACCCTCCATGCACCGGTTCGCCGGAATCAATGGAAATTTATTAGGTGGGGCTCTCAACCCTCTGGTGACGTCTTCAAAAAAAAAAAAATTATTACTGTACCAGTTTTAAGGAAAAGGTATCAATGTCCCACTCCCAACCAAAGCAGGTAAATGGCGAAAAAGGGAGATTCAGAAGAACCTGATGCTAAGATACTTGAGCACCTCAAATGAACTTGGAGACAAAAATGAAGAATTTCCATTTGTTAGCTTCGATGACATTGTTGCCGCAACTGACAATTTCTCTGACTGCAATAAGCTTGGAAGAGGAGGCTTTGGCAAAGTTTACAAGGTAATGGCAAATTTTCACATTAATAGTTATAGGATAATATGCGTTAAAAGAATCACTAAAGGACAAGAAAGAATTGTAGCTTTCATCATTTTCCATTTCAGAAGAATGCAATCATGCAGGGAATGTTGAAAGATAGGAAGGAAGTTGCTGTCAAAAAGCTTAGTCAAGGTTCTCAAGCAGGGGTATTGATGAATTCAGAAACGAGGTAGTTCTACTTGTCAAACTACAGCACAAGAACCTTGTTCGACTACTTGGTTGCTGTATTCATGAAGAAGAGAAGTTACTGATCTACGAATACTTGCCTAACAAAAGCCCGGATGCCTTCCCTGTTTGGTATGCACCGACTCTTGAGTACATATTGCAGTTCTTACATTATTTGCTATATCTTGTGTTTTGTAAAACTTACTTGCTATATCTTGTGTTTTAGCAACTTGCTAATTTATTTGCCAAGTGAAAAAAAGAAGCCTCTCCAATAGTTTAGTATCCCCACTTGGTAAACTTGAAAAAGTAGGCCCACCTGGCTCCAAATCGATCAGGGCCTCGCGCGACAGTCCTTCTTCTCGCGAGTGGCCGCGACGGTCTTCTCCCTAGCACCGCGGCTGTCCTCGCGAGCGGCCGCGACGGTCTTCTCCGTAGCGCCGCCGCGGTTTCTTCTTCGTCGCGCGACCTCTTCCCCTTGCCCCGGCTAGGTGTTCGTTCCATCGCTGGCGCCCGGACCTCTCGTCGTTGCATCGCCCAATGTCCCTCTCGTCGTTGCATCGCCCGGACTTCTCCACCAGTTTGTTGCCGCATCCTCGACGTTCCATCAGGCCGGCCATCGTCTACAACAAGCCGGCCTTCTTATCCAGCAAGCCAGGCATCTCCTCCTTTCATCAGGTCATAGCTCCTCCGGTTGCTGCGGGTTTTTTTGATGAAGAATTTCTGCTCCGATCGGCCATAAGTTGCTGCGTGTTTTTTTATGAAAAATTGCTGCAATTTTGGTTATTGTATATGCCATTGTTCATTCCACAACCGTTGTCGTCCAGGAATCAGCCTAGGAAGAGATCCCGTCTTCGAAGCCAACTGGATGATTCATCATCCGATGATGACGACTATTTGATTGCATCGGCTGCTGAAATTGTCGAAACCTCCTCCAATGTAAAAAAAACAACACGGTGGCTCCATCCTAGGTCATAAAGTTATTTACCGTGATAGAGAAGGCGGACACGATAGGATGTTTCAAGATTATTTGGCCGAGAATCCAACATACAGCCCTGAAATATTCCATCAAAGGTTTATGTTCTTTCACTTCGAATTGCTTTGTTGTATGTTCTTAAATATATTTCTAGTTGTTAAACTATTGATTTGTTTTCTTTAGGTACAGGATGTCTAGGGAGCTTTTCATACGCATAATGAATGTAGAGAGGCACATGATGATTACTTTGTGCAGAAAAGGAATGCGGTTGGTGTACCGGATTGAGTTGCTTCTAGAAGATCACTGCGCAATGCGTATGCTCACATATGGGGTTCCAAATGATGCAACAGATGAGTACGTGTGCATTAGCGAAAGTACTGCACTTGAGAGCCTATGTAGGTTTGTTGCCACAGTGGTTGAAATTTTTGGAGAAGAGTACCTCAGACATCCCAATGAGGCAGACGTAGCATGCTTACTTGCTATGGGTGAGAAAAAAGGGTTTCCCGGAATGTTAGGATCAATCGATTGTATGTATTGGGCTTGGAAGAACTGTCCATATGACAAACAAGGTCAGTATTAAGGGCATGTGGACAAGCCCACTATCATATTGAGGTCGTGGCTTCGGATGATCTTTAGATATGGCATGCCTTCTTCGAATGCCTGGATCTCATAATGACATCAACGTTCTTCATAGGTCTCCTTTGTTTGATAACTTGGCGGAAGGTAGAGCTCCTGAAGTGAAGTATCATGATTACATAATTGGCTACTATCTTGTAGGTGGTATATACCCCTCATGGGCTACTTTGGTCAAGACAATCAGTCATCCTATGGGTAACAAGAGTCAATATTTTGCCAAAGCGCAAGAAGTAGCGCGGAAGATGGTGGAGAGAGCTTTTGGGGTTCTACAATCTAGGTTTGCCATTGCTCGAGGATCGGCTCGCTTCTGGGACGTAGAGACATTGTCAATGATCATGATGACTTGTGTGATCTTGCACAACATGATTGTGGAAGATGAAGGATTCGTGGTCGATCATAACAAGCGTTTCGAGTACGGTGGTGACAATGTCGAACCCGATCATGGCCGGGCTCATCGTACACTTGAGGAATTCATTGAGGTGCACAAAAAAATTAAAATCCGGGATAAGGAAACATATGTGCAGTTGAAAGAAGACCTTATCGAATACCTTTGGAACCATCATCCGGATTTATATTAGCTACCTTTGTACTAGCTAATCAGGAGCTTGCATTTTATTATTTATGTTTAAGTGTGATGGACATTTGTATTAGCTAATCATGATTTACGTTTCATTCACTATGAGATAATGTTCTATCTGGACTTTATTTCATTCAGTGTGTACGTGTCACTGATATTCAGAATATATACATGTGATGATGAGATACAAGTGCTTTTGCAAGTATGTATTTTTTTTTTTAAAAAAGTGACAGGATCACAGCAACTACTTGAGATACAAGTGCTAATCATGATTTTTTTTTTAAAAAAAAAAGTGACGGGTTGCTGGTCCTGTTGCCGGCCACTGATTGGAGCATGGAGGTGTCAAATCTGTGTCCTGTCAGGTTGCTGTCCCGGCCACCTCTATGAGGGCGTCCAGTTCAGAACAAATGCACATATAGACAAACAAAGGTACCACATTTCCAACAGTAATTAACTCATACTGGGACAACTGTTTTGATGAAACAAATAACAGGGAAAGGTTCTGGTGAATTAAAAATAAAAACTCAAGTACTCATATGACAAGAACTAAAAACTTCATAATTCAAGAACTCATAAGCTTCGCGAGAATCTTCTTCTGCATTATCTCAATCCAAGAACGCTGCGTCGGGCTAAGGGAGGTCATGTCGATCTGCTAACATAATATCTTTTTCTTCTCTCATCAAGTTGGCTTCAGCTAATTTTGCTTCATTTTCCACCCTCTTCTTCTGTACGTCGGCTTCATTTTCCGCCCTCTTTTTCTCTAGCTCTAGTGTAGCCTTCTCTATCTCCAGGGTTAGCATGAACCTGTCCTCGTTGGCCTTCTCCTTTTCCTTGTCCGAAGCCTCCTTTTTTGCCCACATCATGTTCAAAGCTTCCATGCAAGCCTGCCCACCTCCTAGCCTCATCTTTTCTTTTACCTGTACAAATAATTCTTGAACACATTAATAAGGAATAATTCTTGAGCACATTAAGGAAACATTCTAGATCACATTAAGTATTAAGTATGTACCTTCTTTATGCCATCTGACCTCTTCCTTGGTTGGGTTTCTTCACCATCAACAGCTATGACTTGGTCATTATTAGTGGCTCCTTCATCCCTTGGCCTAGACACCTTTGCTGCCTTCTTGTTCTTTTTGCTTTCTGCTAGTTTATCTATCTCGGTGAGTTCTGCCATCTTGGCTTTCCACTTGTCCTCCCCTTTCAAGATGTTCCAAAGAATGATCAAGAACAAAAGTTTTGTGGTCCTTGTCTAAGTCCACGTACATCTTTTTTGCTTCATCAAGCTGCAAAGAGATATTGTCAACGTATATACATTTTGAAATACAAAAGTTCAAGTAAAACATTCTAAACATATTTCATACCGTATCCTGGATAGTTGTGCCACTTTGATTCCTACAGAGAATGGCCTCATAGTGTGAACAGAACTTGTTCACTTGCATCTGGATTGTCAGCCACTGATGCATAATGGAACTCTCTGTACGAGGAACTGTAGTTTCATTGTGTTCCTCATAATATGCATGAACTCTTCCCCAAAATGTTGTACGCGATTGATTAGCCCCGTTGATTGGATCCTTGCTAACACTCAACCATCCCATGCAAACAACTTCATCCTCCTTGTAATGAAATTTTTTTGACCTCCTTCCTCCCTTGGTACTGCAGCTTGCCTGTAGTTCGTCAGCACGAATCTCAGTGTCATGAGTGTTTGGGATGGTCATCTCGTCCAAACCAGCAACAACACCCTCTTCGCCATTCAGAAGAATGTCCGACAAAAACTCTCCATCTTCTCCTGCCATCACAACTAGTCTACAAAAAAATTACAGAAAGATACAAACGTCAAGATAATCAGATCAAGAACAGTATGGCACCAATTAATTTATTTATGAAAAAAAGTACATGATCAAAAAAAGAATTCAGGATCAAACATAGGTTTATTTCTGAAATGTCATTTCGATGGATCCAAAATAGAACCAGCATTCATCATTCAGTCCAGCAGACTACGATGATCAAAAAAGGAAGCCTACTATCTTTTTCCGCTCCTCTCCAGTGCATACATAATTATTTGCATTCACTGAATGCCGTCAAGAATGCATGAACACAGAGTTCAGATCAAGAACATTGAACTATCTGATCAGCAGCGGCATAGATGGGCATCAAGAACATTGAACTATCAGATCAGCAGCGACAAGATTCCATGAGCAGCAACTACCCTAGATCGGCATCAAAACCAACAGATCATGAGAAAAGGAGGGTTTGGTCGAAGATCAGCCATTTTCTCGGCATCAAACCCTAAACCCTTGCATTCACTGAATACCAACAGTACATGAACTATCAGATCAGCCCTAGCAGATGTCGATTACACTACATGGGCATGAGAAAAGGAGGCGGCGAGTATCTGATGTACGGCCTGGTCGAAGAGGAGACGGCGGCGCGTCCCTCCT
The DNA here is from genome assembly GCA_015844335.1 of Chrysopogon serrulatus. NCBI lineage: Eukaryota > Viridiplantae > Streptophyta > Magnoliopsida > Poales > Poaceae > Chrysopogon > Chrysopogon serrulatus. The sequence continues at coordinate 23,473 of JADLZL010003292.1, read as the reverse complement.
CGTGCAAGATCACGTCGATGAGAAAACCTTCCTGGCGGCTTCACAGGAAGAGAAAACGGCGGCACGTTCTTCGTCTTCCTCGCGCCAGGTCAAGTCGAAGCAGACGGCGGTGAGACCTTCCTGGCGTGCGCACGGGAAGAGGATACGCCTTCTCTTCGTCGGGGACGGGAAGAGGAATAGACGATCGGACGCGGGAGATGAAGTATTTCGGGGCACTGGATGTCATTCGCGCGTGGGACAAGGCGCGCTGCTCGCTCGGGACAGCGGCCGGCAAGGGAGGAATTTCGTGATACCAAGTCATCTATGCGCGCGCAAATCTCCACACTAGAGGCCTCTAGATAGCAACTTTGGAAATTTAGCAAGTTAAGATAAGGAGCTGTTGGAGGGGGATTTTATGCTTTTAGCAAATTTTAAAGGATAGCAAGTTGAGATAAGGAGTTGTTGGGGATGCTCTAAAAGGATAATGCTGATCACTAACAATAGGTTTTGTTAAATACTACTTGTTTTAGATGGTTCAAGAAAGCATGTGCTTGATTGGACAAAATGGTTCAACATAATTAAAGGCATAGCCAGAGGGCTTCTATATCTCCACCAAGATTCAAGATTAACAATAATTCATAGAGATATTAAAGCAGGTAACATCTTGTTAGACACAGAAATGAGTCCCAAAATATCAGATTTCGGTATGGCAAGAATCTTTGGGGGAAACCAGCAACTAGCAAACACTACCCGTGTTGTTGGGACATAGTGAGTAATTATTTACTGGTCAATGCTTAATCATACAACTATAACAGTGTAGTCTAACTCAATTTTGCTTCTCTTGTTGAAATTGTTTAAGCAGCGGTTACATGTCTCCTGAATATGTGATAAGTGGTGTCTTTTCTGTCAAATAAGTGGTTTGAAGATAATCTCAACTCAGCTCATAATGGACTTCCCAAACCTTATAGCTTATGTAAGTAGTGTGGAGTGCTCAAGTTTTCAATAAATATAAACAAAAATATACTAATTTGATAGAAAAAAATTTCATTTTTCCAGACATGGAAATTATGGGAAGAGGGAAATGTGATGAAATTGGTGGACTCATCAGTTGCTGAAAGTTGTCCACTCCAAGAAGTTCTGAGGTGTATTCACGTAGGACTTTTGTGTGTCCAAGACAATCCAAATGCAAGGCCATTCATGTCATCAGTTGTGTTTATGTTGGAGAATGAAACCACATTGCTTCCAGCACCAAAGGAGCCTGTATATTTTTCACCAAGGAATAGTGAAACTGAAGAAAGAAGGAGAAACATAGAAGGTTTTCTGAATACATCGTGTATTCACGACACTAGAGGGCCGCTAGATGTTCATACAGACTTTTACTACGTAAATGTTCTGTCTTTGATTAACCGTGTAGGCCTGTAGGGTTAAGTGAATTTCAGCATAGCTGGTCATAATATATGTGAAATTACAGTCTTCAAAAGGGATATATGTGAGCTTACTGTGCCAAACACACTGAATTGAAGCTTGCAGCTTGGAAAAAGATGCAGCGGAGAATTGAGAATTATATGGTCAATTGTCATAACAAAGGATGCAATCAAATTTCACATGGCATTGCTTTAATCTTGAGTTGCTCTAATGCCAAAATGTGAAGGCTGCTTAATCTTTCAGTGCAGTACCTCATATGGATTATTCATAGAATTCTTCAGCTGTTATATCTTTCTATAAATCTAGCAAACTTGTGGGTTTTTTTTTTTTTATATACATCGGGCAGGTGGTCATTGGAGACTAGAAAAGAGCCAAAGTTTAGACGAATAAACTGTAGCAAGTTCAGAGTTGTTTTAGCATTTTGTCACAAACTTCATATGTGGGGTTTTATTCAAGTTTTCCGTAACATGCTATTTGTATAAGATGAACAAATAATAAGTACACTATGGCTTGCAGCTGGTAACTAGTAGCAAATATTGTGGTTGGCCAATGCAGGCTCACCAGGCATTCAGATGTTTATCTCTAACTCCAATGCTAGGTGCAAGTGAAATTCAGGTTATTTAGCAAATCACCCCACTGACAGGCATCAGGCAGAGCGGACACATTCGGCGGTTAGTCCGAGATTTTGTTTACTGATGAACTAGGGATGAAAAATCCTACATATTCATCGATGGATGGACCCCATGGGCCACGGAACTAGTGGAACTAGCAGGGACCCCGTGCTGTGCACGGTTTTTTTCTTTTTTTTTCCTGCTGCGGAGTTGGCAACGGGTGCGTACACGGGTTTGGTACTGTTCATAGCAAAGTTCAGCAAAGCACTAGGCGGTTTCTAGGCGACAATCCATAGCCTAGAGCCTAGGCGAGCCTAGGCGGGCCTAGTCGTTTCTAGGCGTTTGTCTAGGCTTTTCACAAATACATGTATATACACATATATTACCTAAAAAAAGAAATAGAAGACTATATAGTCTAGAGTTGGATAGAAAAGCCCATTAAAAGCAACCTAGCCCATCAAAAGCAGCCCAACCCACCATATATAGTCCCACCTTATCCATCCGCTCTCTGCCCTCCTCCTCCCAGCCGCACATGCAACCGCAGAGTCACGTCTCTGCTCCTAGCCGCGAGCCGCCCGCCTCTTCCCGGCTGCGCCTGCCACCTCCACCGCCGCCCGCCTCTCCTTCCGGCTGCGCCGATGTCCCTGCCTCCTCCTCTTCCACGCGCCGGCGCCCGATGTCCCTGCCTCCTCCTCCTCCGCTGTCGGTGCTCTCTGCTCCGCCTGGCCCCTGGGTCGCCGGATCTGCACGTGGGGCACCGGGACGCCGCCAAGGTCTTTCCAAGGCACCGCAGCACCCCTCCACCTCCCCCACCGGCGCCGCCAACGAGCTGGAGCCGCCTAGGGGTCCGCCTACCCCCTAGGCCAGGCGGACACCCTCCGACTCGTGCCTAGTCGCGCCTAGGTGCGGCCTAGGCGTCGCCTAGCTGAACTTTGGTTCATAACGAGGGTACGTACTATTTACGTGATTCGTTACTGTTTTGTTAACGGTTTGCACTGTTTGTTAATGGGTGCTCACTGTTCATGGCGGGTACATTCTGTTCGTATGGCCTGCCTCAACGGGTTTATATTGTTTGTTAATGGGTGTACTGTTTGTAACGGGCATGTACTGTTTACGTGATCTGCTACTGTTCTTAGAACAGTGTTTTTATGAGAGGGCCGGTGGTATACAACTATGGGTAATAATAATATATTATAATATTATATATATAGGTAACGGGTGTGCATTGTTTGTAATGGGCGTGTACTGTTGACGTGATCCGCTGAGAGGGCCGATGGTATACAACTATAGGTTAGATACTAGCATGGGAACCCGTGCTTTGCACGGGTGGACTTTTTTTTTCTTTTTTTCCTTAGGAGTTGGTAACGGGTGTGCAGTTTTTGGTAACGGGTTGGCACTGTTTATTAGCGGATATTTTTTGACCGAAACGGCAGGGGAACTCTCCTACCTTTTTTTCAATTAAATGAAAGAATGTATGGAACAGGAGAATGTTTACAAGGCATCAAAGCCCAAAAGGAAAAAGGCTAGGCTCATAAAAAGCTATCTCTCCAAATACTAAGGTTATCCTTCTTAGGTGACTTGGCTTTAATACACACGTATCCAAGTTCCACACTAAGATGCCGTCTCCATGAGTCTAGGTTGGGTTGCTCACCATCGAAGATAATTCCATTTCTGCATAACCAAATGCACCAGGTAGAAGCAATGAGGATTTCCCTAAAAACATTGGCTCCAAAATCATCACGGGCTTGAATCACCATGTCTAGAGGCTACAAGTTGAGGTTCCAGTTGATCCCAATTGATCCCCAGCAGTCTTGACTGAAAGGGCACTTGAAGAAGAGATGAAAACATGTATCTTCCACATTGGCATTGCATAGGACACAATCATAGTCATCGAGGGGCATATTTTTCCTTCTGAGGAGATTCCTGGTATTGAGTCTATCTTTGATCAATAGCCAAAAGAAAAATTTTTGGTTGCTGGTGTTGCTGGAGGACCAAAGCCAGGCAAAGAGGGGACTCGCTGTGGAAGTGCCCCGAAGGATAGCGTAAGCTTTCCTGGCGCTGAATTTTGAGTTGCCCCAAGAGTAAGACCAAGAATCATTTTGTTCACTGTCGAGCAATAGAGTTGGTCAGGTTGTCTAATTCCTCGAGTTGATCTGCAGCTTGCTGGGAGAGGGGGAGACTGAAGAGTCTAGTTAGCTCTTGATCTAGGAAAAAGGTGACTGAGCATTTTGGTTTCTTGGCAAAAGAGAAGAGCTTGGGAAAAACATCTTTTAAGGTTTGGTTTTGGCTTGTCCAGGGATCTGACCAAAACATGATAGTGTCACCTTTGGAGGGATTGCAGGAACTCATATTTTGGTAGAGGCTAAAAAGCTTGATAACATCCTTCCACCAAAACGAGTCAACTAGGCTTCTCATGTGAGGTGGAGTCTGATTGTTTGAATATAATTTGGACCAAGTTAAATGCACCCAGGGTACATCACTCTTGTTATAAAATTTGTCTAGGAACTTCAGGAGGAGAGCATTGTTCTAACTTTTAATGTCAATAATTCCTAGCCCACCTTCATCTTTGGGCTTGCAGGCTGTCTCCCATGCTACTAGGCAGGTTCCTTTTCTGTGAATGTCTCCTTTGCTCCAGAGGCAGTGTTTCCTGTAAACATCAATCTGGTCTATAACCTATGGATGGGAGCTTTAAACTGCACATATAGAAGGTGAGGAGGGCAGAGAAGACAGAGTTGACAAGAAGGAGCCTTCCATTGTAGGACAAAAATCTGCTTATACCTGACAGCCTTTTTTCAATTTTATTCAGCATGGGGGAGTACTCTTGGATGGTGGGTTTGGTGGTCCCGAGGGGAAGGCCCAGATAGGGGAATGGCATTTTGCCCACAGCACATCCAAAAGTATTGGCCAGATGCTCAGCTCTAGCTGGTTCCATATTGATTGGCACTAGGAAGGATTTCTGGAAGTTGACGTGTAGTCCTGTGGAGTCAGAGAAGGATCTTAGCAACCCTTTCAAGTTGAATAGAGTTTTTGCATCACCGGGCAGGATCAAGAGGGTATCGTCAGCATATTGTATGATAGGTGTTGGTACTTCTAACGTCATTACTAATTAACGAGATTAGAAACATATGGTACTAAATTAACTTGTCATTAGCAACTAGCCACTTATCTATTACCAACATCCCTAAGCATGAATTAAGTTGTCATCCCAAATTATATATGCTAAGGACAAATATAGGTTTATATATATATGTATCATTCAATATGACTAGGCAGAAATAATTATATAAACTAAGAATGGTTCTGCAAGCGGACAGATAATTATACCATTATAGCATTTTACCTAGAGTTCTACCAGGTTGTCGATTTATATTTATACCACTGGAAAGGTTTGGATAAACTTCAATCTATTATATTGATAACAACTATATACAATGAATGAGTGATATTACCAATGTCATTTACTCTACTCATAACAGACAGAGGTCACAAGATAAATATAGATAAATATAGGTGATAAGTATAATCAAGCATCATAAATAATAGATAAACATCAGAGCACTTTCTAGTTATAATCATAGCTAGCCAATGGATAAACTAAGGAATAAATGTCTAAGGTAATTCTATAATTACATCAATCCATACTCTAATTAGTGTAATTACATCTAGTAATCATTGTCAAATTAGTCCTATATCATGATCACATGTAAAGGGCATCATCTAGGAAGGATGTGAAACAGAGTCATCACCTAACTTCACGACCGCGCCTGCTTGCCTACATACGGGGGGTGGACTACAGAGGAATCAACGCAGCTGTCACCTGCGCGAACTACCACACGACCCGGCACATCAGGGTGCACTCGCAGATAAACAGGATATCTAGACACCACGTCTACATATTGTCTACCATCTACCCAACGATCGTTTGGATAAACGCTATACGAGCAATTAAATGAATTCAATAAGATCAAACCAACTATACTAGACATATAATCAAAGTAGACAATGACTATTGCAATTAAGAAAATATAAACTATTAAGAATAATGTTTCCCTAATCATAATGATGAATACAATAAGAGAGAAAGAACTAGAACTATTACCGAACTCCATGCTCCAGACAGACGCCAGGGCTCTAGATCCCGATGAAGAACTAGAACTCCTCTACTTCTAATCTAACTAGACTATAACTATGAACTAGAAGGCTCTTGATGAACTAGAAGGCTTCTTGATGCTTAAATACTTGAGGCCTTGATGAATAATGATCGTCTCTCCAGGGAGGGGGTCTGCCCCTTTATTTATAGCCCGGTGGGATGAACGTGTGCCGCGGGATCAAACCGACTTAACCAAGGGCCAGGATGCATCGTGGGAGGCGGTGGAGGAAGCTTTTAGAAGAGGGGGCCCAAAACCCTAGAGGGGGTCGCGGATCCACCAGGTAGGCCTCCTCCCCTCTCTCTCTCTCTCTCCTCCTCCTCCTCCTCCTCCTCCAACTCCGGTAACTAGGGTCTTGGCGAGCCTCCCCCTCTCTCCCTCAACTCCGGTGGGGTGTAGAATGGTCGGCCGGCCGGGGGGAAGGGAAGATAGGCGGTGGGTTGCTGGTGGGCGGTTTCAGGGCAGCTGGCGGCGGGGGCCGGCGGTGGGCCAGGTCTAGGGCGGGGATGAGGGCGCCGAGTTGGAGAAGGAGGTGGTGGGGGAGGGGAAGAGGGTGGCCGCCACCGGCGCCAGGGTTCGGTCTCCTCTGCCGGTCCCGTTGCTTCAGTTGTCTTCTAGATCCTTCCCACGTCCCAATAATGATTGTTGCCATCACGGATAAGTTTCGTGATAATTATGCACTCTAATTCCTCTTTTATGCTTTTCTGGAATAATCCTTGAAAATACAGAATATGCAAAACTCATGGAAATTGTCAATTAAAACCCTAGACTAGTGTGTATTCATATATCCTTTCACGTCTAAAGTTCTAATAAAAATTGACGTTATCCACCATCAACAACTCCCCCAAGCTTACCTTTTTTCCAGTCCCTTGGCAAACAAACTAAGCCTAATTTCTAGTATATTTGGATCAGGAGTTGCTACAATGCTTTCATACTTCTCAAGTACACATGCTTTCAAACAGAGATTCTCCTCCGGATTAGACAGTATCTGTTCTAACCTTTAAACTTATCCATTTTACCTTCAACTATAGGGCTTTACAGCTCTTGCATAAGTCTTGAGCAATCGAAAGACAGAACAATCAGGTTAAGTACTATGTCTCAAATTCTTTACAATACCAGTATTCCGGAGTTTTTCATAGGTTTTTAAAATAAAACTCAGAGCTTAATTGTATGACACCCTCAAGTCTCTCAGTGTATGTGGTATTTATGGTTCTCTCTTAAGGCATTAATGATGTTATGCCTCCTACAACTAAAGATATATAGTGGAGCTTATAGGGTGGCAATAACAAGGATAGGCATACTTGCAATACACATGTTGTAAAGTCAAATAATGGATCCACAGAGAATCGAGGCATACAATCAAATCAAGATGTACATGTGTATGGAATATGGTGGATACGCGTATATATGGTATTTTGTGGCTAATTCTAATTCTACTTTTGCTCTTTAAAGATAACTCTCTTTTTTGAAACTTAGAACTTTTCACAGGAAAAATATGGGCTATCTTTATTTCTATTTTTATTATTTAATCGGGGATGCGGGCATCTAGTACCCATTGTTTTAATTGCTGGGATATTTGTCCATCTTTTACTCCCTTCTCTCTCTTTTTTTATACTTTTGCATAGCCACATGCATCCTTTGAATATAATAAATGATTAGAGAGATAACAGTGAGGACTTAGAGCATTTATAACAGGGGTTATCCTATAGGTTATATATATATATATTTTTGGTGTTTACTCCCGGTGTAGGAGAAAACATTTCTATGATGAGTATGGTTGGAAATAACTACGATTACTCCCAGGGTAGGAATAATGCATATGTAGACTGGAGTGTGTAAGTGTTCTTGGTTTTAAAAGTATGACAGGACTCTCATAAGGTATACTACAAAGGTTGATTGAACTCAATGCAAAGCAAGAAGCATAAATGTGACAAAGTTTTCCTATCTCTAACGATATCATTTCTAGCTTAAGAGCTCATCATGTAGATTTTAAATTTTTAAAATAAACCTCCAGAACTTAGTAATGCTAGGAATAAGATAAATAGCAGCTCAGCCTTCATGAATCATATCAATCAACTACCTAGACTCAGCGCAAGTCTATGCCTCCACAAGTTGCAGGTTCAAAGTAAATTCTCAAATTAAAACAGAAATGTTCAAAACTCGAGAGAATCTAAGTTTGACACTAGGCATTTGAAAACAATGACAATAGAGTAACTATTCATCATCTCCAAGATAAAATTTTAATGTTCATCAAGTTTTTAATTGGCTCTAGTCTGGATTGTTTCTAAACATACTCTAATATATAACTGAATATTTATTTGATTTTAAATGGTTATACATCTTTTTATTCTTCTTAATTTAATGGACTAACGAAAGACTCTGTGACTTGTGGACCTTCATGTGCCCACGTATTTTTGGTATTTTATGACTATATGAAACTGACTCGATAATCGCCTAGGTATAGTTACCTGATAACTAGGGGATGCTCCTCCCTCAAGCTAGATATTTGCAATACTTGGTGTTAATGATCTTCAGAGTAAGTTAACCAGCCGGTCCTAGTGGGTGCCACTGATAGACTTTCTCCTTGTCATAATGTTGTTCCTGCATAAGTATACTCCAACAAGAGAAACCAAAACTTGAGGCTTAAATTTAATAATGGATTAGCGATCAGCCAATGAGTAATTGATTATCTTTATGAGCTAATAATATTATTATTTTTTTTACGTTGACAAATTTTAGCAGGATTTTATGTTTCTTTCTCTTTTTGAATTTTCTGATTTTATAATATAGAAAATAAATATGAATGCTATTTTTATTTTTATGCCACCACAACAAATATTTCTACAGAGTTACCATAGGTTTATTCACATGGGGCTTCTGTATTTGTGATGCAGGACATAACGCAAAGAAATATTTTTTGTTGTTTTTATATTTAATGTGCACACATAAATGTGTTATTAAATATGTTAAAGTAAAAATTACTAATGAATATTAATTAGATAATTACCATTCTAACCTTATGGCTAGGGTACGGAGTTTAAAGTCTACCACATGACTTAGATAAAGGAGGATACTTACTTAGCAGGTTCATCATCTGAGGTAACCTCAGTCGATTCCCCATCTTGTCATGGTGTAACATGTGTTTCTTCTTTCTCCTCCCATCTTATTTCTGTCTCTTCTGCTTCTCTATTTTCTAGCTCCAGCTCTTCAGCTTTATTTTTCTTCTCCCACTTTTCTAGTTGTGCTAGGATCTCTTCTTTTTCTGCCTTGACAATCTGGTCCATCCTTTCAGCTTCCGCTTCCCACTCACTCTAGCGTGGTGCTCGTATGTCTTCTTCTTGCTTCTTGTAGCAGTCTTCATACTTCACAATCTTACCAAGAAATTCTTTCCATCCACAGTGAGGCTAGATAGTCTGACGATGGTCTTGGCATCTTCTCCTGTTGCGTTGCTTCCTGATCTGCTCATGGTTAATAAATATTCTAAATTGACAGCGTACCTTACCAGTGGGTAAGTTGAAGTGGATCTGTCTAGACCCGATGTAGACAATGGCGTCGGCTGTGTAGAGAAATGGCCTTCCCAAAAGGATAGGGGATTCATCGTCTCCCTGCATATCAAGAACTAGAAAATCTATGGGTATACATTTGTCTTGAATTCTTACCATGACATCTTTGACCATACCTTCAGGGAATTTTAGTGATTGATCCGCCATCTGCAACTGAATATATGTTGGGTATAAAGATAAATTATTAAATAAATCATCATATACCTGTTTGACATTACATTGCAGCCTAATCCAGTGATCACAGATGGTGTTAGCGAAAGTGGTGTCTTTGATTGTGCATTCAATGATCGGTATACCTGGATCACCTCTCTTTGTTAGGAATGGTTGGGGTAGCATATGATCATTTTCTATATTGAGAGTAGTAATTAGTTGAGCGGTTTCTTCAGGTACATGCTAGGGCTTGTTCTTCCTCCATCTTCTATTGTTCTTCTTCTTAGGTCCTGCTGGCTATAGTTGTTCTTCTTGTTGATAGAATTGTTTCGGGGCTGCAAGAGCTTTCAAGATGCGGTTCTTGAATGTAAATCTTTTTTTCTTGTCCTTGATGGATAGGACGATCTTGGCATGTTCCGTATAGATGATAGCTTTAGTTGTGCACAGAAATGGTCTATCCAAAATCATGGGTGCCTTCTCATCTACTCCTGTCTCCATGACCATGAAATCAACTAGGACATATGATTGTTCTACTCTGATGACAACTTCTTCTAGCACTCCTTGGAGTAGTAAATGGACTGATCTGCAAGCTGCAAATGCATATTTGTGTACAACAAGGGATCGCTTAATATTTTCTCATAAATTATCTTGAGCATAATATTGACACTTGCGCTGAAATCGTAGATAGCCTCTAGAAAGTTGTGACATCCTATAGAGATAGGAATGACAGGCCTTCCAGGGTCTCCCATCTTCTTAGGTAGAGAGTGGTCAATCCATTGTACATCTACAGGCTCAATATGATATTGGGTTGCATTGTGAATATCAACAAGATTAGCAGTTTCTAAATCTTTCGGCTGGCTCGGAATCTTACCTTTCTCAAGCGGAGGGACAACAGCAGCTAACTGAGTTAATTGCGATTCTAACATTTTATTAAAGCTGTGCTGATTCTTTAAAGCAAAAGCAAAGGTATCCATTCTAGTATTAATATTTTCTAATGCTTTATCATTAGAGGCTACCTTTCTAAACATTTGATCTAACAATTTAGATTGACCAGCAACTAAATCTCTTAAAGGTGAAAGATTATTGTAATTATTATAGTTATTATTACTTTGGTTGTTACCTTGGTAATTACCTTATCGAGGTTGCTGATTTCATCCTTGGTTTTGCTGAGGACGATAGTAGGGTGTTATTATTGATGAAGTTCATATCTTCTTGCAGTGTAGGGTAGTTGACAGCTGAATGCCCATAGTCTCCACATTCTTCACATGTCATATGGGAATCATCAATGTGCATGACTTTCTTTTTCTCTATGTCTAGCTTCTTCATGATGAGGTCTAGCTTGGCAGTGACTATGTCAGTTTTCTTGAGATGATGGATACCTCCTCCTCTCTTGTGAGATTGAGTACGTTCTTCATTACAGCTTGAATTTGAGGCCATCTTCTCAACAAGTGCTTTAGCATCTGAGAGCTTAAGTGACAGGAAAGCTCCTCCAGCTGCAACATCAATAGACTCATGGGTGCTAGAGATAAGCCCGTGGTAGAAGGTCTGCATTAATAGCCACTCCTCTATTCCATGATGAGGACAGTCTTCAAAGTTTTGAAATCTTTCCCATACTTCAGTGAATGATTCGTCATGTTGCTGTTGAAAATTTATAATTTTCCCACGCAGAGAAGTCGCCTTGCCTGTAGGAAAGAATTTTACCAGGAAAGTAGTTGAGCATAGGTCCCATGTAGTGTTCTTGTCTTTGTTGATGTAGAACCATTGCTTAGCTTTCCCCAATAGTGAGAACGGGTAAAGACGGAGTAAAATAGCATCTCTTGGTACTCCTCTGATCGTGAAGGTGCTGCAGATTTTTAGAAAGTGTTGTAGGTGTGCACTTGCATCTTCATGAGCTTTTCCACAGAATTGACTTGCTTGAACCATGGTGATAAGAGCAGGCTTGAGCTCAAATCCATTCTCCACAGTGTTGACTGCTGGTCTAGTCCGGATGTTTGCTGTTGTTGGGCAGATAACTCACGCAGTGTCTTCTCAGCCATGTCTTCAAACACCAGAGCTAGATTTTCTCCTAATTCTTCTTTTATTTATTCTTCTATTTGTTCCTCTTTCAGTATTGGAGCTGGCTCCTCCAAAGAGCTAGCTTGAGCATCAATGGGTGTTCTTGATGGTGACTCGAATTTGTCCCTTGCTTCTACAAACTTTTTCTTTCTAAGGAGTTTCTCTGGATCGTCAGTGAAGTTTTTTGGAAGAGAAAAACCATTTATTCATCACCCTGCATAAGATAAGCAAATGATAAAAAACAAGGGTGTACCTGTTTGAGTTTGAGATCGATTGGTAATATAATCTTATCCATTATGTATATATGTTATCAATATCTCCAAAGTTTAATGTGCCTTCCCTGGCAACGGCGCCAAAAATGCTTATTGGTATTTCTAACGTCATTACTAATTAACGAGAAGAAACACATGGTACTAAATTAACTTATCATTAGCAACTAGCCACTTATCTATTACCAACATCCCTAAGCATGAATTAAGTTGTCATCCCAAATTATATATGCTAAAGATAAATATAGGTTTATATATATATGTATCATTCAATATGACTAGGCAGAAATAATAATAACTAAGAATGGTTCTGCAAGCGGACAGATAATTATACCATTGTAGCATTTTACCTAGAGTTCTATCAGGTTGTCGATTTATATTTATACCACTGGGAAGGTCTGGATAAACATCAATTTATTATATTGATAACAACTATATACAATGAATGAGTGATATTACCAATGTCATTTACTCTATTCATAACAGGCAGAGGTCACAAGATAAATATAGATAAATATAGTTGATAAGTATAATTAAGCATCATAAATAATAGATAAACATCAGAGCACTTTCTAGTCATAATCATAGCTAGCCAATGGATAAACTAAGGAATAAATATCTAAGGTAATTCTATAACTACATCAATGCATACTCTAATTAGTGCAATTACATCTAGTAATCATTGTCAGATTAGTCCTATATCATGATCACATGTAAAGGGCATCGTCTAGGAAGGATGTGAAATAGAGTCATCACCTAACTTCGCGACCGTGCCTGCTTGCCTACATACGGGGGGTGGACTACAGAGGAATCAACGCAGCTGTCACCTGCGTGAACTACCACATGACCTGGCACATCAGGGTGCACTCGCAGATAAACAGGATATCTAGACACCACGTCTACATATTGTCTACCATCTACCCAATCGTTTGGATAAATGCTATACGAGCAATTACCTGAATTCAATAAGATCAAACCAACTATACTAGACATATAATCAAAGTAGACAATGACTATTGCAATTAAAAATATATGAACTATTAAGAATAATGTTTCCCTAATCATAATGATGAATACAATAAGAGAGAAAGAACTAGAACTATTACCGAACTCCACGCTCCAGACAGACGCCAGGGCTCTAGATCCCGATGAAGAACTAGAACTCCTCTACTTCTAATCTAACTGGACTATAACTATGAACTAGAAGGCTTCTTGATGCTTAAAGACTTGAGGCCTTGATGAATAATGATCGTCTCTCCAGGGAGGGGGTCTACCCCTTTATTTATAGTCAAGTGGGATGAGCGTGCGCTGCAGGATCAAACCGACTTAACCAAGGGCCAGGATGCATTGTGGGAGGTGGTGGAAGAAGCTTCCAGAAGAGGGGGCCCAAAACCCTAAAGGGGGCACCGCCCGGCGCCATGGTGGGGCCAGCCGGCCCCACCTGGTCTCCTCTGACGGTCCCGTTGCTTCGGGTGTCTTCTAGATCCTTCCCACGTCCCGATAACGATCGTTGCCATCGTGGATAAGTTTTATGATAATTGTGCACTCTAATCCCTCTTTTATGCTTTTCTGGAATAATCCCTAGAAAATATAGAATATGCAAAACTTATGGAAATTGTCAGTTAAAACCCTAGACTAGTGTGTATTCATATATCCTGTCATGTCTAAAGTTCTAATAAAAATTGACGTTATCCACCGTCAACAATAGGGAAGTCGCCACCAAAACTGTTACTGAGAGGGTGGTTAAGGACACCATTGTTCCAAGCTCTGTTAACAATGCTTTGGAGGAGGTCAGCAGCAATGACAAAGAGGAGGGGTGAGAGGGGATCACCTTGCCTTACACCTCTCAGGCAGTTGAATTCTTTACCAGGGACACCATTTAAGAGGACCGAAGAACTGCCTGTGCTAAGAATGTTTTGGATCCAGTTAATCCACTTGTCTGGAAAACCTTTGTTTTGGAGGATTTGTAGAATGACCTAATGCTCTAGTTTATCAAAAGCCTTCTCGAAGTCTAGTTTTAGAATCACAATTTCTTTTTTAGATTTGTGACAAAGATGGAGGAACTAGAAGGCCCAGGCAAGACAGTCTTGTATAGTTCTTCCTTTAATAAAACCATACTGATTCTTGTGCACCAACTCAAGGATATCATTTTGGAGCCTGCAAGACAAAATTTTGGTGATGCATTTTAGGGACTAATTCAAGAGAGATATGGGTCTATAATCATCCACTATCTCTGGATTATCTTTCTTGGGAATGAGAGCAATGATGGAAGAGTTGATGCTTCTCAGGTTTTTATTGTTGGTGGAGAAATCCTAGAATAATCTGGTAAAATCATCCTTAATGATATTCCAACTTTTCTTTATGAAGGTACCATTAAACCCATCTGGGCCAGGAGCATGGCTGTTTGGGAGAGTTTTGATGACTGTCTTGATTTCTTTTGGGCTAAAGTCAGACTCAAGGTGATCCAGATCATGGGAAGTTAGGATTGAGCTGAGGTCATATGCTATGTTGCTGAAGTCGCTGTGTCCAAGTCTCTATCTATAAGCATCCCAAAGGTAATTTGCTTTTTGCTCGTGATCAGTAATGACTGTCCCATTAGGTTTGGTGATGCTAACAATGAAATTTTTTTTGTGACTGATAGTAGCCATAGAGTGGAAGAAGTCTGAGTTTTCATCTCCCAAAGTGACCCATCTAATGGTATTTCTTTGTTTTTAGTATTTTCTTTTGGATTCAAGAAGAGCTGCTAAGTGGGACTTAACTACCTTTCTGAAAACTAATTCTAGCCTTGATAAGGGTCTTTGATCCTCTAATCCATCCATAAGCTGTAGGACCCAATTACTGTTGTAGATGAGCTTGTTGAGGTTGGAAATGTTTCTGCTCCATTTTCTCAGACCTACTTGTACATATTTGAACTTGGAGGACAGGTTTTGAGCTGCATTAGCAAAGAGTTATTCCAGTGCAAGGAGACGGTATCAAGAAAACTAGGGTGATCTGTCCAAAAATTCTCAAATCTGAAGAGTTTCAACTTAGGGATGTTGGTGAAAATGTGAACCACATAAGGGATATGGTTAGAAATAGGTTTTGAGAGAGCCTGAACATGAGTAGCAGGGTAGGACAGAGTCCATGTAGATGAGGTGAAAACCCAATCCAATTTCACCAAAAGAGGGTCCTCCTGCATGTTGCTCCAAGTGAACTCTCTACCATTGAAGGGTAGATCAACAAGATCCAAATCTGAAATAAGGTTGTTAAACATATACATTTCTGCAGTATCACCACTTGGTTTGTTTCTATTCTCAGGCTCTCTTATCAAGTTGAAGTCACCTGCAATTATCCAATCCTCAAATTTGGAGGAGTCAAAACTCATGAGCCAGGTGACAAAACCAAGCTTTTTTGGAGGGTTGGATGGCCCATACACATTGGTTACATGGAAAGCTTTGTTGTCCAATCTGCAAAATAGCTTCACTGTGATAGCATAGGAGTTGGAATGGACTATAGATCCATCAAAAAGACTACTATTCCAAACAGTAAGGAGGCCACCAGATGCACCAGTAGAGGGAGAGAAGGCAAACTTGTCCAAAGCTCTGGGGCAGAATTTTTTGATGTAATAGGCATCAAAGCCCTCTCTTTTGGTTTTTTGTAAGCACAGAACATGACAGGCGCTTTCATTAATTTTGTCTCTTATGGCATCCCATTTGTTCTGGGAATTAATCCGTCTAACATTCCAAAAAAGGATTTTGATGTGTCTGTTACTATCCATAGGCACGACAGGGATGATGAGTAAAGGTTTTGATTCTCTAGGAATCAAACCAGGATGAGCCAAAACAGGGCAGAAAAAGCATAAGCAGGATATAACAGTGGTAAAATAGATGCATCATCACAAGCAAGATGTAGATATAAGTGAGGTAGCATGATTCATAAGCCAAGCTAATAAAAGTGTTCCATTGATAGTAGTAACACCATGAGGGGGGTACATCAGATTATTCATCCAGTACATGCACTGGGATAGAAAGCTAAACGAAGCAACAAAATAAAGGGTGTGCCGTCCGGGAGGCAGGCACACAAGGTTTTTCTTTTTCTTTTCTAATCATCCTTGATGTCATTCTTTAGAAGAGCATTTGAGGCACTCCCAGGTGCAATCTGCAGGAAGCCAGTGGCTATGCCCTCCAGGATATCTGTAGAGAGATGTGGAGCAGTTGTGGTTGCATGGGGAGGGATGATGGACAGCGGGATTGGATCCGCAGCACTTCCAGTTTCTTCATCCTAGGCTCTGGCTTTCTTTGCACTCTCAGCATCCTTGAAGCCTTGCAGCTTGCTAGAGATTCTCCTGCTGCGCCTCAGGAAGCGATCATCAATCCTTTCCTTGATCTTGAGGATCTTTTTCTTGAAGATAGCTGGAGGGGAGTCTAGGATTTCCACCTCATCTTCCATTGCATCATCCAGTCCTGCATCTTCAGATTTAGTAGCTTTGTCCTCTTCTTCCTCCATGGTGTCCAATGCATAGCTTTCCAGATCAGGTCCTCCCAGCTAGGGGATGAACAATGCCAAATGGACAAGTAAGGGTTTGTCACAAAAGTAGGAGGGTATAAGGGTATTATGATCAATAAAGAGAGAGACAAGCTTTCTAAAAGGATTGATTGAAGGACTAGTATGAATAAAATTGAGTACCTGATTCAAAAGAGAGGGAACCACCATGATCAGAGGGTCATTTGGGATCTCTTGCAGTTTTTGGTCCAATGATGACAGACTTTAGGGTGGGCATAGGAGCAGTCACAGCAGCACTGAAAATGGGGAACTTCTCAAAGCCAGGGGGAGGGAAGCTTTGCCTTTGTCAACCTTTGCCACAGAGCTAACATATACTGTTCACAACAGAAACGGTTACTGTTCTTAACGGGCGTACACTATTTGGAACGGATGTTACTGTTCATATGCACTGTTTGCTAACGGGTATTTACTGTTCTTAACGGGTGTGTACTGCTCACGCGACCAGTTAATGCTCTAGGAACAGTGTTTTGTGAGTGGGAACTGTTGTGCTACAGTGTTTTGTGAGGGGGAGGCTGGTATATAGCTTTAGTAGTATAGGTTAGACTAGTCGGTTGGCCCGTGCTTTGCACGGGTAGGAGAAGAGAGGTGGTGTGCATGGGAAAAAGAAAAAGCAGTAACGGGTACCGATGCTACAGTAACAAATGAAAAGTACAGTAGTAATAACGGGTATGTACTGTTGGTCAGAGACCCGTTACTATTTAATAACAGGTTTGTACTATTTTTAAACCGGTCTATACTATTCATAACGAGTACATACTGTTCATGTGATCCGCTACTGCTCTAGAAATAGTGTTTCTGTGAGAAGGCACTATTGCGCTACAGTGATCTATGGGGGCTGGTATACAACTTTAGTAATATACTATTCCCTTTTTATTTGTCGATGCGTGCCACAAGTTTGACTTGATTTATAGAAAACACGTATAATATTTATATCTCCAAATAATTTTGTTAAAAAACTAGATCCAAAGATCTTTCCGATGATATTAATTATGATACTAATCGATGATATTTATTATTTATTAAAATTGGGGTGTCTAGTATGCAACAAATAAAAATATAGGGTTAGATACAACTATAGGTTAGATAGGCTAGATTAGAAGCGAGAGCAGAGACCCTAAGTACAGTAGTACAGTACCTGACGAAAACGGCGGCCATGGGACATGGGTGCCAAACTGCGGCAGGGCGCGAGGCGTCAAGGACCCCGTACTACTACGATAGGAAGAAGAGCGGAGTGAATATGGCTCCTCTGTGGCTCAGCCTCAGCTCTCGCCTGCAGTCCGCACTTCGCTGTTTCACCCCCGACCACAAGGCACAGGCTCCGCAATGCAACGGTGCCTCATCGGCACAATGGCACCGGCGGGCGCCGCTGAAGTCATCGGAAGGACGCCCAATTAGATGGGCCTAGGACCTCCTCCTCTTTTGGTGCGGCGGCCTAGCCCAGTCAATTAGAAACTACAACATCCTATAGTGCCCCACTAGGTAGGCCTTGGCACTTATGGCCCAGCTCTCCCGTGATGCCCATGCGACAGGACACATATGGATCTAGCATATCACGTGCTTGGAATTGGAACACGGCCAGCTCCCTCTACCTCGGCATTGCAAATTGGAATAGGAAGAACTCATATAATCGTGTGGATGGTTTGGTGCAAATGCTTGGAATGGAAGGGGGCTTTGGGGTTGGGAGCCTAGGCCGCGGTGGTGGCCTGGCCCTTCTCTGGAGTCGGGAAGTGACAGTGCAGCTGGAAAGCTACAACAAGCTGCATATTGATGTTACAGTTAGCTGCTCTGATCCACTCTTTGGGGCATGGCGGTTTACTGGTTTTATGGAGAATCCAGAAGGGAGTTGTGTTATAGAAGTTGGGATTTACTCGATCTTCTGGGAACTAAAAGCGATCTCCGATGGATATGCGTGGAGACTTCAATGAAGTGCTGCGCGCGGAGGAGCAAATTGGTGTGGGAAGATCAGAATTGCAGATGGATGGCTTTCGTGACGCAGTGCAGACTTGTGGTCTTATTGACCTAGGATACAATGGCCTTCCCTACACATGGGGTAGAAGCCACGAATGTCAAGGCCTGCCTGGACAGAGGACTGGTGAATGCGGAATTCATTGATTTATTCCACTCTGTCAAAGTTTGGCATTTACAGACAATGGAGTCGGATCATTGCTGCCTGATCGTGGAGTGTCTGTTGGGAGGAAGAAGAAGCTGGAAGCAGAAATCATTTTGGTATGAAAATATGTGGAGACGAAACCCTACCTATACCCCCCTGATTGAATCAGTTTGGAATGACTCGGCTAGTCCAACATCTCTGGACCAGCTGACCGAAAAATTGGGGAGCGTATCCAGCTCCTTGATGACCTAGGAACAAACATCCTTCGGATCGGTCAGGAAGGAGATACAGAAACTGTGGACAGAATTGGAGAATGTACGCAGATCATCTTTGCTCTTAAGGCCAATAGCTAGAGAGAGACAGTTGATGGCCCGGATGTCTGAACTCCTATCTATGGAGAAAATTATGATGAAGCAAAGGTCTAGACTTGACTGGCTCAAAGAGGGTGACCGGAATACTTCTTTCTTCCATTCTAAGGCACGGGAGCATGCTCAAGTTAATCACATCTCAGCTCTAAGAAAGGAGGATGCCACTATCGTGACCACCCAGGAAGGAATAGAAATGGAAGCTATGGAGTTTTACTCAAGGCTATTTACGAGACAGGAATTGCTTGATCCTAGACCAATTCTAAGCTGTGTTCCAGAGAAGATAACGCCTCTTATGAATGAATCCTTGATGAAACCTTTTATAGAAGAAGAAGTCTGGACAGCTTTGTTTATGATGGGGGCTAGTAAAGCCCTAGGGCCAGATGGTCTATCGGCTGGCTTCTACCAATACCATTGGGAGCTGCTAGTTGCCGATGTAACGGTGGCAGTCTTGGATTTCCTAAATGGAGGGGAGCTGCCGGACAGTATTAACAAGACAACAATTGTTCTGATTCCAGAGATCAAACAACCACAGGAAATGAAGCAGTTTAGGCCAATATACCTGTGTAATGTGGTCTATAAAATTTGCTCCAAGGTGTTGGCTAATTGACTTCAGGGTATTATTGATTTGATTATTGTAGAAGAACAAAGTGCATTTGTGCCACGTAGACTAATCACAGATAATGTTTTGGTGGCATACGAGTGCACACACTATCTGCAGCGGAAGAAAGGAAAGTCTGCCACCTGTGCCATCAAACTTGATATGGCCAAGGCATATGATCATGTTGAGTGGGAGTACCTTTAGAAAATTATGCTAAAGATGGGCTTCCATGTTGGTTTTGTCACACTGGTGATGAGATGTGTGACCTCAGTCTCATTCTCAATCAAAATCAATGATGTTCTCTCAGATACATTCAGACCAACTCGAGGTATCCACCAGGGAGACCCCATTTCACCCTACCTTTTTCTCCTTTGTGCAGAAGGGCTTTCGTGCTTACTAAAATCTACCGGTCCAGTGCAATTATCTATAGGTGTTCACGTGGGTATCCACGCTCCATGGGTATCGCACCTTCTCTTTGCGGATGACTGCATCGTCTTCTCAGAAGCGTCGCAGAGAGGGCCATAAGGATTCAATCAATATTGGACACCTACCATAGTGGGTCCGGGCAGTTAGTAAACCGAGAGAAATCTGCAGTTTTTTCAGCAAGAATTGTACCAAACAGGTGAAGACAGAGGTGTGGCAGGTACTGCACATCGAGACTGAGGCCTTAGCTAACAGGTATTTAGGCCTACCAACTGCTGTGGGGTGATCAAATGCTGAGTCATTTGAGTTTATGCCTGCGAGAATCAAGAATGTTATTGGTTCATAGAGTGGTTGTGAGATAAGCAGCGCTGGAAGAGAAGTACTACTCAAATCAATTGCGCAAGCAGTCCCGACCTACTCTATGAGCTGCTTCTTCCTGTCCAAAATTACTTGCAGGAAGACGAGGGCCACCGTATCTTTTTTTGAAACAAAGGTAGAAGCTCTGCCGCTCAATTAAGATGAAAGAATTTATTTACAAGAAGGTTAGCCAAATAGGATGCCCACAAAACACCCGAGTGGCTACACGTTGCAGTAGAGCGCTAACACGACACACTGCCATGGGTCATCGTTGCCGAGCATGGAAGGAAGGCTACCAGCAGCTCCGACTTCCGATGGTAGGCCACCCACGAGCCACCTACCGCCGGGTCCAAAGCATGGTGCCGCAACCAGTCATCGTTGCCAAGCTCAAACAAGAGCATCTCCGACTTCCAGTCATGACCCCACACATCGCCCCCAGCGAATGCAGACACTCAGAAGAGCCCCAGAATACAATGAAGAGGGTATCGCCGCGTGTCATCGTCACCAAGCCGTGTCCTCGATGCAGCAGCTCCGACTTCCCGTTGCAAGCTCCGCCTCCACGCGTCCCCCTGGCATCAAGAAGCGCAATCGCTGAGGGAGACCTCAAAGTCGTGGCAATGATCCAAATGCGATGCCTTCAGGAAGGGAGTGACGCCGATGGCGTCATCGTTGCACGTCCATAGCGGACTGGGTTGTCACCCTTGGATGACCATGCTAGAGAGCACGACACGACGCCCCCAATAGGGAAAGCAGCGCCTACCGGCGTCGTCGTCACCAAGGCTTTTGCCCGAGGAAGCTTCCAGCATGAACGCCGGGTCAAAAGGGCGGACCCCAAACCTGCCAGCACTGCCTTTGCCGCTGTCCCGCCGCCCCACCAAAGCCCTCAAGAGGGGCATCGATGCGCGCACGCTGCATCGACCGCCACCCCCTTCTTCGGGGCAAATCGAAGAGCCAACCTGACTCCACCGCTCGTGTAACACCGCCGCACGCCGAGGCCGACACCGACCGCCGTCGCCGGCACTGGCACCCTCCGCCGTCGCTACCGACCAGCGCTGCCAACAGCAATGAGGCACATGCCCCACCCTATCCGGCGCCGCCCCTGCCCCATGGGCGCAGATCCGCCCACGAACCCGCGCCCAGGCTGACGCCACTGCCGTCCCACGGTCGCTCAGGCCAGGCCAGCCGCCTCTAAGGCCACGCCCCCGTTTGGCACGCCCGACCACAGCAATCGTTTGGCAGCAGCTGCCGCCAGACGCGCGCAGCTACCCGAGCCGTGAGGGAAGGGGAGGGAAGGCTGGGAGAAAGAAGGAGAGAGTCCCGCCGTCGTCCTTCGCGCCCGAACAAGCTCGGCCGCCGCCGCCATAGCCGCCGCCAGCCACGCCACCCGGCCGAGCGCGCGAGCCGGATCCGACCACTTAAGGCTTTGGATCCGCCACCCGACCCCAGATCTGGCCGCCGGAGGCGGCACAAAGCCGGCTCCAATCCCGCCACCGAGGATGGAGGTTAGGGGAGGGCGGATGAGGAGGAGAAGAGCTCCACCACCATCAGCGTCCGCCCGGGCCTAGTCGGCCCACCCGCAACCGCAGGGGGCCGCCTCGCCGAGACCCACGCCGCTCGAGTTTGGCAGCACCCCGCCGGACTGCCACCACCAGCGCCACCACGCCACCAAATGCAAGACGAGGCCCCGCCCGCCATCATCCCAGCGAGCCACACGGCCGTGTCGGCGGCCTGCTCCGGCGGCGGCGTGGCGGGGAAGGGGAAGGAGGGTTGTGCGGGCGGCTAGGATTTTAGGGGGCCTCCTGGGTCACCCGCATGGGAGGCGACGCGGGGGCAAAGGAGAGGAGACAATCTTGGTTTCAGAGTTATGATGAAGTTCGACATGATGAGGGCCGCCATATCTAACTGTTGGTGGGGTGGATCAGCTGAGAAACGGCGCATTCACTAGCTCCGATGGGAACGGCTCACCCAGCATAAATCATGCGGCGACATGGGATTTCAGGATTTACATCTTTTCAACAAATCAATGCTGGGGAAGTAGGGATGGTGTTTGATTAACGGCCAGACAGTTTGTGTGCTCGTGTTTTGAAAGGCCGCTACTTCCATGATACTGAGTTCTTAGGAAGTTCATGGAAGAAACAAGCGAGTCATACTTGGAGGGCAATTTTAGCTAGAAAATAAGTGTTACGTAAAGGAATGATCAGACGTATTGGTAATGGTAACAAGATGAATATATAGTGAGATAGGTGGATTCCAATGCATTTCGCTGCTAGGCCACTTACACCAGGAGACGCCAAATGGTTACTATGGTTTTGGACTTATTAACTGAGTCTGGATATTGGAATGAAGAGCTAATCCATGAAATCTTTCTACCTGTCAATGTCAATGCAATTCTTCGAACTCCAGTGAGACCCCAGGGGAGGACTGGTGGGCATGGGAGTTAGAGAAACATGGTGAGTATTCTGTCAAGTCGGCATACAGGAAATTGGCAAATGACTAGTTACAGGGAGAGTTGATGTAGCCACAGGGATTGGGAGATACCTCCTGGCAGCGGACCTGGAAGCTGGAAGTACCACCGAAGGTTAGAGTTTTTTTGGTGGCGTGTACTCCATGAGTTTCTCCCAGCTAAAGCAATTCTGCAGCAGCGACATGTGGAGCCGACCGCTTGCTGTGATCTTTGTGGTGCAGAGCAGGAAACCATTAAGCATGTTCTTACTGATTGCACCATTGTGAAATTGTTTGGCGGGAAATCAAACTGCTTATGGGCATTAAACTACCAAACTTGAACCCGCACTCCTGGGCATCAGACATCTTGCGTCCTGATGTTTGTTCAGAAAAGGAAAGAGGGCTGTTTACTATTGGCATGTATGCACTCTGG
>JADLZL010003291.1:0-95783 GCA_015844335.1 Chrysopogon serrulatus | reverse complement strand
CTACCAATTCTATCTGCCGCATAGCATAGTACTAGCAGTCTAGCACAGCATGGATGGTCCTGTGACCGCCTCTGCGCCAGCCAGCCAACCATGTCGCCACTTGCCGGATTCCGCTGAAGCCAGCAGCGATTGGCACCGCTGCTTTTTTTCAGCGGCCCGAGCTTCTTTTTCCCCAACCGATCCGTAGATAGATAGATGGTCCCCCGAATTATGCTCGCCTAGAAGAAGCTTCCATAGATCATCGACCCATCATCCATCCATTCTTTATAGTTTTTGCATGATCGGTCCAAGCATTAATAAAGCCATAAAATAAAGCCGTCGAGTGTTCTGATTCGCGTAGCTCGAGAAGAAAATGCTCTGTCTGCGGAACGGATTTAAGTACATATATTATGCAACCGAAAGGCTGAAGCTCTTCTGGCCAGAGAACTACGACTACTGAAAGCCGTTGGCCCGTTGCCTTTGCTGAGGCAGGTAGTGGCGTCTGGCTGGTAGCCGTCGAAGAAGATCGAGATCTTTTCAAGTTTCCACAGCATGTGCTGCTGAGTGCTGATGATCTATCTTGCCAGAAGTGTCCACCAGTGGTTAAAATTACTCTAGGGATTGTCAAAAGCATCGAGAAATAATTCACCTCCTTCCTTTCGCCTGCTGAAAGAGTACTAGGAGTATTGTGAACGAGTGATCATATCATTGGTGGTGACAGCGACATCTGCGATCTTTTAATTTGCACATCATGACAAGCTGCTGGGTGCCCATCCATCCACCAACTGTTGAACTGTACGCGAGATCTGAACACAACGGAACCGAGAGCGACGGAGAAGTGCATCAGTAGTGTTCAGCAGGCACAGTAACAGCGATGAAATGAAAGAGGCTTCAGCAGCACTGGAGTGGCCAGTGGGCTTAGTGGCACCTATATTATTCCATTGGAATGGCAACAGACTACAAATGATAAAGTTCATCGTGATAGAATAGACCTTAGAAACACTTCGACACACCGAGCAAGAATCGGAGCATGGGCCAGATTGATAAGAACATACAGGCTACAGCAAGAATTGAACACGGACGCAGAACTTCTGAGACAATTCTGTGCTCTGTCCCATCAGCATCACATTGCTTTCGTAAAGGAAATGCCGAAAACTCAATTGCGGAAAAGGCGGTGGAAATATCTTGAGTTTTTGGATCGTAGTCGCTTTTTTTAGGAAAAAAAAATTCTGTGCTTTTCTCTTTTTTTTTTTTGAATTTTCTGTGCTTTTCTTTTGGAGCCTCGATGTTTATAAAGCTTCTCAAAGGCCAGCAGGCCCTGGGCTGTGAGGGAAGAGGATGATAGGTCGTATTACAGAAAAGGGCAACGCCAATACTTCGGGGTTATTTTTATTACTGGAAAAAGAAAAAAGAGAGGATCCGTGCTAAATGGATTGTCGAATACGTCACGGGCTCACGGCCGGGCCTAATGTCAGCCCAATTTACCAAGCAACCTTGACAAATCGCACGATAGCACGGCCCAATTCTTATCAGGAAGATTTTCTTAGCTCTCTGGATGAACGATGGGAGATGCATCTGTCATAGTTTTTTTCTTTTTTTTGATACTGATGCATCTGTCATAGTTAACGTAGAGTCTCCCTTTGAGCCTCTAATAAGTACTCGCATCATACATTTCAAATTGCAAGGCATTCTGTTTTTTCCTACATAAATAATTTTTTTACAAAATTCTAAAAATAATTTTTGTTACGATCTTTCAAAAAAATAATTTTTGTTACACTTTAAATATATATATTATATTTAGATACATAGTATTGTAGAACGGTTGAGCCAGCGCCCGGACGCCCGCCCGCCCCTCGCCGCGACCCCCCGCCCAGATTGCCCCCCCGCCCGCCCCCCGCTAGCTCACCCTCACAGCCCCGTCCCCTACACACCACCACGCTAGCTCGCCCCCCCCCCCGCAGCCCCCCCCCCCCCCCCGCTAGCTCGCCTCGGCAGCCTGTCCCCGCAACCGCTACTAGCTCGTCCCCCCTCAGCCCGCCCCTAGCTAGCCCCCTCGCTTGTCGGTCACGCCTTTGCACCGCCCCCATGTATGAGCATGCCCGGTTGCTCCCTCGACAACAAAGATCCCCACTGGAACTCGGTACACTAACATCCACTACCCATCCGGCGAGATCTAGCCCCTTCACCCCCACCCCCGCTGAACAATGAAAGCTGCAAAATATGAACATGCACCAACTGAAAACATAATGGAGATACTACTGCAACAACAAAAAAGGAACGCCGGCTGCAAACATTAGGATGAAGCAACTAAAACACTAAAGAACATGTTACTGCAACAACAAAAAGAAACAACAGTTGCAACATGAGATTGGAGGAACCAAAACATACTTGCAACATCTCGAGAAGTACTACTTTTAACATCTCAAGAAGTACTAATGCAACATCGCAAAAAAACATTTCTTACAAGGTCATACAACATGCACCCCAATTTGCTTCTGCAACATCCAAATGGTTCTAGTGAAACATATCTTTCAACGAAATTGAAATAAAAGAAACATGCTATTGAAAATAGGAAAAAATAATTTCAACAGACATGAAACCCTGCTGCACCAAAAACATCGAAACTACTGTAACAAATGAAAACAAACATTGCAACAAGGGTGAGGAGCAGAGGGAGGAGAAAGGGAGGAAAACTCATACAACATGCACCCGATCTGCTTCTACAACATCTAAAATAGTTCTATTGAAACATACCTATCAATAAAATTAAAACAAGAGAGACATACTACTGAAACAGGGGAAAAGAAGAAAATGTATCGCCAGATCTGCATCGCCCCTCCCATGGATCCACCACGGGGGCATCGCTGCTCCGTGAGTCCACCACAGGGGAGGCCCCCCATGCCACCGTCGTGGTGGGGAAGGCACGCCAGGGGGTGGAGGACTCCACCAAGCAGCTGGATCTGCACCGCCCCCATGGGATCCACCTACTTCGCCGATCCACGCCACCATCATTGTCTCCAGTGCATGGAGGTGAGAAAACGAGGAGAGAGAGCAGGGGGGGGGGGGGGAGGGAGGGGGAGGGAGCCGCCCCCCCCCCCCCGGCTCAAGGCAGAGAGAGGGAGGAAGAGAGAGAGCGGGCGAGGGAGGGAGGGAGGGAGGAGGGGGAGCGAGTGCGTGCAGCTAGAAGAAATGGGAGGAGCCCCGAGACAAGAGGGGAGCAAGCAGCGTCGTGCGGTAGCAGCAGTTAGCAACGCGGAGAAAGAAAGGTGAGGTGAGGCGAGGCGGAGAACACGAGAGAGAGGAGGAAAAAGGTGAGCAGGCGCGGAGCGGTCCAGTGGGCCTTCGACACGCGTCCGGAAGCCTCGACGCATGGCGGACGACCGACCCCGAGCATTACCGATTGTAGAAGCTATGGAACTAAAAAAATCTAGAACAATTCATAATTTAAAATGGATGGAGTAATAATAGTAGTAGTAAGATATTATTGAGGTAAATGGCGTAAGTGACGAAGACAATTTAGACAAAGAACATAACAATCCGGCTTCTCCTGCTTGACTTTTGGCTTTGCGTGTCTAATCTACCTATACACTTAAAGCTGTATACCCTGGCCCCCTCACACTTCACTGTTCATGAACAGTATCCCCTCACAGAAGCGCTGTGCTAAGTACAGTAGCGGGTTCATAAACAGTACCACCCGTAATGAACAGTACCGGCCGCGTGAACAGTACCCCCGTAATGAACAGTGCGCCCGTTGACAAAAATAGTACAGACCAATTAGAAAACAGTAACAGGTAAAACAAACAGTACACACCCGCTGTGAAACAGTGCAAGCCCATTACCAAACAGCGCAGACCCGTTATTAAAACAAAAGGGTCTGTCTACTGCCAACTCGGGTGATTAATACCTCCCTGACACTCGGGTGATAGAAGGGGGACAAATTACACGACAGGCCAAAGAAAAGGAAATCGAATGATTTAAAGGGAGGAATCACATGAATTTGACAAAACAAGAGATTGACGATAAAAATTTTAAAAAATTAAAAATATATTGGAAAAAATTTTAAAAAAGATTACAAAAAATCAAATTAACAGATTTCTTCTATGGAATAGAAAATCAAATCAAATCAAATATATCAGAAGGAAATACAAATTGGGCAGAGGCAGGTAAACAAATTTTTTCTATGAAATAGAAAATAAAAATAAATCAAATATATCAGAAGGAAATATAAATTTGGCGGAGGCGGATAAATAAAATTTTTTTATGGAATGGAAAATAAAAATAAATCAAATATATTAGAAGGAAATATAAATTGGACAGAGGCAGATAAACAAATTTTTTCTATGGAATAGAAAATAAAAATAATCAAATATATCAGAAGAAAATACAAATGGAGCAAAAGCAGATGAACCAAAAGGCAAATTACACCAAGACAAAAATAAATTTACAACACATATAAACAAAATTTACAGTGCACAAATTGAAGTAAATTTTATAATGATACACAGTAATAAATTATAATGACACAGAGTAACAAAAACGCTAAGAAACTAGGAATGGAGAACAAGCACTTAGAGAACATACTCCATCCGTCCCAAAATATCTGGTTTATAAAACAAATGCTACAATTTTTATAAATAATAAATATCATCGATTAGTATCATAATTAGTATTATCGGAAAGATTTTTGAATCTAGTTTTTTTAACAAATTTATTTGGAGATATAAATATTATACATATTTTCTATAAATCGAGTCAAATTTGTGGCACGAAAAACCGAAAACGGCACTTATTTTGGGACGGAGGGAGCAGTCCAAAGAAGCAAATAGAGCGCATTTCCCAAAAAATCAAAACAGGACAGCACCGACGGTTAGGACCCACATTTCAGCGAAACGAATAAAAACAAAACGGCGGAAGCACCATATGCAGGCATAGGAGATCGGACGGCATAAACAATCGAGTGAGCGACGACAACGAATCGCTCAAGTGACAGACAGATTTTCCGAAACAAAAGCATATTTCTCCCGTGCAAAGCACGGGGTTTCTGCTAGTATAATGGGAATTGCGTTATTTTACTTTAATTAATTATATATGAAGTGTCCTTATGTTAGTTTAAGCAACACTGATGATCGACAAGATACATGCATGTAACCAAAAGATAGACGTGCAAATACAAGTCACTGTAAACCTATCATCGGCGTTCCTTGCAGGGCTAGATCATCTCTTGGGAAATTCGATCGTACCGGTCTAACCTTGCAGACTGCGAGGTTGGATTTGTTAATTCATGACGAGAAACAAGTTTTACCACGTTGTTGAACATAGAATAGAACGGTGGCCTGGTGGAGTGTTGAGTTGCTATTACGGCTTTTGAGTTTTGAAAAACACGCCGGCCCGAGACGTCCAATGGTAATCGATCGAATAATGGAGGCCGCGGAGGAGTGGCCAAGACGAGGACCTGCCGGCCTCGGCGTCGTCGCCCTCTGCTCATCGTTGCTCCTCAACGTGCTCCTCCTCGCGCACTACTCCTTCCTCTCGCCGTCCCAGCCCGGCGACGGTAGCAGCAGCTGTGGGCTGAGCTGGGCGCTGCAGGCGGCCAGGGAGGCCGAGGCGTTGGCCGCCGCGGACTGCTCCGGCCACGGGCAGGTGTTCTTGGATGGCGTCGTCAGCGAGGACGGGCGGCCTGGGTGCGAGTGCCACCGCTGCTTCGACGGGCCGGACTGCTCGATTCGAACGCCCAACTGCACCGCCGATGCTAGCGGGTGAGTTCTGAGGATCAGTTTCCATTTCCATCTCTGACCGATAAATAGAGCTGCACTGGATGCGGTACTGATGAAATGCATGGTCTCGATCGGCGGCGGTGCAGCGGGGATCCGCTGTTCCTGGAGCCCTACTGGAAGCGGCACGCGGCGGCCGGCGCCGTGCTAGTACCCGGCTGGCATCGTCTGAGCTACTCCACCACCGATGGCCGCTTCCAGTCCGTCGAGCTCGAGAACCACATCCGGCGGCTGCACAGGGCCGTCGGCAACGCCGTCGTGGACGACAAGACCTTGGTCTTCGGCGCCGGCTCCACGCAGCTTATCAATGCGCTGGTGCACGCGCTCTCCCCGGACGCCGACGACGTCGCCGCCTCGCCACCGGCCGGCGTGGTCGCCACCGCGCCGTATTACACGGTGAGACACCTTGGGTGACGATGAGCACGCGTGCGCATCGTTGGTCCGCGCTCAGAGAATCCAAAGCATATATACGGTTTCACTGATCGGCGATGGCATGGTTCAGCCGTACAGAACACAGACAGCGATGTTCGACGGCCGCGAGTACAGATGGGAAGGAACCACGGATGCATGGGCCACCAACGCGTCACGGAACTCCAGCGAGGACAGCAGGCTCGTCGAGTTCGTCACGTCGCCGAACAACCCCGACGCCCTGCTCCGGAAGCCCGTCCTCCGCGGCTCCGCGGTGATCGCCGACCACGCCTACTACTGGCCTCACTTCACGCACATCCCGGCACCGGCCGACGAGGACGTCATGCTCTTCACCATGTCCAAGCCATCTGGGCACGCCGGCGGCAGATTCGGGTGCGTTAGCTTCCGTGTCAAAGCATATTTATACTTCATAGACGCGAATCCGCAATGACACATCTTGTGAGCATTATGCATTACAGATGGGCGTTGGTCAGAGATGAGAAAGTGGCCAAGAGGGCGTACGAGTACGTGCAGAACAGCATCATGGGCGCGTCCCGGGACACCCAGCTGCGGATGCTGGGCATCGTCAAGTTCATGCTGTCCAACCTGCACGGCGAGGAGGACATCTTCGCCTTCGGTCACGGCGTGATGCGGAGCAGATGGCGCAGGCTGAGCGCCGCCGTGTCGCGGTCCCGCCGCATCTCGCTGCAGAGGATCCCTCCCAACCAGTACTGCACCTACTTCAACCGGGTCAGAGAGCCATCGCCTGGTGAGCACACGACTTCTTCATCATCTCAGTCATGGCATTTTTCTCAGATCGAGCTATATATTGTGTTGTGTGGATTTGGACAGCCTATGCATGGGTCAAGTGCGAGAGGGAGGAAGACGACGACTGCTACGAGGCGCTGCTCAAGGCCAGGATCATCTCGCGTTCCGGCGCTGGCTACGGCGCTAGCAGCCGGTACACGAGGGTGAGCCTCCTCAAGTCGGACGACGACTTCCAGGTCCTCATGGA
Source organism: Chrysopogon serrulatus (assembly GCA_015844335.1). NCBI lineage: Eukaryota > Viridiplantae > Streptophyta > Magnoliopsida > Poales > Poaceae > Chrysopogon > Chrysopogon serrulatus. Next base: position 88,610 of record JADLZL010003291.1, on the reverse strand, counting down.
GAGGGTTACGGATCTTGTCAACGCCGAGAACTACGACGACGAGCACTTGGAGCAAGAATTAGAGCGGGGACCAAATAAATTAAGAACAAGAATTGAGGAGGACGACAAAAACAAGGAAAAGGAAGACGTAAAATAATTTGAAAAACATGGACACGAGTTCACGGCATAGCTGTGGGGGTGGTAGAGAGGTGGGGCGTGCCTTTAGTTCAAACAGGCAGCACATATGGGCCGCATCACTCTGCTAGTTTGGGTTGTCAAATTGTTGGGCCATCCCAAAAAGTTTGGGTTGTCAAATTGTTGGGCCATCCCAAAAAGAAGAAAACGTTATAGGATATGTGTAGATTAATTTTTTTTAAAATTTGATTGGATCTATAAAAAAATATGTGTGACCCTTATATCTCTAAATAAGTTTATTATTAAAGTATATTCAATTTGCCAAAAAATTAAAGTATATTCATTGATCTAAAATATGTTTACTTTCCTTGAAACAGGAGTATAGCAGAGCATAAAATTCGATCATAAAATGATCTGCAACTTTTTTTTATATAACAAAATGATCTGGAACTTAGTAATTTGTAGCTTTCCACTCTTTCATTCCACGCCATCTCTATTTGTGAATAACTGCTAGATCTAATTGTGGTATTAATTATTATATTTTGGATGCCTAATGAAAAGGCAATGAACTAAAAATCTATGTATCTCCTTGACCTTTTAAAATTTTATTATTACAAAATAAATATGTGTATCCAAGTTACTCCTATATGAAAAACTAATAAATTTTTTTGAAAATCTTTTCTTGTGCTAATGATAGATTGAAAGGTCCTAAATGGCTAGGGGGGGTGAATAGCCTATAAAAATTTCTACAACAACACTTAAGCCAAGTGGTTAGATAAATAAGAGGCGAAGCAAATATTGCGCTAGCCTACTAAAAATGCAAGCCACCTACCCACAATTCTAGTTTTTAAAATCTCTGTGTCACACAATAGGCTAGGTTGCTAATTCTACCACTAGTGAGGAACTTAATAAGCTAATTTACTAAGCTACACTAGCTACCTCTACACAAGTAATTATGAAAGTAAATACAAGAGAGGTGGAGTGTTATACCGAGCCGGGCAAGTGATCAATCAATATATATCAATATGAATACCAAGATGATCCGAGACAAATCAATCACAATTAATCCAATTGTTGACACGATGATTTATCCCGAGGTTCACTTGCTTGCCGGCAAGCTACGTCCCTCGTTGTAGCGATACACCCACTTGGAGGTTCACGCGCTTATAGGCATCACACGCCTAACCCGCAACCGGGTGCCGCACAACCAACACAAGACGGGGGGATCCACAAGCTACGAGCAATCCACTAGAGTTGCCTTTGCGATCTCCCACGGGAAGGCACAAGAACCCCTCACAACAATCTCGATTGGGGGGCGGACACAATCACCAAATCCCCCTCACCAATCATCAAATCACCAACCGTCTAGGTGACGGCAATCACCAAGAGTAATAGGAAATCTCGAATCACTAGAATCACCTAGTGCCACCAAATGAAATCACAAATCATGCACTAGGGTTTCCCCCCAAATCCTCTCATGAATGAGCACAAAGCATGGAGAGGGAGAGGAGAGGGGGAGGAGATGCTCTTGAAGCTCTCAAATCAACACTTGAGCACTCAATCACTCACTTGAATGGAGCACAAATCCTTGAGAGTGAGAGATTTGGGAGACGAGAGAGCTTGTTCTTGCTTGCAACTCAAATGGAGCAATGGGGAAGAAGAATGGGCAAGAGAGAGAGAGAGAAGGGGGCCAAAGCACCCCAAATAGCCTCAGCTCACGCACATGACCGTTGGAATCTGGATCTGAGCTGAACTGGAAATTCCAGCTAGAGGTGGAAAAATTTCCAGGCGAACCTTCTCTGATCTGAGCACGCATCCGGAAATTCCAGCTAGGGGTGGAAAAATTTCTAGGCAAACCTTCTCTGATCTGAGCACGCATCTGGAAATTCCAGTTAGGGGTGGAAAAATTTCCAGGAACACCCTCTCTGTTTAGACGAGAGAACATCTCCAAATTCTTTCCTTTTAAGTTGCTAACTCTTCCAAAGAGTATCAAAACAATTTAACATTAAAATTAGCATTTTCATAAAGAATTTTCAGGGTTAATCTCACCACGTCACTAAGCATTTATGCATATGCAAAAGAGACTCACACTTAGTGGCACTAGATAACCATTTGCAACTAAAGATTTCCCCTTTTTATAGTACGGTTATCTATCCTAAATACACTCACACCCTCTATGGTGTCTTGAGTGCTTAAACAAAATGGTTCCTATCAAATATACCTTTGCCTTGAGTCCATTTTGTTTCTCTCTTTCTTCTCTTTCAAATATGGAGCACTTGATCATCAATTATGAACATCACCATCCATCATCTAGCTCCATCACTCAGTGTGTACCAACCTATCTAGCATATCACTCATGACAAAGGTTAGCACACATAGGTATCATCAATTAGCCAAAACCAAACTAGAGCTTTCAATCTCCCCCTTTTTGGTAATTGATGACAACCTTCATAAAGATATGAAATATAATTGATTTTAGATTCGAATCACTTGTCCAAACATTAAGATCATTTGTAAAGATTGGACAAGTCATACAAACCCAATTTGGTAGTGCTAGCTCCCCCTACATGTGTGCTAAGAGTTTGGATTTGATAGCTTTGCACACATGTTGGATTATAATTGTGGGAGAGATACTACTACCAAATTTGATGCTAAGGTTTAAAGAATGGACCTTTGAAGCATGAAACCGTCAGAGTGCACAATTCAACCATCCTTAGCACCATGTTAGCTAGACAAGTAAATACTAGAAACCCCGTAAGATCAACATAAAAGTATGATTTCTAGATACCAATTAGAAAAAACACAAGTCTAGCTACTTCCTATGCATGCTAGTATTTCAAATCACCAATCAATTCTTATTTCTAGCATACACCACACAAACATGGATATTGAATTTAACTTTCAATGCAATAATTCATATGTGAATGCACATTCAAATGCAACAATAGGTTCATGAGCTTGCTTCCCCTATTTGTGTGCTTTAAAATTTTAATTGATTCCTTCTTTTTTTATCTTTGTAACTATTTCTCCCCCTTTGTCATTAATTAACACAAAAGGTATACCCATTTTAGATAGGTTAAGTTAGTCATCTTGAAATCAATGTTAGGGTGAGGATCATTTTATCACTTTGGTTCAATCTAGATCACTTGCCAAAAGATATTTAACTCGGTTTGAACCAAAGACAAGCTTCTTCACACATCTTGCAATGGTTATCTTGTCTATGTTGAGTTAAACACTTGAAGCTCATTTCCTAAATTGAACACTAGGATTGCAAGCCCACAAATATGTCATATGCCACCACTAGATTATATCAAGCATAGAAACAATAGTAGTACCATATAAGCATCAAATTCATTTGATTTTTATGAATGAGCCTATAAGCCATGTAGAATGACTAGATGCACTAAACATATCCTTAGCAAGTATGAATGCCATGTCAATCAACTTTTACCTTGCTTTGCTCGAAGAAGAGGCATGTCATATATATGGGGTGCATCAACACATATTTGAGAAGTCACGTATGTTCAATTCATTCCTTAGCTTGCAAAATCTTTTCTCATCAAGTGGCTTGGTGAATATATCGGTAAGTTGATCTTCGGTGCCCACACTCTCAATTGAAATGTCCCCTTTTTGTTGATGATCTCTCAAGAAATGATGGCGGACATCAATATGCTTTGTTCTTGAATGTTGAATCGGGTTATTAGTAAGCTTCACCGCACTTTCATTGTCACATAGCAAAGGCACTTGCTTGAATTTGACTCCAAAGTCATTCAAAGTTGCTTTCATCCAAAGTAATTGTGCACAACAACTTCCCCCGCACTAATGTACTTTCGGCTTCGGTTGTTGAAAGTGCAACACTATTTTGCTTCTTTGACGACCAAGACACAAGTGATCTTCCCGATAGTTGACATGTGCCCGATGTACTCTTTCTATCAACTCTACAACCCGCATAATCGGAGTCCGAATATCCAATCAACTCAAAATTTGACCCCTTGGGATACCACAATCCAACATTTTGTATATGCTTTAAGTACCTCAAAATTCTCTTTGTAGCCTTTAAATGACTCTCTCTTGGTGAGGCTTGAAATCTTGCACACATGCATACACTAAACATCACATCCGGTCTAGATGCGGTCACATAGAGTAGGCTTCCAATCATTGACCGATATAATTTTTGATCCACCATATTGCCACTAGCATCACTATCTAAGTGTACATTTGTTGCCATTGGTGTGCTAATTGATTTTGCATCTTGCAAGCCAAATTTCTTCATCATGTCCTTAATGTACTTGCCTTGACTCATAAATATGCCGTTCTTCATTTGCTTGATTTGAAGTCCAAGGAAGTAATCAAGCTCTCCAAGCATAGACATTTCAAACTCTTTTGCCATCATAGTCCCAAACTCTTCACAAAAATCTTGATTGGTTGATCCAAATATGATATCATCCACATATATTTGCAACACAAACAAGTCATTGCCAATCTTCTTGGTGAAAAGAGTGTTATCAACCTTACCCATCTTGAACCCTTTAGAGAGGAGAAAATCCCTTAATCTCTCATACCATGCTCTTGGTGCTTGTTTCAATCCATACAAAGCCTTCTTTAACTTGTAGACATGGTTGGGTTTTTTGTCATCTTCAAAACCGGGTGGTTGCTCAACATAAACCAACTCATTGATATAGCCATTGAGAAATGCACTTTTGACATCCATTTGATATAACTTGATGTTGTTGGCACAAGCATAAACTAACAAGATTCTAATTGCTTCTAGTCTTGCAACCGGGGCATATGTTTTACCAAAGTCAAGACCTTCAACTTGTATATAGCCTTATGCTAGCAATCTTGCTTTGTTTCTTATCACTATCCCATCTTGATCTTGCTTGTTGCGAAAGACCCATTTGGTTCCAATCACATTGTGGTTCTTTGGCCTCTCAACTAATTCCCATACTTGATTTCTAGTGAAATTGTTCAACTCTTCATGCATAGCATTAAACCAATCAACATCCATCAATGCATCTTCAATTTTGGTTGGTTCAAATGATGACACAAAAGAATAGTGCTCACAAAAGGATGCTAGCCTTGATCTTGTTTGCACACCACTAGTAATATCCTCAATAATATGATCCAAAGGATGATCTCTTGCAATGTTAGTTGGTTGGAGAATTGGAACTTGATTCCTTGTACTAGGTTGATCATTGGATTGATTCACTTGAGATGAACTAGCTTGTTGATCTTGAGAAGCACTAGTACTAGCTTCATTATCGTTGACTTGCACATTTGGAGGTGGGAGCATTTGATCATCTTCATCATCAACTTGTCTTGGCCTTATATCACCAATGTCCATGTTCTTCATTGCATTTGCCAATTGAGTTCCTCTCACATCATCATGATTTTCATTTTCTTCTTGAGAGAGCCTTGGGTTTCATCAAACTCAACATCATGCACCTCTTCAAGTGTACCATTAGCTAAATTCCATACTCTATATGCTTTGCTTGTAGTGGAGTAACCAAGCAAAAATCCTTCATCACATTTCTTCTCAAATTTGCTCAATCTAGTGCTTTTCTTGAGAATATAGCATTTACAACTAAACACTCTAAAATATGCAATGTTGGCCTTTCTTCCATTCAATAGCTCATATGGTGTCTTCTCAAGCATTCCATGACAATAGAGACGGTTGCTACAATAGCAAGCCGTGTTGATAGCTTCGGCCCAAAAAGAATGACTAACATTATATTCACTAAGCATAGATCTTGCCATATCAATCAAGGTTCTATTTTTCCTCTCAACAATACCATTTGATTGAGAAGTGTACTTGGGTGAGAATTGATGTTTAATTCCAAAATCATCACATAGCTCATCAACTCTTGTATTCTTAAACTCACTACCATTGTCACTTCTAACTTTCTTGATTCTTGTTTCAAACTCATTTTGGCATCTCTTGACAAATGACTTGAATATATCAAACACCTCACTTTTGTCAACAAGAAAGAAGACCCAAGTGTATCTAGTAAAATCATCCACTATCACAAAGCCATACTTGTTACCACCAATGCTCTCATATTTAGGTGGTCCAAATAAATCCATGTGCAATAACTCAAATGCCTTACTAGTGCTCATCATGCTTTTCTTAGGATGGGTGTTACCAACTTGTTTACCGGCTTGACAAGAACTACAAAGTTTATCTTTCTCAAAGGTTACATCTTTTAAGCCTCTAACTAGATCATGCTTCACTAACTTGTTCAATTGTTTCATTCCAACATGACCAAGCCTTCTATGTCATAACCAACCCATGCTAGATTTAGTGAATAAGCAAGTTGACAATTGAGCTTCACTAGCATTCAAATCAACCAAGTATAGATTCTCATATCTAAAGCCTTTAAAGATCAAGTTTGAACCATCAACACTAATAATCTCAACATCATCAACCCCAAATATGCATTTAAATCCAAGATCACATAATTGAGCCACGGATAGCAAATTGAAGTTCAAGCTCTCAACTAGCAACACATTTGATATACTCATGTCATTAGATATTGCAATCTTACCAAGCCCTTTGACCTTGCATTTGTCATTGTCACCAAATGTGATACTATCAAACCCATTTGTGCCACTTGTGTTGATTGAATTGAACATTCTTGCATCACCGGTCATATGTTGTGTGCACCCACTATCAAGCACCCATTGCTTTCCTCCGGCTTTATAATTGACCTACAAGAAAAGATCAATTCTTTTTAGGTACCCAAACTTGCTTGGGTCCTTCAAGGTTAGTCACTAGGCTCTTTAGCACCCAAATGGATTTCTTCTTTGAGCCCACAATTGGTGTACCAATAAACTTAGCCTTCACACCATTGGCACCCTTAGTAAGCAAATAACAAGAATCAAATTTAATTGAGGATACATGAACTTGTGATTTCTTGTTCTTGCAATATTGCTCTATATGCCCTACTTGCTTGCAACTATAGCAATATTGACTATTGCTCTTCACAAAACTTGTCTTGTGAGTAGCAAAGGCCTTCTTGCCTTTCTTGGGGGTGTAGCCTAATCCTTCTTTGTTAAGAGAAAATCGTTGGCTACCCAAGCACTTAAGCAAGTGGGCCTCACCACCATAGACTTTACCTAAGGCGTGAGTGAGCTCATTGACTTTCTTCTTTAAGGTCTCATTCTCAACCATAAGTGAGGCATCACAAGTGAAACCATCACTAGAGGATGAGGTAGAAGTGGAAGTGCTACAAGAAGGGTTAGTCGGTGCAATAATGATAGGTTCATAAAATGATTCATCAATAAGATCACATGTTGAGCCCTTGTCACATGTTGAAACATGATCCTTCTCATTTTGACTAAGGAGAGAGGAGTGAGCCTTTTCAAGCTTTGAGTGAGCCTTCTCTAACTTCTCATGGGCTTCCATTAGCCTCTCATGAGTTGCTAGAAGCTCATCAAAGGATTGCTTAAGAGTATTATTCTCTTTTCGTAATTCTTTACACTCCTTTCTCTTTATATCAAAGTGAGAACGAGCATCCTCCAACATGTCCATGAGCTCATCCACGGTAGGCTCATCATCATCATCATCATCATCATCACTCTCATCATCGGATTGTACCTTGTTTGCCTTAGCCATAAGGCAAGTCAATGGAGTGTCAAAGAGTGAGGCCTTCTCATTGATAGCAATGCTTGCAAGTGCCTTCTTCTTGCTTAACTTCTTCTCATCATCACTAGAGTCATCATCATCATTAGAAGAAGCATCACTATCCCATGTGACCATGTATGATTGCCCCTTCTTTTTCTTCTTGTACTCCACCTTCTTCTCCTTCTTTTCTTTCTTGTCTTTCTTCTTCTTTTTCTTGTCATTGTCACTATCATCATCACTATTATAAGGACAATCCGCCACAAGATGATCCTTGCTCTTGCACTTGAAGCATCTTCTCGGTTCATCCTTGTTCCTTGATGAAGACTTCTTTCTTCTAGCACGATAGCCCTTCTTCTTCATGAATTTACCAAATCTCTTCACAAATAGAGCCATCTCTTCATCATCACTATTTGCATTTGAGTTTTCTTCTTCACTTGACTCATCTTTCTTTTCTTTGCCCTTGTCCTTAGATGATGTAGCTTTGAATGCCACACTCTTCTTCTTGTCATCCTTCTTCTCACATTCTTCCTTATCATCTCTATATGTATCATCGGTCATCACATCACCAAGAATTTGGTTTGGTGTCATGTTATCCAAACCACCGGTCTTCACAAGAAGGGTGACCAAATATCCAAATCTTGATGGGAGACACCGTAAAAATTTGTGAGAAAAATCCTTATCCTTCACATCCTCTCCAAGTGCCTTGAGATCATTGACAAGCACTTGCATCCTATTGAAGATCTCCGGTACACTCTCATCATCCTTCATCTTGAAGCTTGCAAACTTTTCTTTGAGAATATAAGCCTTTGCACTCTTCATTGAATCGGTGCCTTCATATGATTCTTCTAATTTCTTCCAAGCCTCATGAGCCATCTCCATGTTCTTGATTTGCTCAAACACTTGTGGAGCAATGGCTTCATGGATTGCACTAAGGCCAATGTCATTGTATTGCAATTTCTCCTCTTCGGCGGCCGTTGGTGCTTCCGGATTGGCAACCTCAAACTTCTTGTCAACCACTTGCCACACTTTTCTATTGATTGATTTCAAGTGAGTGGTCATCATTGCCTTCCAATATCCATAGTTGTTTCCATCAAAATGGGGTGGCTTTCTTGTGTAGTTGACATGCGCCATTTTGACACCAAAGGTTGTTAAGCCTCAAATTAAGGTGACCTCGGCTCTGGTACCAATTGAAAGGTCCTAAATGGCTAGAGGGGGGGTGAATAGCCTATAAAAATTTCTACAACAACACTTAAGCCAAGTGGTTAGATAAATAAGAGGCGAAGTAAATATTGCGCTAGCCTACTAAAAATGCAAGCCACCTACCCACAATTCTAGTTTTTAAAATCTCTATGTCACACAATAGGCTAGGTTGCTAATTCTACCACTAGTGAGGAACTTAATAAGCTAATTTACTAAGCTACACTAGCTACCTCTACACAAGTAATTATGAAAGTAAATACAAGAGAGGTGGAGTGTTATACCGAGCCGGGCAAGTGATCAATCAATATATATCAATATGAATACCAAGATGATCCGAGACAAATCAATCACAATTAATCCAATTGTTGACACGATGATTTATCCCGAGGTTCACTTGCTTGCCGGCAAGCTACGTCCTCGTTGTAGCGATACACCCACTTGGAGGTTCACGCGCTTATAGGCATCACACGCCTAACCCGCAACCGGGTGCCGCACAACCAACACAAGACGGGGATCCACAAGCTACGAGCAATCCACTAGAGTTGCCTTTGCGATCTCCCACGGGGAAGGCACAAGAACCCCTCACAACAATCTCGATTGGGGGCGGACACAATCACCAAATCCCCTCACCAATCATCAAATCACCAACCGTCTAGGTGACGGCAATCACCAAGAGTAATAGGAAATCTCGAATCACTAGAATCACCTAGTGCCACCAAATGAAATCACAAATCATGCACTAGGGTTTCCCCCAAATCCTCTCATGAATGAGCACAAAGCATGGAGAGGGAGAGGAGAGGGAGGAGATGCTCTTGAAGCTCTCAAATCAACACTTGAGCACTCAATCACTCACTTGAATGGAGCACAAATCCTTGAGAGTGAGAGATTTGGGAGACGAGAGAGCTTGTTCTTGCTTGCAACTCAAATGGAGCAATGGGGAAGAAGAATGGGCAAGAGAGAGAGAGAGAAGGGGGCCAAAGCACCCCAAATAGCCTCAGCTCACGCACATGACCGTTGGAATCTGGATCTGAGCTGAACTGGAAATTCCAAATAGAGGTGGAAAAATTTCCAGCGAACCTTCTCTCGATCTCGAGCACGCATCCGGAAATTCCAGCTAGGGGTGGAAAAATTTCTAGGCAAACCTTCTCTGATCTGAGCACGCATCTGGAAATTCCAGTTAGGGGTGGAAAAATTTCCAGGAACACCCTCTCTGTTTAGACGAGAGAACATCTCCAAATTCTTTCCTTTTAAGTTGCTAACTCTTCCAAAGAGTATCAAAACAATTTAACATTAAAGTTAGCATTTTCATAAAGAATTTTTAGGGTTAATCTCACCACGTCACTAAGCGTTTATGCATATGCAAAAGAGACTCACACTTAGTGGCACTAGATAACCATTTGCAACTAAAGATTTTCCCTCTTTATAGTACGGTTATCTATCCTAAATACACTCACACCCTCTATGGTGTCTTGAGTGCTGAAACAAAATGGTTCCTATCAAATATACCTTTGCCTTGAGTCCATTTTGTTTCTCTTTCTTCTCTTTCAAATATGGAGCACTTGATCATCAATTATGAACATCACCATCCATCATCTAGCTCCGTCACTCAGTGTGTACCAACCTATCTAGCATATCACTCATGACAAAGGTTAGCACACATAGGTGTCATCAATTAGCCAAAACCAAACTAGAGCTTTCATAGATTAATTAAAATAATTACATAGATTGAGACTAATTTGTGTGACGAATCTATTGAGTCTAAATAGTCTATGATTAACAATGTGATGCTACAATAAATATGTGATAATGATAGATTAATTAGTGCTAAAAATTTTGTCTTAGAAATTGATCTTTATCTGTAGAATTAGTTGTGCTAAAAAATTTGTCTTAGGAATTGAACTTTATCTGTAGAATTATCTTACTATTACTAATTAGAGGCTCCAACGGAGGCTCTATGTTAACTCTCACCAGATGCGCTAAGAAAAAAGATAAATACTAGAAATTCTCACGTTAATCAGAAATATCCGGCCATCAAATCAAAAGTCTATAGTCATCCGTGACCATTGGATCTTTTTTTATCTCTACCTAATGATAAAGAGGCAAAATTTCAGCCCATATTTTTTCGACCATCCATTTTTTTGTCCACCTTCCTCTAACTAACTCCGTGAATAAAGTTAGTATGTTTTGCTATGTATAACTTGTCCGTTTTATTTATAATTACATATATGTCGGGATTTTTGGTGTAACTTAGATACGAATTCTAACACAAATAGATTCATAGATCCCGAGTAGTTACATAATAGGAATCCAAATCTCTTCTAACTAATATTATACTAACGCAACTATAAAAAAGAGTTGGAGTCGTATTAGCAGCTTTCTTGTGTATATGGTAGTGGTGAAACGTTGTATCCATCATGAACTTATATTAGATGCTAATTTTTTATGTTATTACATTTTGAAACTCTTTTTATTTATAGATATATGTTGGATTTTTTAAGAAACTTGGATAGGTTAGGAATCCTAATACAAATATAAATAGGAATCCAAATCTCTTCTTTACTTCTATTTTTCGTCTGTGAACCATGAAATAGTTGGAGTCGTATTGGCTTTCTCATTCGACAAGATCTCCAACATATTAAAAAAAAAAAAAAATCAAATTCCACGCAGCCCAGTTAGAAAATCCAATTCCACGTTTTCTTGGTTGGGTTCGTTGACGGAACGCACCGGACATCCGTCCTTGGCGAGCTGGTGCAAGAAGCTCTGTGACATGATCAGAATCCTTTTCGAGTCGCTGTAGTGTGTTGCATCCGGATACCCGAACACGATGGTGTGGTGCACGGTGGTTCAGGTGACGGGGTGTAGCCCAACGAGGCGACGCGTTGGGCGTTGCGTTGAACGTGCTGGCGGAATCTGAAGAGGGAAAAAAGCGGCCTGCAGCGCTCCATCGCGCGGAGCATGGCCAGGGACGAGGGGAGATGCTGGGCGAGGTGGCGAAGATCCAAGAGTGGCACGGCGCCATGGCCGAGTTAGAGCTGCAGCAGGTGTTGAACGACAAGGCCATGCTGGTGGCCCCTAGCTGTGCACAAGGAGATCCTGGACAACATCGACGCAACGCTGGCCGTGCAAGGTCCTTCGTCGACCATGGAAGCTAGCAGCTGCAGGTCAATAGGATTATAGGAAGCATCAGAAAAACACCCGCATCATCATCCTCATCCTCCTGTCCATCGTGCACAAGACCGACCTACTGTAACAGCGAGGTGGGGCAGACCTTCTAGGCAGCCGCTAGGGCGAACACAAAAAAAAACTTCGATCATAATTGTATTTCAATTGGATACATATATAATACGTCACTGTTATGTTATTGCCAACATCGACTTATATTACGGATATCATGGTCATTTATAAAATAAAAAATGGTTTTCCATTTTATAGAAAGGATAAAATTTAAATAGATATGTAAGATTTCCATACTCATTTCTCATTAACATTTGATAGTTTTTTTCTCCCGTAGCAACGCACGGGCATATTTGCTAGTCTATAAGAAATTTCCCACCTCTGCTATTATATATATGTGTAGATTGTTAAAAAACAAATATCTCTTTTTCAGAAGAAAAACATAAAATCGATCCGACGAATACTATACCTACCAAGTGCTAACATCGTATATATCGTATTAAAATATATATATATATAGGGTGGCATACTTCCAAGGTTATTTTTTTTTTTTTTTGCGAAATCCCATGGTCACAAAAGTTCTCTTCATGACACTAGATATCGGAGGCAATCTAATCTACTATCTACGCCAACAAACTCATCCTTCATGCCCTGTAGGTCGCCGTCGTTGAGGATAGCGTCACCGCGGCCGTGGACGTACGTCGCCGTGGCGCGGCACCACCCTGGCTGGATATGATGCTCCACAGTCAACAGCGCCGGCGTCATCGGCCTGCTGTCCCCGGCACGTCGCAGATCGCCAGCCTCAACTTCGTCGCACAGTTCCATGCTGTGATGTCCATGAACGTGGGACGATGGCGGGGATCAAGCACGTCATGCTGGCGATGCCGCCTGTGGGCTGTTCATAATCCTCCATATGGTGAGCATGCATCAGCGGCATCCTCGGCGGGCTGTTGACGTACCCGTGCAGCCATGCTCTGTTGCTTTGTACTACGGAAATTCAGATGCTTGATCTAAAGTTTGCATCAATATGCATCCCATCGATCTGACATCAACCTTCAAGATGGGCAAAATGCATCATGCAACAATGAGAGGGATCGTGCAAAAATTGCATGGTTAGTTTGACTAGGTAAAACCATCTAGATCATGGCAATTTCTTTTGGTGCATTTCCTCTATTTGTGAAATAGCTTTTTATATAAATAACATGTTTTGTTTCTCTTTCGCTTATTTTTTTCCATTACAGGCAATACTCAATGCAAAACTGATGTAAGTAGAAAGATCACAGCTTGGACCTAGGATATATAGTGGTTGGTTTACAATGTACGTGGTCCCTGCCATCGAGGTAATGCATCCATGTATCTCTACATAAACAATGCAAAAGGTATTAATTTCCAAATTCTTATGGGAGACAAAAAAGGCCATACCTGTTAGTTATTCATAAGGGCCCAATTGGTTTATGATTAAAATTTTACCATATCAAAGATTTGGCAAACCAATGTTAAGTAAAAAATTTGATATACACTAGTACACAAAAAGGCCGCATCGGGCGGTTCCGAACGCATTTGTACTGGCGTTTTTCGGAACCGCCAGTACCGGAGGCCAGTAGAAATCGGCGATTTCCACTGACGGTTCTTTGAGAACCGCCAGTGGAAATCGATTTCTACAGGCGGTTCTCTTAAGGAACCGCATGTAAAAATCGTTGCCCGAAAAAACACGAAAAAAATTACAAAAAAATATTTTTAAAACGGCAAAAAATATTTTTTGAACCGGGGGAGGCACCCACGTATTTTTTCGCGTAAAATCGCGCGCTACGCGGCCGTGGGGGTTCGAACCCGCGACCTCAACTTCGCGCATATCGCCCTCTACCACTCCACCCACACGTCACTTGTGCCTAGATATCATTTTTGTTCCCCACATATTATACAAACCCGATGAAAAATTAAATATTTGAGGGTCTAAACGAATTCAAATGAAAAAGTGGTGAACTACAAAGTTTTATAACTTTTCGAGATCTACAACTTTCATTTAGAGTGTTTCTTCATCCGAGGTCATTTGCAAAATTTGGATTTCAAATTTAAAAATTTCATTCATAGTTTTCCATAAAGAGATAATTTTAAATGAAAAAGTTGTCAAATACAAAGTTTCATAACTTTTCGAGATCTACAACTTTTATTTTGAGAGTTTTTCCATCCGAGGAAGTTTGAAAAACTCTAAAAAAATTAATTTGAAACTATTTCTATTGGCGGATCTCTCAAGGAACCGCCAAGAAAATCGATTTCTACCGGCGGTTAATTAAGAAATCCGCCAGTAGAAATAGTCGATTTCTACTGGCGGTTCCTTAAAAGAACCGGCTGTAGAAATCGTATTTCTACTGGCGGTTCCTTAAGAGAACCGCATGTAGAAATAGGGCCGATTTTTATAGGCTGTTCTAAAGAGAAACCGCCAGTAGAAATGAAACGCTAGTGTCAAGAGAAATGGTTTGTGTACTAGTGATAGATTTGACAAGTAATATGTGAGAGGCTGACAAGTTTTGGTAGCCAACAAAACAATAGCTAAAATCATAGCTTGCCAAATCTTTGGCTTGCATATTTTAAGAACCAAAGAATTAGGCCTTAGATACAATCACTTAAAAGTTAAACAACCAATAGGAAGAAAATGCTTCATTGATCCATCGCCTGAATAGTCCTATATAGTCCTAGAACAAAGAATGCAGGCAAAACATCTCGAATAATAGTTTTCCTATCCAACCTCTTAAAGCCTTAACGTGTATGCAACAAAAAAAAATCCTCATTCAATAGTTTGTCCATCAACATACTCTATTTAGTGATATGCTAAATCTTCCTTTATGTTGATCATACATTTTAGGGTGACAGTGACATTTGTCCACCTTATACGTTATTATTTGAGATTTGGGAATGTTGGAGAAAAAATATGCAACCTTGGGGACTCAGTTTAATATAGAAGGGCTCTTGGATGTGAGAAGATCTAATGATCCTATTTTATTGTGGCTTAAAACTAGAATAACACGAATTAGTTAAACCACTTTATGAATTTCATAAAACATGTGGTTGTTATTGTGTCATTTTCTCTATGAGATTGTGAAGGGATCTGCTTTGACATGCGACAATTGATATTTTTTAAAACAAATAGTAAGAATCTATTGCAAAATTACCATTTATAGTAAGGAAAAATGTTAACAAGTCCATTACTACTACATGCATACAACAAATCCAAATATTAGAACAACTCCAAGAGACTTTATATATGTTTCCTAATTTATATATAGAATAGAGATTTTGGTGAAAAAAATTGCCTCCAATAGCATCTTTAATAACAGTCTCTTTAATTGGATCTCTAAATATATAGATATTTTTTATTATGGATTTCTCGCAAGCTAAAAATAGAGAAAGAGGATGTCTTTCTAGAGTGCACACAAGTTTTACACAAGATGTACAAAAGCTGTTGTAGGGCACAAAACAAGTTTTGTCAAAGATATTTAAATAATGATTTATAGAGTAATTTAAAAAAACTCTTGAAGATACTCTTATATTGTAGTCAAAGTTACAAAAATTTGGATCCTTGCTTTTGGGTGTTTTATATCGATGAAGTGTGAGCACGCTTTCTACCACTACTACAAAAAACTGGTCAACTCAAGTATGATTAATGATGTTTGTACTGCTTTTGGACATTCATACTTGAGCTAATTCATTGAAATGCGAGCCAACGGTTTAGATTTCCATTCAGATCTATATGTCTTAATTTGTATGGTTTGTAGAATGCTAATAATTTGCATGTCTTTTATTATGATTATGATATATTTTTTCATTATTCGAATGATGTAGTAAACCTAATAATCACATAGTTCGTGGGAACTCTTTGGGAAAGAATGTACATGTGTACTTTTCTTTTTTTTTCCTAATTAAAAATCTACTTAACCTATTCTATAGTTAGAGGAAGAATAAGGTTTTACTAATTGAGGGGCTTATTTTAATAGTTCCATATGTTGCCACGACATTCTAAATAGTCTATACCTAAATTTTAGTGAAAACTTTATTTGTTCATGACCTATTAAGTAATGAGGAATCTAACAGAAAAATAGAAATTTAGATTTACATATCATTAGCCTGGCCAAGTGGATGGGTTTGTGTTAGAAAATGAACAGATCAATATTAGTTAATGTATTAAGTAGCAATTAATCCTTATGTCTTCTTAAATTTTGTCCCGTGCAAGAGCACGGGTTGATGGACTAGTTTTTATAATTAGCTCGCATCTAATTCAGAAAAATAACACCCTGCACACACCGTACGTACCTTATCGAAAAAAACCCTTCGCTCCCCAGCAATGCATATTCTGGAATCAAAATGGGATGCGTGAGCGATGACAGCAGCCTGATAGCAAAGGCTTCGCCCAACTGGCGGCGATTCCTGACTGTGATGTGAGAGGCCGGATATTTTCCATTTTTGTAAAATAAAATGACGGCGATTCCTTCGTCTATCGTGTGCACGGTCGCTCTCGCAAGAAGGCAAGGAATCTCTCACACCGGACATCTTTCTTGGAGACAGGCCAGCATCCAAATTCCATTGGATGATTCTGCACTTTACAGCCGGGTTCTGCGATAATTACCGTTTGCACCGGATCTACCACAGAAGAGCCGTCTCACCCAAGACATCCAAATTGACTTTCCGCGTGATATAATCATCCATGACCCGTGCAAAGTTCTTGTAGAGTACTCCACTATATTATATATATATATATATATAATCAGCAGGTGGTCACACTGACAACTGACAAATTAAAGACAATACTGTAAGGTTTCCACATCACAAACACAATGTCATCGGTCCGTGTACATGCCACCGAACCATGACATTGCTAGCTGTCTCTTTGCGATACCGCGATACTACGCTCAGAATTATTGGATCCTGGTTCTTCGATCCAATCGTAAAGTCGTAATGATTCTACGCTCAGAACGTGTGGATTGACTGTGTGACCTGTGTTTGCAAATAGCAAACCACTGCAGGAATCCAGGAGCACATGCATGCTGCACGTATGGTAGGTAGCCTGAAGTAGCGTTGTTTCGGTCTTTGTGTGGATTAAACTTTCTTTAACTAGATTTATAGAAAACATAAACAATATTTATATCTAGATAAGTTTATTATGAACATATATTTAACGTTTTGTCCGATGATACAAATTATGCACCATAAATATTGGTATTTTTTAACATATTTGGTCAAATTCAAAACTACTTGGCTTATTAGAAAGTCAGAATAGTCTTGATGAACTCTATTGAGCTGATGTCTGTTTGTAAGGTGAACATATGCTTTCTATAAATAAGTAGGGTTTTATTTCGAAAAAATATAGAAAGGGAGAACAACAATTTTTTATAGAACAGAGGGAGTAGTATTGACACCGATGGACTTAACGTGGCAACAGTACAAGACTATAAAGGTGTAATTGATAAATTAAAGATAAAAAGTCCTGTTCTGTCCAGTGCGTGTGATTTGAACTCGCAACCAACGCTTATATTAGTTAAATGGTGCACGTACGATCAGTATTTTTTTGTTGCAATGCGCTACTTCCTAGGGATTACCTAGGGATTACCCAGATACTGAGGACCAAAAAAGAATAGTAGCAGGTACTAGGTGGTTGTCTAGAAAATGGTACTCCCTTCCACCCTAGAAATGAAGTCACTGTGGGTCACGTGTAGATAAAACTTTTTTAATTTAACTAGATTTATATAAAATACTTGTAATATTTATATTTCTAAATAAGTTTATTGTAAAAATATATTTAATGATATATTAACATTCTTTTATATATAATTAGTCTAAATTAAAAGAAATTGATTTCTGCGTACGGTCAATTTTAAGACCGAGGGAGAGTGTTCTGTACTACGTTTGTTGATTTGGGGCATGAGGAATTGCTGGCAACCCGAGGTCGGGCCATTATTATGTCCCCACTACGACAGTATCACTGGGTCCAGCAGTCAGCATCAGCGTTAGGTTAAATATATGTATACTTGGTTTTGAGAAATCAGAGCAGAGACAATCAATTATGGAGCCGGCAGGTGGCGCCGGGCTCGGCCTGCTGGGCCTCGTCTACTCATCGCTGCTCCTCAACGCCTTCTTCCTCGCGCACCACTTCCTCATCTCGCCGTCCCGGCTGCTCCGTGACGACGACGGTGGCAGCAGCTGCGGGCTCACCTGGTCTCTGCAGGCGGCCAGGGAGGCCGAGGCGGTGGCCGCCGTGGAGTGCTCCGGCCACGGCCAGGTGTTCCTCGATGGCATCCCCGGCGAGGACGGGCGGCCCGGCTGCGAGTGCAACTCCTGCTTCGCCGGGCCGGACTGCTCCCTTCGCACGCCCAACTGCACGGCCGACGCCGACAGGTATATTTTCGCCTCCTTCTGCAGTTCTGCTTCTGCTTGCCTTGCTTGTTTCACCTGGACGAGCACTCGAGCAGTTTTTCGTCTCCGTGTTCGTGATGGCAAGTAGAGACGTTTTTTTTTTTTTTTTTTTTTTTGCCTTTTTCTGAGTATTTTACCTTGAAACAAATTATACTTTATAGGTGTTTGTTTGTTCCACCATGGCAACCTTAATTAAGACACAGGGAACAGCTACCCAGCATCAACGCAAAGGGGAAATCAACGATTACCTTGTTTGTTAGCACAATTTTTTTTTAAAGAACTGTTAGCATAGTTTCAATAAGTAGTTTTTATGGCAAAGTAATAGTGTGTTAGAATTAAAAGAGGAGGGAGAAGATAATGATTTGAAACTATGTCTTCTATCGGAAACCAAGACAGAGAGATCATGATAGGTTGATGATAACAAGAGAGAAGATACTATAGAAATGGATAAGAATATTAAAATCATCCAAGCGACACCTGAAACCCGCTTCAAATCAAATCCAAGCACCAGTCCTGCAGCCCGATTCAACGTTCTCAGGACCAAATTATAAATCTGATACCTGGTTTGCTGTAATTTCAATTAATATGTAGCGTGATTGGCTATGGACACCGATCGAGCGTGCTCAGCTCATGGATTGTATGTATTTGTTCTGATAGAGCATCGTACGTTTGTATTAGTATCTGTCAACAAACAAAAACCAACACACTGCTATGCCAATACGATTAGATCAAACGAAATAATGAACCAACCAAATAACTTTTTTTAACTATCATTACTCCAGTCTTGCTACCATTTTTAGATTTTATACTACTATTTAGTAATATTATTAAGACGAAAATACCTCTAAGTGAGTTGGTTATTAAATGGCTTGAGTGCCACTATTTAGGTCTTGAGATTCGTTGGTTTTCTTGATCCTATTAACCAGGAGTACATCTGCTTGCGGGATTGGTCCGATGTTTAAATTTTTGTTTCAAAATTAAAGGGATAGTGAGTTTTGATAACGTGTTGTTGGTAAAAGTAAAACCGTACGTCAACGATAAACCACCGGCAACCATAGTCCCGGGCCCCTGGCCTGCCGTTTGGTCTTTGGTGTGCTGTCAGGTCGTGTAACTCGTGTTGTTTGTCTCGTTCTCGCAGCGGGAACCCGTTGTTCTTGCAGCCATACTGGCGGCGTCACGCGGCGGCCAGCGCCGTGGTCGTGTCCGGGTGGCACCGCATGAGCTACACCACCACCGGCCGCTTTCAGTCCCTGGAGCTGGAGCGCCTGATCCGGCGCCTGCACAGGGCCGTCGGCAACGCCGTCGAAGGCGACAAGACCCTTGTCTTCGCCACCGGCTCCCTGCAGCTCATCAACGCGCTGGTGTACGCGCTGTCCCCGGACGCCAACGCCGCCTCGCCGCCGTCCAGGGTGGTCGCCGCCGCGCCGTATTACACGGTCGGCCTCGCCACCATCCATCGACCCATCACACTGCCTGTCAAACGCATCATCAACAATAAAACTAAACTAAACCCATATATGTACCGTGCGTGCAGGCCTACAAAGTGCAGACCGACATGTTCGACGGCCGCGAGTACAGGTGGGGCGGCACCACGGCGCTGTGGGCCAACGCGTCACGGGCGAACGCCACCGACGGCTTCATCGAGTTCGTCACGTCGCCCAACAACCCGGACGCACTGCTCCGCAAGCCCGTCCTCGGCGGCTCTGCGGCGGCGATCGTCGACTACGCCTACTACTGGCCGCACTTCACGCACATCCCTGCGCCGGCCGACGAGGACGTCATGATGTTCACCACGTCCAAGCCATCCGGGCATGCTGGCAGCAGATTCGGGTATGTACTAGGAGTCCTCTAATGCGCGATCGAGTTCTTGGGCTGGCAGAGTGACACACACCTACGACCTCATCCTGCGCATTGCATTGCATTGCAGATGGGCGCTGATCAGGGATGACAAGGTGGCCAAGAGGGCGATAGACTACGTGTCGAACAGCAACATGGGCGCGTCCCGGGACACCCAGCTGCGGATGCTGGGGATCGTCAAGTTCATGCTGGCCAACCTGCACAGCGAGGACGACATCTTCGGCTTCGGGCACGGCGTGATGAGGAGCAGGTGGCTCAGGCTGAGCGCCGTCGTGTCGCGGTCCCGCCGCATCTCGCTGCAGAAGCTCACGCCCCAGTACTGCACCTACTTCAACCGTGTCAGAGAGCCATCCCCAGGTGAGTTCTTTGGAAATTGGAATGGAATCCGATCGAAATTGCCGGCCTGCAGCTGCTGAAGCGCGTGATTGAACAGCCTATGCATGGGTGAAGTGCGAGAGGGAGGAAGACGAAGACTGCTACGAGGCTCTGCTGAAGGCGAACATCATCACGCGTGGGGGCGTCCAATTTGAGGCCAACAGCAGGTACACGAGGATCAGCCTGCTCAAGTCGGACGACGACTTCGACCTGCTCATCGAGAGGCTTAAAGATCTTGTCCATGCCGAGAAGTACGACGCTCCCAACGGTTCGAGCTCGATGAAATAAAACTGCAATCCGATCCACACGGATGCTTAATTAATTGGTCCGTCAATGTGGGAAGTATACCAAATGATAAACTATGGGGTTCGATCAGCTAGGCGCTGATTGTTTCTCCTGATAAGCTGGTGTGTGTATATAGCAGCTATGTGCGTAGTAGTACAAGTTTGTGAAGAGGCGTGGTAAGATACAGTTAATCCTGCCAAAATGCAAATGATCAGCTAGGCGCTGATTGTTCTAAAGGATCAGCTAGGTGCTGATTGTTTTACAAATGTACCGGAACAATCAACTAGAAGTTGATTGTGTTCCTGTAATAAGTAGTACCTATATTGGGATTGGCGCAAATTGTGCGGTTAATATGTCATTCCATTTATAGTACAGTTTCTTTTGGGTTAATTGGTTCTGTGCAATTACAATTATTAAGGTTTGGAAATCTGCCATTACTATACATAATACATCTGAATCATGCCTTTTGTTGTCTCAACCATCCAATATTCTATGAATCTAACTTTGTGAGCCTTAGCTACAAACTTATCAGTCAGACTTATCAGTTGTTCGAATAGTATTTTTCTCTCACCGGTTCATCTTGTCAGCCGACTTATGTCACCAACCAAACACCCTGTTTCCCTAGTACTTCCCCTCTCCCACTCACCGACACACGAAGGCCCCACACATCATCCCCTTTCTCTCTCCTTCCACGGCTCCTCTTCATCTCCGCCATGGCATCGGAGGAGTCGAGCTCCCCTCCATCCCACCACTCGCGTATCTGTGATAGCATAGAAATTAATCTTAGTTTTTTTTTTTTTCGTGTCTGTAATGAATTATATGTCCTACTCTAACATCAATAGCTTCATTAGCTTTACTGTCACCGCAAAATTTAGATGTTCAACCACAAGCGATCAGCACATTAACATTCCACCAGCTCAGCTCGGAATCTATACGACACCGATCAACCAATAGTCGAAAACCTAAGCTTTAGTCATCAAAGCGGACAAACTGGATTGAGATGGGAGTGCGGAAGCTTAGTTGTTTAATTCGCGAGTAGTCAGTTTATGTAACCTTGGGCGGGCTTCAGACGAGAATGGGGTGGGCCTAAACTTCTAATCCTTACCCACACCTCTGAACAGCTGTGTAATATAAACTTCTCTCTTAATATAATGAAGCGTAAGTCTTTTGTGTTTTCGAGGAAAAAACTTTTTTTTTGAGAAGGAACATGTATTGATCTTAGCGCATTACACCGGCCCCTTTACAAACAGGACTCCAAAGAAAAGAAAAATTACAAAGAAATCCAAAACTTCTGTTCGTCTTCCTCGAAGCCTTCAAAGATTTGTTCGTCACCGCCATCGAAGCCGCTTCCCAATCGGCGTTAGGCACCAGAGCCAAACTCCACAAGGTGGAGGCCGCAAGGACTTACTTCTAGGCGAATCAGCCGACACTGCCTCCCAAAGCATCGGCCAACTCCCGCACCCACGACGCATCCTTCGATTCCATCGCCGCACTCGAAAGCAAAGCTGTATTTTCACCAAAGAACATCTTCCTCAAGATTAATCAACACCATCATCATAAGAAGACAACGATAACTCTCGACTCCTGGACAGGTCTTTCCATTGACGTTAGATTGCGGAGAACGAAAAGATGCTGGAAGAAAAGAAACTTTAGTCATAAAAAATAGCCAATATATGCGTGTGATCTGAGCGACCTGAACGGCCCGACTGCTCTCGGGTTTGGTCAGTGAAGCGCGTCACCGGCCCAAGAAAGCATGCAATCACAGGCCACAAGAAATGGGTTGTCTTTGGGCTGTTCTCGTGATGACTGACGACCAATGTCGAGCCGATTTTCGGCCGAGTTCTGGTTTCTGTCTAGGCCCTTAAATAGCAGTACTGGGCCGTGTCACGGGTTACGTATTGTGTGTACGAGCGCATGTAGCCCAACCGGAATGCCATGACCAAGTTTGGTTGCGACGTTGAAGCCTAAGGCCTTGCCAAAAACATTGTACTTCCTAAATTAAATCAACTTCTAAATAAAGTTGTTCTGCCCCTGATGTTCTAGCCTCCCGTGGAGCATGTGTTTTAGCCCCTGACTCTTTTTGTTTTTTAGTCAAGCTTCTAATTTTGTAAGAGACGTTGTATATCTAGCCATTTGCCTAGACATAGCTCTTATTGGGATTGAGGATCCTGATTAAAAAAACTTGTAATTTTGATCAGATAATTGAAAAACAGCATAAACATTCATACACCAAATTAGTGATGATCGTATATGTATTCATATAATGTGCTTATTAGATGTTATAAATGTTGTTAACCTTTCAAAATTGGCACCGCCTAAGATCGCAGTAGCGTAATAAAAACTGTAAAACCAAAAAATATCACTATGTGCCAAAATGGCAAATGCCAAGCCACTAGCTGTACTCTTTTCCCACACTACAGGCAGACAACAGTGAGACTGTTTCTTGCTGGTCCATCCGCATCGGCTACTCGGAGCTCTGATGATGAGCCTGTTGCCCAACACAACTCGCGGGAAAACCCCCCAAGCTGAGACCGCTGAAAGCTCGCGAAGTACTGATGCGTACGATCGACACAAAATTATCGCCACCTCCAGGCTCTCCCAGTACGTAGTACTCCAATATGGTACGTCGGCGATCCACTTTTATCATGCTCCCGACCTGCTGCTACGCGTGCCTGAGGCGAGCCCTTGGCTGTCCTCGCTCCTTGTCAGAGTCCTTGTGTTGTGTCCTCGCCGCGCGCGCCAGCCTGCGAGCTCGTGCATGCTGCCGCATGCATGCGCGCGACACGGCAGCATGCACGGCGCACACATGACCCGCATCCGCGTCGGCATCCTGCGCGCGCCGCGAGGGGCCGGGCTCGTGTTTGTGATCCCGCCCGTACCACGACGCCACCTACCGGTTCTCGCGCGACGCCGCACGAGGGGGTTGGCGTGGGGCCGTTCCTGTTCCCGGAGGCCGCGCGCGGCGGCGTCGTACGCGAAGACAGCGGCCGCGCCGTGCGTCACGGACGGATTAATCTAACCAACCAGCCAGCTCGTGTCCGGTGCCGAGTCGCCTTGCCTCGTCCGGGGCCGTGCCGTCCGGTCCGGTCCGGCAAGGCCAGGCCAGCCAGCTCGTGCCCACCGAGGCAAGCAGGCAGGCACGCGGGGGCAGGGCAGGGCCCCGATGCGTGCGGCGTGCAGGACGACGACACCCACCGCTCGAGGACGCGAGAGCGAGATTCCAATCAATTCTTTCCGTCGCCCTAAGCGCGCGTGCGTGCGTTCATTGCAGCATCCGGTCAGTGATCCAGTCCACCCGGCCGGCGAGCTCCGTCGCACGTGTGGGGTTCCGGCCGGACTCGTTGGCAGCGCCAGCCGGCCGTATCGGCGCCTGCCCCCTCGGCTCAGCCACGTGCGAGAGACCTGGCTTACCTGTCGGTGGGAGGCTCGGCTGGGCCCGTGGCAAACACGCTGCTTATATCTAAACTCATGATTGTTAATTAGGGCACGGACACGTACGTGCATAATATATTAGCAGTTGCATTGTCATATCATGCATATTGTATGGCCATAACTTACAAATCGAAGAAAACTCTGGAGCGCGATGGATCAGAGATGGGATTCGTTTGATTCGAGCCTGTGCTGGAGGCCAGCTGCGAAGGAGTTGTTGCTGGATTTGACCAGACGATCGAATTAAGGTTCGCGGAGGCGCATGTGGGCCGGTTTTAATTTATCGCAGGAACTGAACTGAAGTACTCCACCACCACCTGCCGCGCTGCCAATCAGAGCTGCTACAATGGCGAAGCTGCGAATCACCTTCCTGCTTCTGCAGCTGCAGTGCATCATGCACGCACACCATCCAAACACTAAGGGCGTCCACAGTGGTGTTACGAAATCGACAGCTGACGTGTTGATTCAAGTGAATAAAAAAAGAAAGAAAAGGAACGGCTGTGCGCCTGTGCATGGCAAAAGAGTGTCAGTGACCCATCGTTTCTTTTAAATCGCTTTATACCGCACCTCTAGCTTTTCGAAGTCGGAACTTGCAAAGTTTGACTAGGCTCAAATAATATCAACATTTATTTCTATAAATAAGATATTATGAAAGTATATTTCATTCTCAACCTAATGATATATATTATATATGATAAATATTAGTAAATTTTTGTATATGTTTGGTCAAATTTTTTTAAAAATTGACTTCTCGAAAAAATGAAATGTGCAATTATTTGTGGACGGAGGGAGTAGCTTTTTTACCTTCTCTCTCAAACAGGTGGCATAAAATATAATACTTGCTAGCTATTTGGAGTGTTGTTGGAGACGCCCTAATAGCGCGGGCTAATTAACAGTTTAATACTGACACTCGTTTCGCACTACTGCATACTATCTGCATCAGTGAGGGCGGCCGGCCGTTTCTCAATTGGACGTCGTAAAAAGTCGAGACGAACAGGACCGGCTTATGCGAGAGAGTCCCGACTCCCGCGACACGTGCTCCATCGGCATTTGTAGCATTTGCGTGCACAAAAGTCTAAGAAGCGCATCGATGCGTACCGTGTCGAATTGTCGACGCATCTCTTTCGGCCCGCCCGTGGCTCGGACAATTGGATTGGATCATCGGCCGGGGGTACGGGACGGATGGCTACAGGCCTACAGCATGCACAGCAGCGTCACGCAACGGTGGTACCCCTTTGCGCATGCGACGCGTTAGCAACCAGAGCGACAATTCTTCCCACGGTACTACGGTAACTCGATGCTTACGTGCGCGCGCACAGGACTGTACCGACTGGTGGGCCTCCAGCTCCTCAAGGACATTCTCTCCTCCGTCGCGCTCGTACTGGTGCATAAAACTTAATAGATAGAGGCAGCAAAAAAGATAACTGAGGCGGCTATACCAACCGCCTCGGACTGAAAGCCACGGTTAATCGTGGCTTTATCGAGCTGGTAGGCTGACGGACGAGTTACAATAACCGCTTCAGTTAACATGTATTAACCGGACGGTTACCTAGGACACACGTCTCCGTTATATGTTTAACCGAGGTGGCTTAGACGGTTAATATTACTAGTCTGTCTCGGTTAAATATTTGCAGAACTAAAAAAAGCTTTCAAATTTGAATTTGAATTTAAAACTGAATTTATCAAATTAAATTACATACGATCGTTTCCCTCTTCATGTATGACATGTATGACACTGGCAAATCTGCGCAAATAGTACTTGTTGTAGTTTTTTCCCTTTCATTATACGTATATATGATAACACTAGCAAACAATACTGTGCGATGCAATGGAAAGTACTCCCTCTGTTCCATAGAATTTGTCATTTGAGAACCGTGTTTGTGAGAGGGGGGCATGGTTTTCTAACGACAAAGTTCATAGGACAGAGGGAGTATAGGGCTAACTGGATGTCTTGGTTGCTGCTATATTAGCTTGCCTAGAGAGAAATCTGAACTGAACAGGTGATTGAATCTTGAGCAAGCTTGCCTCGTAGCCTATGCGAACAAGATTTTGTCTTGTGTAGGCTGCCATGGAAAGCCTTGCTCGACCAGACTGGGCGAGCCAACACATGCACAGGACCAAGCAGCTCCTATATTTTGCCATTACGAATGGGGTGTTTGAAAGGAGGGAGTAAAGTCTATTAGGTGTCACAATAAAATGTCGGAGGAATGTTGGAGGGGATTTTCGGATACCAATAAAAAAAATTATAGATTCCATCAATACCCCAAGAGGCAAATTAATTACTATAATCCGTCGTTAGCGTATGTTTACTGTAGTACAACATTATCAAATTATGAATTAATTAGACTTTAGATCCGTCTCACAAAGTTATTGCAATCTATGCAATTAGTTAGTTTTTAACCTACATTTAATATTTTATGCATGCGGCTAAATATTTGATAGGACAGGGACCAGAGTCTAAGAGTAGGAAATAAACAGGGCCGAAGATTGCCTTGACAACTATCGACTTGGACATTAGATTGTGTCAGGTCAAAAACATGTGGCTTGCCCTCGACGCCATGGTTATTGTTGTAGGTAGAAAATCATAGATCGAACCCACCTGATGCACTAGTCAAGTGACCCATGATTAGATCTAGAGAGGCTCAAATGTAGGAATGCACGAATAGCCCTTTCTAAATGAGGGGAAAAGGTATATATATATATATATATATACCCCACACTCACAAACTGGACAAAAAGTGTAAATGTTGTGAAACTTTTGTGACTTAACAAATTAAAATGAGCCATTATTGCATCTGTATATGTCGAAGTTTCACACAAATGTAGAACTTACGTAGTTGGACAAAACAACCTAGGTCACCAACGTAAAAAATGTCATAACTCTTGGCTCTGAGTCTTGGGCCTTGTTTAGATTACCCTCCAACTTCCAAGTTTTTTCACTCTCTCTCCATCACATCAATTTGTACCCGCATGTAAAGAGTATTAAATATAAATAAAAAAAATAACTAATTACATAGTTTTGTTGTAAATCACGAGATTTTTAAGCCTAGTTCGATTGGATATTTACCACAAACAAACGAAGTGCTATCAATCCACAAATTTGTTGCCGCATATAAAGAATATTAAATATAAATAAAAAATAAATAATTACATAGTTTTGTTGTAAATCACGAGAAATCTTTTTTTTGAACCTAGTTGGGCCACGATTGGACAATATTTACCAAATAAAAACGAAGTGCTACAGGAACCGTCCCAAAAACTCACATGAAACTAAACAAGGCCTTGATCTTGATTTTGGTTCGATTGGATATATATCAATCCTGAATGAAATTATCATTCAAGAACAATCAATGAAGTGTTGTACTAACTTACGTTTGTCTCGTGTCAGAACATGGTGGTGTTGTTCTAGTGCCTCTGCAAATCCTACAGATACCTGACGAACCATGCTTCTTCTCTTCTCATCTAACGAAAGCAGACAGCACAAACCATTGCGAGCCGACGCCGAAACCTCCACGTCTCAGAACAGGTGCAGTATTCCGTGTGATGTACGCATGGCAAATTGCAAAGAGTACTGTGTCCGTTCAGCGCTTGTTCCGCGTGCAAGCTGACACCACACCACCGAGAGCGAGAGTGACGGCAAGAGGTCATGCCAATGCCAAGTGCCAGTGCAAAGACAGCGGGCGCACGCAACGCAAGTTGAGCGACCTGCGGACGTTTGAGGTCGCCGAGGCAGACATGTGGTCATGTGACAGTGCGGTCGGAACGCCCAGTCCAGGCGTTACCTGGGCAGGGCAGGGCTGTTGCATGCGATGAGATGCATGCGCTGGGCTTTTCCTGGGTCTCGCGCTCGCCATGTGCGCTTTCAATATCCGGCGTTGCCGTCTGGGAATCGCAGTATCCCCCGTTTGTTTTGTTTATCTCTTGTCGTCAGTCCGCCTCGTACATGCACTGCTTGTAACGACAAGCAGCAGACCTAGCACTGCACAAGTACAGATGATGCAGGAGCAGTCACCTGCCAGGTACTGTGCTGTGCTGCTGCTGTAACGTGGTGGAAATGGAATGTGCCACGGAATGGCCGACTCTGGGGGTACAGGTGGAAACTGTATTCCGCACAAGGAAAGAACTGGATGCGGGTTGCTGTATCTCTCCACAGTCACGCGGAGGAACATAGGGATTTTAGGAATCTGGATTCTAATTAGGGATTATAGAATCCGGATTTTGGATAGCAAAAATCCACACCCGTTTGGAGTCTAGATTTTTTTTCAAATTTTTTTAGATGTTTAGATGATACCTGTCTGCAAACAAAACTTTGGCAAGATCACAGAACAAATTAAAACTTTCCCTTTTTGATTTTGTCGAGATATTGAAGAACTAATACTTTTATTAGAAGTTGAAGCTAGTATTTAGGAAAATAAAAATCATGATTCCCTAGATATGTACATGGCAAAGGACACGAGAGGAACTCCGCTCAGCTGCCATGCCGCATAATCGTAAGCAAGAGGCCGCATAATTGTAGAGGGCGGCTCTGAGCGGCCAGAGATCCAACGCATGGGCTCATCGCGCTGCGCCGCTGCCGGTACCCATCGCTGCCGTGCGCTGCATCAAATGAGGCTTGAGGCCGCTCTGCTAAGCCAAAGCACCAGCCGCAGCACCGAGCTGCCTGCTAGTGGCGGGGCTTGCTGGGGCGGGGTGGAGCGGAGGTGGAAGAGTCACTGGTGTGGAGCGGAGGCTGCTAGAATCGCCTGTAGAGTGTAGCATCTTCTAGAATCGTGCGTGGAGTACTGAAAATAACGATAAGAGCAGGACGGCGGAGAGGAAGGGAAGGGGCATACATATTATCCCACATTATCTGGGTTGGGAGGGATACAGGGATTTTGAAGAATCCAAACCTCAGATTTTTAGAATCCAGTCTAAAATCTCCCCTGTTTGGATGTCTTGGGATTTTTTTATCTGAATCTGGGATTGTAAAATCCGATCCAAACGGGCTCGATTCCAGAACACATGTCGAGTCGTACGCCGCTTTCAGGCATCAGCCGACAGCCGATGCCGATCAGGTGGCATCCAATGATCCAATCCCATCGGCCATCTCGGCCCGATTGGTTGGAACGCGACGCGACGGGACGGGAGTCCGCGTCCATCTATCTGACCACCACCTGCGCAGCACGCAAAGTCCGTCTGTCAAGGAGTGTTCCTCGGCAATGTGGCAAACAAGACAAACGACCCATCATGCCGCGCCGTGGCGGCTCCCTCCAAGCCGCACGTCCGCGAGAGCGACTGGTAACCACACGCACGCCCAGGGGAGGATGTTGACGCACTCGATGGCGCCGTTCCGTTGCCGCTGGCCGCTAGGGGCCTGCCTCCCATCCATCCAAGTCATCACCGTAACGGGCCGGTGGCGTAAAATTCCGTCCGTTCACCTCATTGCCCATGCATACGCATCCGGCATCATCCATCTGATCTGAATCCGATCCGGTCCCGTCCAACGGCACGGCACGGTGGCGTACGTACGTACGTTACCAGTCACCAGTCGTCCATTCCGTCCGGTCACCTCAGTGCCCATGCATACGCATCCGGCATCATCCATCTGATCTGATCCGATCCGATCCGAGTCCGTCCAACGGGCACGGCTGGCCACACGTCGCTCGCGGCAGTACGTACTGTACGTTAGACCAGTCACCAGTGGGCAGTCGCGCGCGGCGTGAGCATAGCCTTTTGATTTGACTGACCGTGTCCTTTTACAATGGCGGATCCTATAAAATCATTGGGGTCCAAAACCGCACCAAAAAAAAAACGATGGCGAACAATAAATATAATATAATTATTGAAGAAAAGTATATGAACGCCGTTATAACAATTTGATTTAATATTGAGGCCATAATAATATGCTGACCGGCTTAAAAGGCCGGGGAGCCAAAAAAAAAAACAAATAGTACACATGGGCTCTATATGAACAGGGGGGTGGGCCCATGAACACTACAAACAGTAACGCACGCCGATTCCTTCCCGGGCGACGGCGCACGCCGTCGGGCCGGGGCCGCGCGCGCGCCCATGCACGCACGCACGCACGGGACGGGCGACGGCGACGGCTGTGCCGGGATGCCGCGGCAAGGGCGCTTTCCGTTGGGGCCGCGTGCGCCCTCGACGGCGACGTCGATGCCTGCGTCCCACCTGTACACGACCGCGACATGCCAAAGGCGAAACCAACCAAAGCGAGCGATCGAGATGCATCACGTATGGCCCGAGACAGTGGCTCCGGTCCCTGCTGCGTCAAACGTTCTCTTCTCTCTGTCCAGTGCCTATCTGATGTACTAGCAGCTGCCTAGATTTTTGTGTGAGATTAGATTAGCGTGGCCCTGCTGGCCAGGGCCCTCGTGTGATTTTGATTTTGATCGACCCAACTTTGCTCTCCTAATTTGCTGGGCAAGCTTATTTGGTGAAATGAATTACGATTTTGCTTGCTTGTCCATGTCGCCGCCGCCGCCACCAAAAGATGGAGTCCATGAATGTTCTCCTTTTTCCTTGCCTCACGAGGCTACCCAGTTCTTTCTGGAGAAGACGAGGTACTCCCCTCCTACTGTTAGGAGTAGTTTAGTGGGATAGTACATATAGTAGGACCTAATTATGGCATTATGATAGTGAAAAGTTCCAATTCCACAAGGAGAAAAAGAAAGTCTAAAAGATTGGCCGAAATGTGGGCTCTTTGTCCTGTTGCGTGCGTGTAGCACTCAATTGCGCCCCCATGCTTACCCCATGATTGTTTGTCTCTTCTGACTGGATTTCCAAAGGCGCCACTCCACTCCCAGAAAGGGGCGCAGGGGCCAGTGACAGTATGATATAGTATGCACGATAGAATTGAAAAATTATTCCCCAAAAGATGCATGCTTATGCTACTACTAGTAGTTAACAAATGAAGAAGAGGCAATAGCTTAACAGTTGTTAAGTAGGACCGCACCTGCACCAGTTAATCATGCCAACCTTCGATCATTTCTCGCTTTTGAAGTACATGCATGTATGGAATTGGAATAATGGACAACAGTACTAAACTAAATTATCTGTATGATCGCCTCATTGCCTTTTTTTGTTCCATAACATTATAGTGCTGAACGAAGGAGATGATGATGCGTAATAATGCCGTAACGGTACTCCATCTATTCGGCGGAGCAACCGTTAGGCGAGAGCGGCTGATGCATCCAACTGATTAAAATATCATCTTGACGGCGCCGAGCTCTCCACTATATACAAGCATGTGACTAAACTAATACCCATGCTTGTATTAGTTCTCCTCGTTTAATACTGACTCTCTGAATGTTTCAGTTCAGTTCAGTTCAGAGAGATGGTTATCGGTTTATCGTTCGCACACGTGACTGCAATGTTCAGTGTATGAAGCCTGGCTAGCTAGGATAAATTCACTTTGATATATTTTTTATGTAAAAATTACGGTATCGTATTACGAGCATCGATCCATGACAGTACTATGGATGGCCATCGGCAACGGCGGCGAATAGCCGAATAAGCGAATAGCCAAGCAGATGGTACAGCACAAACTGGCTTACAGGAGGCCTTGAGCAAAAGAACCCACGGGCTTCCCGTTTGGCTGCATGCATACAGTACTAGTAGCAATAGCTGTTGGACGGAACGGGCCACTTCGCGCGCACGGGCGGGGCATTTAAAACCCCCGTTGGTTTCTGGCATCGGCAACGTGTGCGTCCCCCAAATTCCGTCGCCCACCACGGGGAATCCGGCCCGGGCAACGCGGAGCCCCCGCTGGTGATCCATCTCGAGCGGCCTGGACCGCGCCGCGCCCACGTGAGCACCGCCCCCCCCCCCCCCCCCCCTGAAAGCGCCAGGCGCCCCCCCGCCCAGCCAGCCAGCGGCCGAAATGAGCGCACCGCCGGCTCACTATCAGAGTCACGTAGCGCGCGACGTTACGTTTGGTTCCGGTTCGGCTGGATTCGGTGTGACGGGACGGGAGTCACGGCGGCTGCCGCCGAGGCCGAGCTGGCGCGGGGCGCGGACGCGACACGATGAGGGCGGATGCATCCGGCGCACGTCCGTTTGGCCGGAGCCCCGGCTGGCCAACCGCATGAGGCATGACGACGGACGAATGGAATGGGAACCAACCAATCGTGCGCGGCGGATGCATGTGGCCGTGGGCGGATCGCGCTGACCGCACGGTTGGGTTCGATGGCAACGTCGCACCGGTTCCCTTCCGTCCCGTGGCTGTCTTCTCTTCTCGGCTCTTTCCTTATCAATTGAGCGCTGATTGGTTCGGGCACCGGCTTCTCATGGTCGTTTTTGCCCTCACTCCAGCTCTTGCTTGCTTAGCCTGGAGTCGGAGATACCAAGGAGAGAAAATATCTGTTCTTTTTTAGAAAAGGAGGAGAGAAAATATCTGTCTTCTATAATATATCATTTTCTAGAGTTATATTAGAGTGCTGTCAAGCTATTTTACATTCAATCAAATGTATAGATGACACTAGTACACAAACCATTTCTCTTGACACTAGCGTTTCATTTCTACTGGCGGTTTCTTTAGAACGAACCTTGTAGAAATCGGCCCCTATTTCTACAAAAGCGGTTCTCTTGAGGACTATTTCTACTTGGCGGATTTCTTAAGGAACCGCCAAGAAATGATTTCTACCGGCGGTTCCTTAAGAGATCCACCAAGAGTAGAAATAGTTTCAAATTAATTTTTTTTGAGTTATTCAAACTTCCTCGGATGGAGAAACTCCCAAAATAAAAGTTATAGATCTCAAAAAGTTATGAAACTTTGTAGTTGACAACTTTTTCATTTGAAATTATCTCTTTATGGAAAACTATGAATGAAATTTTTAAATTTAAAATCCAAATTTTGCAAATGACCTCGGATGGAGAAACACTCTAAATGAAAGTTGTAGATCTCAAAAAGTTATGAAACTTTGTAGTTCACCACTTTTTCATTTGAATTCGTTTAGACCCTCAAATATTTAATTTTCCGTCGGGTTTATATAATATGTGGGGAACAAAAATGATATCTAGACACAAGTGACGTGTGGGTGGAGTGGTAGAGGGGGATACGCGCGAAGCCGAGATCGCGGGTTCGAACCCCCACGGCCGCGTAGCACGCGATTTTACGCGAAAAAATGCGCGACTTGCGACTTCGACGGTGCCTCCCCCGGTTCAAAAAATATTTTTTGCCGTTTTAAAAATATTTTTTTGCAAATTTTTTCGTGTTTTCTGGGCAACGATTTCTACAGGCGGTTCCTTAAGAGAACCGCCTGTAGAAATCGATTTCCACTGACGGTTCTCAAAGAACCGCCAGTGGAAATCGCCGATTTCTACTGGCCTCCGGTACTGGCGGTTCCCAAAAACGTCAGTACAAATGCGTTCGGAACCGCCAGTACTGGCTTTTTGTGTACTAGTGTGACAAGGCGTCAATGTTCATAAGATTAAATTCGTATCACTAGAATATACTTTTCTAATGTACTTATTTTGTATCATAGGTGTTGTTATTTTTTTTTTCCACAACCACAACTCCATGGACATTTCCTCTGTCTCCAAATAAATCAATTATTAGAATTCATGCAAAACTAACTCTTTATACGAAAAAGTAACAACATCTATAACATAAATGAGCATATTATAAACGCGTACACGTATTCTATTGTATACCTCATGATACTAATTTGCCGTCATAAATCTTGATGGATTTGTTTTATAAATTTAGTCAAAGTTAAAAAAATAACTTAATACACCTCTAAGAATCTACTTATTTAAGGACGAAGAGAGTACATCGTTATCACCTCAGCCAACTAGGTGGAGCCATCTGCATTAGTCCACATACAGTAATTTCAAGTGGTGCTATAATTTCTCGCAAAAAAAAAGTGGTGCTATAATTTTGATTTAACTGATTTGTTTATATACTTCATACAAATACAAATACATAGCGGAAGAAAACCTTTTTTTTCCTCTAAGAATGAAGAAAAACACAACATGTTGGGCATATGCGTAATTTATGTGTAATCAATTGTAGTGGATGTGGGATATACAAATGTCAGCACAAATGCAAATAAAGGTCCTAAGTGGTACTAGGGTCAATTTTCATCCCACTAATATGACTAAAAATTTTCATCCCACTAATACTAGGTATCTCTACTAAGTTGGTGTCTTTTTCCACTTTTCTTTTGGCGTTTTTTCTCTACCTTAGCAGCAAAAAAGAAGTGTCGTCTTAGGCCCCCGTTTGGCACGGCTCCACTTCATCAGTGAAGCTATTTATTTCGGCTTCAGCTCCATAAACAGCTCCATAGGTAGAGCTGGAGCCATTTTAGTAAATCGTTTGGCAAAACAGCTCCATGTATGAAGTTCCTTAAAATATGCTCTCACATAACGCGATGCGGGATGAGGTGAAGCCGGGTGAAGCTACTATTTTTGGCTCCATCCCACCTCAAAGCTCTGTGAGAGCACGATTTAAGAGGCTTCACAGGTGGAGCTGTTTTATTTTACCCCGTTTGTCACAAAACAGCTCCTGAAGACGGTGGAGGAGCCATGTCAAACAGGGCCATAACCTTATCTTCCAGAGCGTTACTTAACCTGCCGTTTGAAATTTTCTTGCTTTTGTGCATGCACTTCTGCCCCTTAGAGGAACACATGCATGCTTTCAGGCTACAAATTGCCCAATGACTCAAGCAAAATAAAAAGGATATTCGAAAGGAAAATGAGGAACACATGCATGCTTTCAGGCTACACATTGACCTTTTCCTCCATCCAAAAGCAACAGGTAGAGGATATTGCTTTCATGAGTAAATATCCCCAGTAACCAAATCAGGATTCAGAGCAAATCTCCACCAACCCTGAAGCACCGAGACCAAAAAGTCCAAAAGTCTTAAAATTAGGCAGCCGTACCGCGAGAAAAACAGGACGAAGCTGATGTGGAACTCAACTGAAGCTTCTGCCGCGGGGGCCGATTCAGCATTGCTGAAATAAAAATAAACGCATCGATCATTTGATTGGTTTTTCCTCCCTTCTGGGGGTAAAAGGTCATATCACCGGTTGCAAGGACCTTACGGATATGCTTCCCATGCATGCCTCCTGTCATCACTTCAAGATCCAATTTTGTCAAAAGAAAGCGTGTGCATGCATTTTGGATCGCAATCCGCGATAGTGGTAATGGATCAGACAGCGAGGTGGTGCAAATCTGTCAAGCCAAAATGTGCTGCCTTTGATAAAGGAGGCTTCTATGTTGACCAGCAAGATAATAAAATGAGCAAAGCATGTGGATGGTGGTTTAGTTGGCGGACTAGTTTATGTTGTACGCTTGCTTAGTCAGTAAACATGTGTTGTTCCTTTTTTTAATAATCTGATGCTCGGCGTTCAAAAGTTGATCCGTTTTTTAAAAAAATTTCAATCGGTTCCAGAAGCGGAAAGAAAAATGGTTCGGTTACAAGGTAGGCTTTTTTGAAGTGATCATTTGGTTGGTACAGGCCTTATCATTCGAGCTAGATAGCTCGTTGCGTTGTGCCCCGATCTCAGCCTTGACGAGCCTTCTTCGCGCATAGCAGTTGTAGCATGTATTCACTCCCAAATCCAGCTGTCCAGCTCTTCTTCTGATTTGTTTTTAGAGTTCCTCTCTTCTTGTCATTTGTGAGCTTATGGCACGTACATTATGCTGGCTCTTGTCTCAATCATCCCCGAACCAGCTAGCAAGCACGCCACTAAAATAAAAAATATATATGCAGGTCAATTCTGATCTAGCAATTGCATCACAGCTTAGGATATCTATGGGTGTGATCCCTTTGACAGCTTGATGGCGGCCAACCCAGCCAGCCGAGCCTATACACCAACATGTCTGAACGGTAACTTGAGCACCACTAGCTGGTAGCTGGCGCAATGAAATGAAGCAACCAATATATAATTGCAGTGGCAAGACGGCGACCGGACTGACCACATCGTTGGCGCACACGTCTGTTGCTGGTACGTAGTACGAGTGGCTCGATCACTTGTGTGCGTGCCACCTACTAGTACGCCGCCGCTCTGGGCCCTGCGTGTGCATGCATGGTAGTACTACTGCTAAGATAGGCCGACGGCGAAACGATCGAAAGCGACTCCATCGTACGTGCGGCAAAATTTTTTGTGCTACAGGCAACCAACCACCGCCCGGTTGTCCGTGAAAACCAACCAGGCCCGGTTGTCCGGGGCCGGGGCGGCGGGGCCGGGGCCGCCGCCGGGGGGGGCGGGTGTTCGTTTGTTCGCGTGTGCACGCCACGGCCGACGATGCCATCGCGGATCGATCCGCCGACCGCGCCGTGCGTTACGGCCGACCGCGATGCGCGTCCGCCGCGCCCGGCCGGGCGCGCGCGCGCGCGCGCGCGCCTACGGGTGGGCCGTGTAGCTGGCTAGCTGCCCCGTGTGCCATCAGCATCGAGAGGAGAGATCAGAGGTGCCATGGGGTGACGCCACTCTGTGTGTGTGTGTGTGTGTGTGCCGCGGTACGCGCACAGTGCACCTGACTGGCCATAGCAGACGTGCCCCTCCCGTCCTAGGCTCCGTCCGATCTACTATACGCTGCGATGCAGATGCATGCATCAGCTGCTAGTACACGCTACATACTGTAGGAGTACGATGTTATTGGTAGAGGAGTCTCAAACAGTCCAAGGCTGTGTGGGGCGTTCTCTCGGTCGCCAAAGCGAGATCGCGCGCGAGCGCCTAGGCTCAGCAGCTACTACTACGCTATGATTGCGGTGTGTGTGCTTTTCGGGAGATCGATCTGCAATGATTTGTGAATCCATTGGCATTGGCAAACCGATTGGAGGAAAAAGAACAGAGTCGAGACAAAAACACGGGGTACTGCTAGAATGCTAGATTATGAAGTGCTAGCTTGATATGTGCACAGGTATATATATAGGGGCATCTGAAGCGCTCCATGCGGGTGCGGCGCACTGCAGATTTCCTCGTGGTCGTCTTCTCTTCTCAAAGAGCCAAGGGAACGGAAGCGAAGGACCCCCATCTGGTTCTGTTGATGTATGGCGTCGGAGAGAGAGAGAGAGAGAGAGAGACGGGCCTCCACACTCTGCAGCAAGCCTTGTCCGTTTGTGCGAGCACTCCTGGCTCCTGCGTAGTAGATCGGTGGAACAAGCACCACACCTAGCGGCCAGATGAATTGGGACGACGAGCTTTTGGCAGGTGATGGTGCAGGGCAGGCAGCAGAGTCATTCAGAGGTACCCACTGAACAGCGGCCACAGGGGTCACGCAGCTTTTATTATTGCTGGTACTACCCCTCTTCCTCCCATTCATGGGCAGAGCCACATTCATGAACGGTGGGGTGTGGTTTATTAAATGAAAGAAAAAATGCTGCATAGTAGTGAGAGTATGTACTGTACTAGCCATAACACGAACAACCCGGCACGCTTGACCTAGTCGTATGTAGCGCCCGTCACTTTTCGCCGAGAGAGTACCGTGCTCGATCTACTGGCCTACTAGTGCTGTGGCATTGGCAGTCGGCTGATTTTGTTCGGCAAATTTCGTAGCGGTGCTACGAGCCTACTCGCTCAGCAGCTCAGCGTCAGCACCAGCAAGTCACTGCCATCACCCTTGTCCCTGGAAGCCTACAAGTCCTCCCTCCTCTGGCAGCAGATAAGGGTGGACGAAGGGCTGGAGCCTCGAGGCATTCGGTCACACACACACTACCACCACCCTACTAGGGTCGTCGACCGGGCCCCTGCACGGCTGCACAAAAGATGGATGATGCCATGCCAACCAGGTCCACCACCATTTGCAACAGATTTGTAGTGAAGAAGAAAAAAAGAGAAATAATTTTGTTAAAAAACTGATCAAAGATGCCCACTGGCCGATGATAAAATTTATAAAAATTGCCGGTATTTCCTGCAGGCATGCCCACTGGCCTACCAAAAACATTTCCTGCAGGCATGCTAGACGTCAGACGTGCACACATTAATTAACACTGCTCCTTAGCTCCTAGCCTCCTACCGGATGATGCTTGCGCAATGCAAATGCTCAATTTAAACTTGATCCCCGGATTAGATTAGCAAGCACTGCTGGAATCAGGCCGAGGAACGTGGCGCAGTTTTCGGCCAGAATTCAAAGAAAGAAAAAAGAAACCTAAAGGGGGCGGTCTTTTCCGCTCCTGTTTTGCGTGTAGCATGTAGTGGGTGACTTGTCAGTAGTGACGTGACCCATCCACTATCCGGTTGTATGAATTTACCCAAATATTACTCTTCCATTCAAAAAAATGTTATTTTATGTCACACGCTAGATTAGGGCGGTGACATGTGGTAAATCCAATGAGCCAACAGAAACCTAAAAGGGGAAAGCGGGCAGGGGGTGACGCCCCCCACGGCCCGCCCCTAGGGCAGGCAGGGCAGCGGGCGCCGCCGCCCCCTCGTCGCCGCGGTGGGGAGCCGCGGGCCCCACCGCGACCGCCGCCCCTCCCGATTCGTCGCAAGTTACATTTTTATTATTAATTAATTAAGGAATTAAGATTAGAAAACTAGAAAATCCGTGTTCGATAAGGACTTTTCCGTTAGAGTCCACTCGGTACTATAAATATTAGATCATTGTAATTGGATTCAATCAACAAGTAATTAGGCAAGTCCCTTTATTTCAATCTCCCGCACCTCCTCACTCCTCTCTCCCTCCCCGCGCCTCTATGAACCTGTTTACTTGATATCATAGTTTGTCACGTCTATCCTTAGGTAAATGAAAGTGTGACGAGCAAAATCACAGCCACATCTACGACATAATTTGCTAACAAAATGAGCCTATGGCATGTAAGATAAAGTGCAAAGAAAAGTGTAGCATGCTATAGTCGTGGCAATGAACCAAACAAGTTGCCTATAAAATATAACAGGGTTAACCTATGACGTGGCTAAGTTGTGGTTACGATTAAAGACACCATTGACTCCAGCCATGACACTTGTTGTCTTTGCTCGACACAGCAGCTTCACCCAATACTGCCTCTATGAATCTGTGTCATGCGTGTAACTTTGCTAAGTTTCTTCACCGCATGTATTCAGTATTCCGCTTTGCCAAGCACACACTTGTCCTACGAAGTTACTAGCTTGACTTCACTCTTTTGAGCTAAGAATCCTTCAAGTGGAATTGTTCAGCAAAGTTTTCTAAGCAAATGCCCCTCTAAACTTAAAATGTGAGTTTGCAAAAAAGGAAATGGAAATGTTGTTGGTGAATTCATATTCTTCCACCCTCTTGTTATTATTAGAGTGTTTTTGAAACTGCTCCTCGAACTCTGTTCCACAAACTCCACCATGGAGCAGCTTCAAAAAAAACTGGAGTTTGTGGAGTTTTTTATGTGCTCTCACAACCCCACTCTTCCTTCCGGAGTTTATGGAGCCGAAACTGTTTGGCCAACAAATACAAAGTGGAGCTAAAAACATGGAGCAGAGTGGTCCAAAACAGCCCCTTAATAAGAGCCTCCAATTCTCACGAGTCATGATAAAAAAAATCCTAGAAATTATCACAAAATTTGGAAAGGTGTTGCTATTAATTTGGACATACTGTAATCGCTATTGGAGATAGTAGTCATTGCACATACCATATCTTAAAAAAACATACTCAAAATATCATAAAGTGACATCAAAATTTGCATCTTATTTTCCATCCTGACATTATGTAACATTATGATAGATAATCTAAGTAATTCTGAACAGATGGAGTACTTATACTATATAATTAATCAACTTATTCATCGAAGAAGAGCTACCACGCTTTACGATTTCTTCAATAGACTTAGCGCAACCGAAAGACCTTTATTTTTCTTTTTTATATATGTTAGTAAAGAAAATATGTAGTCCTCCCGTTCCAAATTGTAAGTCGTTTTGATTTTTTTGTTTCATCCATTTTGCTATGTATCTAGATATAATAATATGTCTAGATATATATAGCAAAAAAATGGATGAACCAAAAAAATCAAAACGACTTACAATTTAGAACGGAGGGAGTGGATCTGTAAATTCGCAGACCTATCAAGTGCTACTACTAGTACTAGCAACCATATATATGGCTGTGAAAGTGGGAAGCCATAAAACCACACGGTGGGTATCGTGGTAGTGCTGCCTGCCACTATTCCGATGAGGGGAAAATGATGATGGCACTTGGGTGAGGCGACTCAAGCCAGTGCTCCAAAAGACCAAAACTTGCATGCATGAAAGGGGGCCACACCCTTGTGGCGATGTCAGAGACTCCATTCATTCAGAGGCACAGTTTGTCAATGTCACCCCACCAAAGGCCTACGTAGCTTTTGCAGACTTTGTGTTGTGTCATTGTGTGTCTTCTTCATTGTCGCTGCATGGAGGCATGGACAAACACATGGAACCTCTCGAGCTCAGGAAGGGTAAAATAAAATTCTTGCCTAGTCTGCACAATATGCTACTCCATCCGTATAAAAAATATAATTCTAAATTCAAACCAAATCGGACTTTTAAATTTGGTTAAATTTATATGAAATTGTATCAACTTTTATATCACTGGATATGTTTACTATGAAAATACGTTCCACTTCCATGGTTAATCTAATAATGATGATTTTGGGTATCATAAATGTTAATAATTTTCATATAAATTTGGATGGAGAGGGAGTACATGCAAAGATACAAAATTTACATAGTTTATATCCAAAAAGTTTTTACATTTTTAGTTTTTATTATACATCTTAGATATTATATACTCCCTCCGTCCTTTTTATTTGTCGCCGATCCATTCGAAATTTATAAAAATACGTTACTTTTAACTAAATTTTTGTTAAAAAACTAGATCCATTTTTCTATACATCTCAGATATATTTATATTTTTAAAATTGCCGATACATAGCAGATTCTATATATAAAAAGATAGCCAAAGCAACCTATAATTTGATGAGACAGGGAGTAAATGACCTTTAACCATATCATCCAAGTAGAAAACATTGCGAACCAGAGCAGGGAACACATTACACATACGTAGCAACTTGCAAGCTCAAATCTTGGAGCCAAGAGCACCACGCATTTGAATGCTAGCTCACTTGAAATCTGAGGGAATCTGCGCGCACGCCAGTGTGCCACTTGCTTGCTAGACAGAGATCAGTAGTTTAGAACGCCACGCATCGGACACAGCACCATGCAACTATAATATCGGTGGAGATTATAATAAGATTAGGAGCCATGTTACCCAAGTGATTAGGATAGTCAGAGAGGACAAAAAATGCTTAGGGGAACCTTTGACCAGCTAAAGGCTGTGCTCAGCTGCCGGAGCTCCCTTGAATGTTGATGATTGAGGACAAAGCAACACCCCCCACCCCCGGGGGGAAATTATAAATAAAAAATAAAAGAAAGTGCTTGTGCAGCGTGAGTGCGTCCTCTTGTGGGTGTGTGTAACTGCACCTGGCCCTACTGCACTTACCTCACCATGGGTTATCTCACATGGAAACAGGAGCTGTGTCAGCCTCTTGCTTGCTTGACTGGCCCCTTGGTGGCCTTTTGCTGTTCATCTTGCTTGGCCAGTCCAGTGTACTCTTGCACTTCCACGCATGATGCCTCACCGCTTGCTTCTCAGATATGGACGCCATTTCCATCGTGCTTGCTGCATCTGCAATTAGCTATCTGTATATGTACATTGATGGTATGATTTGCAACATCGTTGATCAAAACAAGGAAGGAAAAATTTGACAATAAGAAATGGAATGAAGTGGATTTGGCACCGAAGAAAAATCACCATTTATATATGTACATACACAGCTCTTACTGAAGTGTGACGAGAAGAGATGAACAAAGCTTAAAAAGAAAAAAGAAAAGAAAATCAACCTACTCCCAATAGGTACATAACATCTTCAACTGACGAAGCTATGAGGGAAAACTTCTGTCTTGTACCATCAGAAGGGAATACTAAGCTCAAGAAAGAGACTTCAAATGGTATCCTGACCAACTGATTCCTACGGGCATTTTGCCTCTGACTGGCCGTGTAGCTGCCACTCACCCCTGGGCCGGCACCAGGGGCAGCTTCTCGCGTGTCGGTGGCCTTGCTAGTCCTTCTCCTCCTTGTCTTCTTTCAGGGTCGTCATCTCCACATCGGCAAAACATGCATCATCCGTGCATGTTGTAGTAGTAGTAGTAGTCTTGGAGTCGACCGTCGAATTGGCCTGCATCTCCTTGAACATTGCCATGACTTTCAGCATTGTCGGCCGCTTCGATGGCCTGTCATCCAAGCATGCCACAGCAATTTTTAGGTGCTCCAGTAGTTCGAGCTCCAAGGATGGATCCTCCTTCACCAGTTCAGGATCAAACACATCTATGACCTTCGTCTTCGAGTGTTGCTTGACCCATCCTACAAGATTATTGTCCTCACCGAAGTCAGTTGAATCTGTAGGCGGTTTCCCAGTGAGCAGCTCGAGCAATACAACACCATAGCTATACACATCGCCCTTGGTAGTGCATCTGAAGCTCTGGTAGTACTCTGGTGGCACATAGCCTGGAGTGCCGGCGAGAGTGGACACACTCAGGTGGGTGTCCACCACGCTCATCATCCTTGCCATACCAAAATCAGATACCCTTGCCTCTAAATGCTCATCAATAAGCACATTGCTAGACTTCATGTCTCGGTGGATGATATGTGGAATACAATTGTGGTGGAGGTATGCCAATCCCCTTGCAGCTCCAATGGCGATCTTTTTCCTTGCTGCCCAGTTTAGCTTAACCCCGATCTTTTTCCGGTCATGCAACACATCTTCCAAGCTGCCAAAACTCATGTAATCATAAACCAACAGCCGCTCCTCACCACACTTGCAGTAGCCGAGGAGCGGAACGAGGTTGCGGTGTTTGATCCTCCCAATGGTCTCCATTTCTGCGGTAAACTCCCGGTCACCCTGGCCACTCACATGTATAAGCTTCTTGATTGCAACCATCTTTCCATCCTTGAGCTGTGCCTTATAGACATCCCCAAAACCACCAGACCCAATTAGG
The DNA here is from genome assembly GCA_015844335.1 of Chrysopogon serrulatus. Classification (NCBI taxonomy): domain Eukaryota; kingdom Viridiplantae; phylum Streptophyta; class Magnoliopsida; order Poales; family Poaceae; genus Chrysopogon; species Chrysopogon serrulatus. The sequence continues at coordinate 45,205 of JADLZL010003291.1, read as the reverse complement.
CTGTCATTGTGGAAGCCATTTGTGGCCACAATAAGATCATTAAAGGTGAGTTTCTGCAGTCGCTTCTCAAATGCGGCAAGGTTGACGCTGAGGGCATTGGTACCAGAGAGTCTCCAATTGTTGGAATTCATAGTCCCAGAATGTGACCGGCTATCAATGTATATATCACGAGAGGTACTTGCCTCTTCATTCATCTGCTTCCGCTTCTTGCACTCAATGGCTATGATGACAATACCAACTATGCAGAACAGCGAGAACAAGAGTCCCATAGCAACACTACCTGCGAGTGAAGCCTGGTTCCGGTGGGATCGGTGGTCACCAGAGGAACTTGAGCCAACATTGTGTCCACATGGCGACAGTGGGAAGCCACAAAGACCAGAGTTATTCTCATATGCACCCTTCGGGAATGTGAACAGCGAACCGAGCTCTGGAATTGAACCATTCAGCTGATTATTTGAAAGGTTGATCTCCGACAAGGACAATGTCGAGAAAGAGTTGGGAATAGGCCCTTCCAACCGGTTGTGTGACAGGTCGAGAACCGCAAGCTTCTTGGCACCGGCTAGTTCCGGTGGGATGAAGCCAGAGAGTAAGTTGTGCCCAAGATTCATGATCATGAGGTAGAACATGTTCCCAAGCTCCTTCGGGATCTCTGAGTCGAGCTGATTAAATGACAAATCCAGAAATATCATGGATCCATTCTTAACGAATGTATACTCTGTGCTCCCCATGTACACCCGAGTGAAGTTGCACAGCTTCTTGCTCGGCATCCGACTGAGGTCTTCAGGTCGAATGCTGCTGAACTCCAGCAAGCTGCCCTTGCCATGGCACTCGCTGCTCAGCTCGTCATTGCGAAGATACACATACGGCCGCCCAATGACAAGGCCGACGTTCATCTTCCCAGACTGCTTTGCCAGTTCCGCCGGTATTGAGCCATTAAGCTGGTTGCTGTTGAGGTCCAGCCAGACCAAGCTCTGGCAGTTGCCGAGCTCAGCCGGTATTGGCCCCGAGAAGGAATTGTTGCTCAGCTTCAAGATGGCCAGGTTGCTGAGCTGCCCAAGCCAAGCCGGGATCGGACCAGACAGCTGGTTGCTCGCCAAGGATATCCAGTTGAGCGCCTTGCACTTGGAGAGTTCCGGCGGGATGCCGCCAGTGAGCCCGTTGTAGTCGAGGATGAGATGCTCGAGCTTGTCCAAATTTTCCAGGGAGGCCGGAATCTCGCCCTCCAACAAGTTCTGCCAGAGAATGAGGTCCCGGAGCTCCCCGAGCTTTCCGAGGGATGCAGGGAGGGTGCCGTTGATGTTGTTGAGGCTGAGGTCGAGAGATTCGAGCTTGGTGCAGTTGGAGATTGACTCCGGGATGGCGCCGGAGAGGTAGTTGTTCTGGAGGTACAGCATGCGTAGGCTGGAGTTGGGGCCTAGGCAGATGGACGAAGGGATGGTGCCGGAGAAGGTGTTGGAGCTGATGTCCAGCACGTCGAGCTCCGGCAGCGATGCCAAGGAGTCCGGAATGGTGCCGTTGAAGTGGTTGAAGGAGAGGGAGAGCACCTTGAGCTGCTGTAGCTGGGTGAAAGCGTCGGCGGGGAGCTCGCCGGAGAAGTTGTTGTTTGACAGGTTGAGCGCGGTGAGCGAGGTGAAGGCGGCGACGTCCGGCGGGAACGGGCCGACCAGGTGGTTGCCTGAGAGGTTGATCGTTCTCAGCCCACGGCAGTCAGCGAGGACCCCGCTGGCTACCTCGCCGGCGATGAGGTTGCCAGAGAGGTCGAGGTACTCCAGCCCAGAGCAGTTGGTGAACTCCGGTAGTAGCCCAGAGATCTTGTTCCTGGAGAGGTCGAGACGGCGGACTGCGCCGACGCCGGCGGCCACCATCCACCGGAGGTCGCCATCGCCGGAGATCTTGTTGTCGGACAGGTCGAGAGCGTCTAGCCGGGCAAATCCGGAGGCGCCAGCACCGGCAGACCTCGCCGCACCAACCGAATCGCCGGAGAGGTTGAGAGCGGTAAGACCGGCGCAGGCCGCGGCCAGCGCGTCCACGTCGGCGACGGAGCCCCGCAGGCCGGCATTCCCCGACAGGTCGAGCGACTGCAGCTTGGCCCCGCACCTCGGCACGGCGGCCAGTGCGCCGCTGACGTTGCTGCCGCGCAGGATGAGCGTCTCGAGGCTTCCCAGCTGCAGCAGGGTGGCCGCGACGGCCCGGAAGTCGGCATTGAGCTGGCCTTCAGAGAACGACAGCGACGTGAGCCGACCGCCCCTGCAGCCGGCGCCCGGGAACTTGCAGGCGCCGTCGCTGGCGCTCCAGGCTCGGAGGCCCGCGGCGGCCTGGCTCGGCACGGCTTCCTTGAACTGCTCCAGCAGCTGCGCGTCGTCGGCGGCGGCGGAGGCCGCGGCCGACGCCAAGACGACGAAGAGTGCCACTACAGCGACCAGCCCCGGATGAGATTCCATGAACTAGCTAGCGCGCTACCTTAAAACCATTAAAGATGAAGAAGCGGGTCGGCGACGGGGGAGGAGCCGACGAGATGGTGGTAGGGGGAGAGGGGGGAGGAAGACTGTGGTGAGTGGAGGAGGGAGGTGGGGAGTGTGGAGGAATGGGCTGCTGCTACACCAAGCTAGAGAGAGAGAGAGACGCAGAAGGAAGAAAGAAGCAACAGTGCAAGGAGAGAGAGAGGGGGGAGGGGAGAAGGAGACGGGGAGCAAATTAACAGCTGTAGGTGAGGGAAGGGAGTGGTGGTGGGGCCACGTCACATGGCATGTGCCCCAGTCCCTGCCCTGCACTGCCCCCTGCCTGCTCGCTCGCCCTCATCGCGAATCGCAGCCCTAATTAACCCGAGGGCCGAGGGGGATTAGTATTCTAAACCACGGCGCTTATCCGCGGCCCGCGGGGAGGCTAATCCCGATCGGATCCGACGGCGGGGGCCGCCCCGATCGGGGCAGGCGGTGCTCTGCTCGAGGCGGGGTCACGTGCCGCCGGGCGCGGCCTACGGGGCTCGTCAAACCGCGCGCCACTCCTCTCCACCCGCGCCCGGGGGGAGGGCAGGGGCATGGCATGGGCAGTTTGGGGAATTCGGGGTCGCGGTCCGAGCGTGCGGGATCCCTGGCGGGCGTGGAGGGAGGCGGACGCGTGGGCCGCGTTGCTTCGCCGAGGGTTTTTGTCTTTAACGCCCGGAGCGCGAGTGGGCTGGTAGATCCGATCCGGGGGGCGGCGGGCGGGCGGGCGTGCGGTCGACGCTGGCGCCGTGCCGTGCCCGTGCCACCTTTCCGGTGTGCGTGAGTGAGCCGAGCGTGTGTTATGATGGCGAGGCCGTGAGAGTGGATAAGGTCCCGGACTCCCCGTTACGCCGCCAGCTGAGCTGAGTGTTTGTAGTTTGATGATGATCGCCGGCACTGCCAGGAACTAGCAGCCAGTAAGCCCGAGACCAATGTGCATGACGATTTGAATTTACTCCGTTTTGAATTAGTATACAATAACCATTAGCCCGCAAAGAATCTTAGAAAACAAGAACAAATTTAGATTTTCATTTTTTATCTTATATCAGATAATATCATTATTTCTAGATTGGCATGTATTTAGTTGACATCTAATTATATATAAGCAAATGTTTCATCTATTTTGTGACATCATGAATCTACTATATATCAGCTTTCAACTTTTCATATTATTAGTTGTTGCTGTTTTTTTATTAACATGCTAAGTTGAAACTCTAATGCTTACTGTTCATTCAAATTTGAAGCATTCTAATTTTAAATTAAAAACATTTATAGTTCCCGAAACTGCACTTTCAATTACTACAATGGTGTAAACTCTCATTTCAGCTTTGGACCCGTGGCACTTGAAACGTTGAATTTGTTGTGTCAATGAATTGTTTAGGTTAGCATTGTTTTAATGAACATAGAGTGCTTAAATTAAATTACCAATAATGATATGATCCTTTAGCCAAAATTTATGACTTATTCAAATTCTTTTTTTCAAAGAAGTGATTTCTAGAGTTGTCTTAAGTCATTTTTTGAATTTTGACCGAATTTTTAAATAACATTAAGATTTATATAATCAAATTAGTATCATGAGATTTGTCATAGGATATATTTTTATAATATACTCATTTTATACCATAAAGGTTATTACTATTTTCTATAAAGTTAATAAACTTAAAAAAGTTTGTCGCCACGGTTTTTAGAAATCCTTTTAGGGATGGAGGGAGTACTTGGTATGTATGGTTATATATCGCATTATGCTAAATTTTTATTTTAAAAGAGGTAAAATTGTGTAATTTATAAATATATATATGAAGTGTTTTATGGCTATTGAATTATTTGTGTAATAGTTTATATTAATATTTTATACGCATATTTTATGTGCATTTGAGTTTATTTTTATGATGCTAGGTAGACAATGTGTGGCGTAACCTTCTAAATTATATGGCCCACAAGCATCCGACATTGTCCCTAAGACCTCTCATCGACCATACTTGCGTACCACATAACTCGAAATGTTCTCGTCGGGTGAAACCCCGATGACACCACGATCCTCCTAATCGACTTCTTACAAGATATTGTAGTATTACAATTGTTTTTATCCAAATACAACAGTAGTAGCGGAAGATTTACAAAAGACGATTACAACATTTGATCGAGTTTAATTAAACAAAACTTAACCGAGTTTGCGGAAGCGAAAAAAGAACTTTGTAGACGGAAGATATTCGATCATGCCAAGCCCACCGGTATGGCCAAAGTCGAGAACACTAGTCAACACCGCAAATGGGGGTCAAACAAACCCCGAGTACAAAAGTACTCCGCAAGACTACCCGACAAAAAAAAAGAGGGAAGAAGACTCGTGAATGCTTTGGTTGATAGGAATCAAGGTAAGGCTTTAGCAAGAATCAAGGACACCTTTATGAAAAAAGCGACTAATGTTGATCCTTACTATTCATTCTTATCCGATATTTTCATTAAGCATTAAGCTATCCATCTAGGTTATCCTAGTCTAGAGCAAACACTTGTCAAGCAAGATCTCGATTTCTAAAACTTTCTATTCTCAAAGAACTTTCCTCATTACTACGATGCCGGGACTCGGATCAAGTCTCCCATATCGTGGAGCACCGACGATTCGAATCGCTTTATATACCCAGCTGGGGCTTCCTAGCCACACGATGTATGCAGGACCGAACATCTTACATACATCAACTCACGCTTGCATTTCTCCCGCCGAACGGGTCCTAGCCACGAGGTACAAGACACCATCTCCCTACGCCGCGGTCCCCTTCCACGGTGGCCCCGTAGGATGGGTACACGCTACTCGCTCCTAAGTTATCCGTTCTCGTCAAAGATAGTACAAGGGAGCTTACCGTCATTAGCATGCGACTAGTACTATCCAATAACCACATGATCCCAGCCCAAACAACGGACGGTCCTTAACCAACACAAGTGGACGACACTACACCGTGGCACTAGCCCTTCCCGATGCAAGTCACTCCACCGGCTCAATTTACTCATCATCATGTTCTTATTGAGTATCCTTGACCCGATCGAAGTAAAGGATAAACAATAAGCAACATCAGGTTTTCGTAATTGCCCTCAACGGGGATATTGTGATCAACTTTTGAAAACATTTTATTTGCAAAACTTATGCTACCAGCAAGACTAAGCATATGCTAAATATTTTTAAATTAAAACAGGTTTCAGGATAGTATATCAAGGTACGGTAAATGCATCAAGATAGGATATCACTCAACTACTACACCTAATGCATCATATCATCAATATAAAATTATAAAGAACTTTCGAAATTCAAGAAAGGGTTTAATGTGTCCGGGGCTTGCCTGCGTTGCAGAGAAGGTTAGTTGTTAATCTTGATATCCGCATCTTCAGTGGAATCACTTCAGTGGGGTTGGATCATCGAGAAACTTCTCCGAAGCTCGACCATCGTGATCCATCGCCCTCACGTGTAAACTATACGTAAAGGAATGATGCATGTTTAATGACATGACATGATGCGAGATGATGTAATATGGATGAAACAACTCAACTTATTATTATCTTGAGTACAACTTTCCTTCATGGTATAATGATGCTAAGAGATCATCATTAACACCGACGACGATGGACTAACGATACGCAAGCAACATAAAATGCCGAAGGTCATTTATGGTTAATGACCTAGGGTCATCACTCAATCGCAAACTCAATCAACCCTATGGTGATTTAAGGTAAATTACTAATTTATTAACCATTTTTACAGTCGTTGAAAGCCACTAATTAACTTACTAAGTGGAGATTAATTAAACCCTAATTAATCAAGGAATTTTCTAATTAAACATTAATTAATTAAGGGATTAATTAAGCATAATACAAAACTTAATCAAAATAGGATCAAAATTTACAATTAAGATCATCATCACCTAATTAGCACACAAAACAAATTTCATAATTTTTGGACTCATATTTTATTTATTAAAAATCATTGAAGTTGCATTTATTAATTTAAAGAGCAAATTATCATACAATTAAAACTTATTGGAAAAACATGGTTAGTATTTTTCATGGACCGAGCACATCACAGAGATCACATACATATTTTTCTCACATTTTTATTTTCCCAATAAAAAATTATAACAAAAAATGAAGACCGTGCTTTGAAATTAAATTTGGAAAAAGAAAAAGGATTTCCCTTCCCCTCATTGGGCTCATCAGGCGGCCCAAAGGCCCGCTCGGTGCCGCTTCGCTTGCGCTTAGCCGCCGCGCTCTCCCCGCCCTCTCTCGGCCGACACGCCGCCCCGCGTGTCGGCCTTTCTTCCTCCTCCCTTTCTTTCTCCGGCCGAGCAGGAGCAACGGCGCGGCGGCCAGCCGTTCCCGTCGACGACGGCCTCTCTGACGCAACCGACCGCACCAACATGCTCTACACACCATACCACGTCTAACAAGCTGCTAAACACCCTATGCCAACCCCCAGAGCACCCAGGATGGTAGCCGCGGCGGCTCGCCGGCGCACGGCCTCCGTGCGACCAACCACACCGGAGCATCTCCGGCGACACTAGACACGGCAACGGACACGCCTCCCCCCGAGGCTAACTTAACTTGACACGAAAAACGACTAGGGGCGGCTTTGGTTAAAGAGAGAAAGCTCACAAAAGGCTTGGTGTAGTCCCAATCCTACCGTGGAGAAGACGGCAGCGATCGGGGCAAATAGGCGATGACAAGGGTCTGCGGTATGGTTCAACGGTGGCGCAAGGAGGTGGCGGAGCAGGTGGCAATGGCAATTGGACAGTGATGATGCGGTGTGGTGCTCGAATTTGGCGGTGGAAAGACGACGGCCGGTGGTGAGGAAAAAAAAAGAAAAAGGTGACGACGTCGGCGACCGCCATGGTTTTTATAGGGCGATGAGGTGCTAGACAGGTGGAGCGCGACTTTGCGACGCCGGTGAAGTGGTTGGCGGCGCTGAAAGGCGGGAAAGACCGCGAACGGCCACGGGCGGTCGGCCGGCCGGCCGGCCGGCATGGGCGTCGAGCGGTACCGGCCCCCTGCTCATGCACCGTAGCGGGGACACCTTTTCATCTCCATTTTCAAAATTATTTTCAAAAATTGTACTGTACACAAAAAATGTCCCAAAATACAGATTGTTCAAAATTTTGTGCTCTACAAGTTTCATTAAAGAAGTCCTGTCAAATTCAAACTGGTTTTTGAATTTGAACTTTAAATTTGAATTTAAAACAAAACCCTAACTCTAGGGATTTTAAAATTACTTTCAAATTTTGAATAAAAGATGAAAATCTCTAAAAATAAAAGTTGTTCCATTTTTCAAGGTCTACAACTTTCATTAAGGAAGTTTTTCATGAAACCTAATAGTTTTTGAATTAAAGTTTAAAACTCACAAAGGGGCATTTTCCAAATCAACTAACTTTTGAAATTACTTTAAATTTTATTCAAAAACTTGAAAAACATTATATACCAAACTTGTAGAGCTCAAAGAGATGCACAAACTGTATTTTGGAAGTTTCACCAAATCTTGAATATTTTGAGATGAAATTGTAAAGGGGGCAAAAACACTTTGAATTTTAAGCTTTTTGAAAAGAATTTCAAATTGGATTTTTGGGCAATTAATTAATGATGTTGTGGCACTTTTCAAACCCAACCAATAGTACACTTTCAAAGTACAAAGTTCATACTTTGAAATAGTGCCATTGGTTAGCAACTTTTATTTATAAAATTAATTATGGTTAGCTCCTCAAAAGTGAATTTGAAATTCAAACCCAACACTTAACCACTAGGGTTAGGGTTTTGGGATTCGGATTCCGAATTCAACTTTGATTCTTTCTTTTTGCATCATTGACTTGTAAAACATAGTTAGGGTGTGAGTCGGGGTTAGCCAAGCACTTGCAAACATCAAGGTTGGTTTTAGTTGATTGCTTTTATAAACAAAATTAACTTGCGGTGTGAAATTTAAATGGTGTACACATACACATACGATATGAAATGTAAAGAAGCTCAAACAACCCTAGAAATTTGTAAACTCATTTTAGTTGTACATATCATGGTTCTCTAATTATGAATGCTTATGACATGCTTATGATGACATGTGGCAAGTTTAGGTTAACGTAACACCGGGGGGTGTTACACAATGTAGATACATGTTAAACGTGTTACAAAATACTTCATAATGAATGTGGTAATTTTGATGCAATGTAGATGGGAAATTTAGATGCAAATTCATGGCGTTATTTTAAACTAATTTTGACAATATGAAAGGTGGTAATTTTGATACAAAATCATCTTTCATAATAGCAGATGTGGCTAATTTAGATATAAAAAATTAGAGGTTTCTTTAACTATATTCAATAATGGTACATGTGGATAATTTAGACACTGACTTAAGTGATTATTTTAAATTATATTTTATAAGTCAAAATTGAACAACTTTTTATAAACGTAATAGATATAATGGTTATTGTTGACAGTGTCAAACATAGTCTAGAAAATTAAAGAGTAGATGTTTCTGATCACCTTTGTGAGAATTTATAGACTTTATTTTATTTTCTTGCATGACGCATGGGTAATAATTGAAGCCACAATTATTAGAAAGACTAAGATTTTGTCTTTTCCCAGCTACAATATATCTTATTTTTATCAAACTTTTTAGAAAAGTATATAATAATATATACAAGTTCAAGTAGATTCACTATCAATACATATTTTATGAAGAATTTATCAAATCTTGTTCGATGTTGATATGTTACGATCGTAGTATCACGTTTTCTTCCCCTTTGTTTGGTCCATTGAGAGTTGTCTCTAGCACAACATAGACCATAACAAGAAACCTCTAAAATTGGTCCATCGGCGAACTAAGGATCAGAGCGGTAGACATTGAAAAAAAAACATAGTTCTATAGGAATTGGATGATCCTATTTGTTTCTATTTTTCTTTCATTAAGATACTGAGGGCTTCTTATTCCATGGGAACGAAAGCACTAAAAGAACAAGAACATTGGTGTGCTTTGTGCTTGAGATCGAAGGTACCACCTGCATAGTGAAACCATGGACCAGGTTTTTCTTTTTTACCTGAAGCCGGTGGCTCCAAATTTGTAAGTGAAGACCATCCGACCTTGCACCCATCATCCATCAATGTCTGAAGCAAACTTCCAATCACCTGTACTCCCTCTGTCCCATGGACTTTGTCGTTGGAAAACCGTGTCCCCCTCACAAACACGCTTCCCGGACGACGTTCTCCATGGGACGGAGGGAGTACATGTGTTATGGGGTTCAAAAGTATATCTGTGACAACCCGAGCTTGTACCTTCTAGTAGCTATGATATCCCAAGAAGATAACCGAGAAGCAATAAAAAAAGATAAGGCAGCCGCTTACAGCAATCCCGTATTTCTTCAAGAAACGGCAATTGCCTTACATGAGAACTTGAGAAGATACATTATGCAGTATTATTAAAACTCGCCGTGGAATGAAATAACTGATTACATGAGCCAGATATCTGTATTACCGTCGCGCCGCTTAATCAACTTCCTTAACCGAAGCGGAGGTCGAGCGTGGACGACGTGTAGTGCCGCGCCGGAGAGCTTGGCTGCGGCCCATGGGCCGTGGCGGGCGAACGTTCCGTCGTGATCGAGGTTTCCGCATCCAGACCGCAAGGGACGAGACGAGCCCGTCGTCCAGGTGCTGCTGCTTCAGTTTCACGAGCAGCATCATTTGCAGCGATCATGGTCTCGGACTAACCGAAGAAACGCTTTGCAAATCTCGAAAGATTCAGTCAAAAAAGGAGCTTTGTTAGAGGGCGATGATGAGGTTACGGCCACACCCGTGCGTCTACGCGCCCTTTTCGTGTGCGAGATTAGACTCATCTTTAATAATCTTTTTCATGAGCTCGCTCATCGTCTGTCTCATCGGACCTGCACCTGCCTGTCTCAGGCTGAGCTGAGGACCGACGAGGAGCGCACACTGCGCCGGAGGTCCACAACCCGTGTGGCTCCCGCCACCCACGCGACACCCCGACCCCACCGGACTCCGGTCACTGACAGGCTTGCCCCGGCGACGTACGGCTCCACCCGTCAGCGATCGCGTGCGGCCGCATGGTACACCTGATTGGACAAGCCACTGCAGAGCGTTTGGTGGGTGCGGCCGTGGCAGCCAGGCACGTGCGCCTGTCCTCCGGGGACCACCTGCACCTGGGGAGAGGCGCGTCTGCAGCCGTTGGATTGGGAGGCGCGACCCGGCCCAGAGGTCTGTGGCGGAGGGCTGTCGTCGCCGCTCGCCGGGTACAGCCGGAATCTGCCGTTAGATCTCTCGTCTCTCCTCCTCCCGTGCTTTGCCGACGAGGGCAGGGCCGCAGGGGAGGCCGGGCAGCCCGCATTGCGCTTTGCGCAGTAGCATCGGCCAGACGCCAGAGCCAGTCACGCGCGCCACCTGGTGGCGTTTGACCGGGTGGATGTACACGATGGACCAGGCGGGCCCAAGCGGAAACCACTGGGTTCACTTTCATTGCGGAATTGATTGGCCAACGGCACCACTCTACTACGATCTGCACTGCATGTAATGTAACGGCTGCAGGGACCGGGAACTAGAACAGTTGTTCAGCAGCCAGCGCTTTTGGCCTTTGGGGGACAGGAATTTCGCCAACCGGGAAAATGAAGGATCGATGCCACTTGGACTGATGCGTGAAACTCAAAGAGGCATGAAAGCCATCATAAGTTCATAACTCCTTTCAAAAGTTCTCCCCTTTTTTACCCCTATGAGAAATAGATCCCTCGCCACATTGGTTTTGTGTCTTCTGTTCTCCATCTTCTAGCACATGATATGTTGATTACCTAAATAACACTTTTTTTTTTATCAAAATGGCAAGCAACAATGTCTTCCCGTATAGGGCGCACAAGATTGTCAATGTGCCATTCAATACATATTCCTCCCAAAAGATATTATTCATGATTGGACGTTACACCTTGAGGTGTTGTAGGCCGCTGAATAATGTCTGCCAGTATCCATAGGTCTACCTAAATTCTAATTTGTTGACCATCTCTCGTCCACTAGCTAGATCATGCACTTTCCCACAACCCATCTGTTCCTAAAAAAGAGTCACTCTCACGCCAAAAAAAACCAACAATTTTAACTTTGACTAAATATAGTTAACAAGATATTGATGTTTGTGGTACTTATTAGTGCTATTGGACAGATTGTTGTTTATACTTTTATAATGTACTTATTTTTGAAAAATGTTGCACATATTTTATCTAAATCTTATCAAACTTGAGAAAGTTTGACCAACATGATTCTTACAACGATTCTTTTTAAGGGACAGAGAGAGTAGCTCTCAAGCCCTCATTGTGCTTCTCCGTGCTAGAGTACAATTAGCCAATTGCATGTACATTTATTTGATATTTGTATGAAATTTTAGTTGTTGCAGACTGCAATACACAACCGTCTAATATATCTAGACACGTATAGTTGTGGTCTAAACTATCTAAATGCTAGCTAGAAGGTTGGTGATTGTCTTGTACTCCCTCTGTCCCTGAAAGGAGTGATTCATAGAAATCGTGTCATTCAAACTTTTCTAACTTTGACCAACTTTATAGAAAAGAGTAACAATATTTATGATATAAATTGTGAATATTATGAAAATATATTTTATGGTACATCTAATGATACTAATTTGATAACATAAATCTTAATGTTTTTTTCTAGAAATTCGATCAAAGTTCAAAAAGTTTGACTTAGAACAACTCTAGAAATCACTTCTTTTAGGGACCTCTAGAAATCACTTCTTTTAGGGACAGAGGGGAGTATCTAGCATCTAGGATAACAATGGGACACTAAGAGACAGAGGTGGTGTGGTTAAAGGGAGACCAAGGTGTAGGGATTTCCTTTTTTGAGAGGGGAGACACATATATCGATGGAATTTTGGCTTGTTCAAATGGACCAACAGTGTTATTTGTAGAGGCTAGTCTATTATTAGATCGATAGAGCTTCAAAACCGGAGGAGATGCTTGTGCACCACCGCCAAAAATAAATGAGGATGTCGATAAGTGTACTTTGTAGTAATATGTATTTGTCCCATAACATATGTGAATGAAACTATGAAAGCTAGCCTTGCTTCTTAAAAAGACCAAGAACATAACAAACTCAATTGGCGGTTGGAACTATTATACTACTAAGTTCATGGAAAAATGTGAATGGTAGTATAAACCAAAAAAATTGCAATTATATAACAGTAAATTCTCGCTCACATGACATCCCTCTCTCTCGTCTATATACGAGAAACTTAGGATAGTCTCAGTGCCAGTGAAACTATGAGTTAGTTTTTAAGTTTACCAAATCGTGTAGACCATACATATAGAAACAATATTTTATTGAACATTTTTCATCGAAACACATTGGCATATTTTTTCTCTCTACAATCTGCCTATTACATCTCTCTGTTGTATCTTCTTATAGTTCCTAAAAAAACGATTTTTTCTGTGTACTGCAATTCTAACGCTAGTACATCATCACTGTTTTAATTAATTATTAACACCCGAATTCATGACACGGAAACTGGAGAAACTAATATTTTTCTTGTCCAGAATGCCCTTGCACGCGAGAGTAAATAGGGCTTGGGTCTCGCTGGACTGGGCCGCCGGTGGGTGGGGTTCTTCCTGCCCCCGCTGCCGCACGTGAGAGCCGGATAGGGAAACGGGACGGGGCAATAATGAGTCGGGCGCGTACTACGCATGCAACCGTGGGGCTTCGCTTCCCCCCCGTTGCACTTTGAATGCCATGATGGCGAGACCGGAGGATGGATTGGCTTCGCCGAGCTCTCTCTCTCTCTCTCGTGTGACCACTCACCACTCGCCACTGGCTCCCGGACTCCAGTTGTGGTTTGGATTGGGTTGGTTGGATGGATGTGCCCTCCCTTCCCTCCCTGCCCCCCCGTTACGGTTCCGCTTTTTTGGGCAGCGAATCACACGTCGCCGGTTTTCCGCCCGTGATTACTCTCCGGCCGGCTCGTCTTTATCGTTGTTGCTCGCGGAATTCCATCCTACTACAGCTGCTACTGCTCCTGGGGCTGGGGGGGGGGGTGGGGGGGTGGGGACCAGAGAGAGAATCGCTCTACGTGGGCCGTGGAAGGATTGATTGATGGGCATGTATGTGGGCTGCCATCTGCGGGCTGGGGGACTCTGGCTTTATTTCTCACGGGCTCAGCCACCGGACGCTGGCCGCGGATTTTGTTAAAAAATAAAAGAGAGTAGTTTGAATTTTCAGCCTGGAACAAGTATATTTCACCCCTGCTAATGGGCTAGAATCCACCCCTTATCCAATCCAATCTATAAAAATTTGTCTTCCTTTTTCAATCCACACCACTCCAAATTCTTATAGTTTCAACCCAACTCACTCCAATCCATAAACTAACTAAACCCGCGGGTTTGTTAAAAAAAAATGGATCCTACATCGAAGTTCTGACTCTAGAACTAAAAGCTTGTGTTCACACCTTAAAAATTTATCGAAATGGACTGAAATTTTTAAATACGTCTCAAAATATCATGAAGATAATCTGCACCAGCCTAGCATATCAAGATTTGCACGTGGACCCCACATCGAAGCCGGGACCCTAGAAATAAAAAAGCTCGCTTCACACTTTAAAAAAATTTATCGAAATTGACTGAAATTTTTAAATACGCCTCAAAATGTCATGAAGATTATCTCGTGCCGCTTAGCACATCAAGATTTGCATGTGGACCCCACATCGGCCGGACCCTAGAAATAAAAAAGCTCGCGTTCACACCTTAAAATTTTATCGAAATTAGCTGAAATTTTTAAATATTTTTTTAAAAAATATCATGAAGATAATCTGTGCCAGCTTAACACATCAAGATTTGTATGTGGGCCCCACATCGAAGTCGGACCCTAGAAATAAAAGCTCGCGTTCACACCTTGAAATTTTATCGAAATTGACTGAATTTTTAAATATGTTTCAAAATGTCATGAAGATAATCTGTGTCGATTAGCACATCAAGATTTGCACGTGGACCCCACATCGAAGCCGGACCCTAAAAATAAAAGTTCGCGTTCACACCTTAAAAAAGAATCAAAATCTCAATCCATCCAACCCAAGTTTTCATTAAACCCAACCCAACCCAATCCATTAAGTAAATCAATCCATTCAAATCCATTAGAAGTGTACCTATATGAGAACCCAACCCATAAAACCCATTTCAACCCAAACCATTAGCGGGGGCTAAGTAAGATCGTCTATCTATAGAGCAATAAATAACTGGATGTCGTTAGGAACATCTAGGTGTACTACTACTACCAAACTGGAAGATGCCAATGAAAAGGGCAGCAGGAACATGTGTTACCCGGTAGCAGGGATTCATTCATGAACCGGAACCAACTGTTCCAGCGTGCGGGGCAGCAGCAATGCAGACGCCACTGCCCTAGATATTTAATTTTACCTACTCCCTCCGTCTCGTAAAAAACACAATCTTTAACTTTCAATCATCGCATTTGATCATTCGTCTTATTTAAATTTTTTATATAAATATCATGTATCTTGTTATGACTTATTTTATTATTAGAAATACTTTTATAATTGTTTATTTATTTTATAATATATATAAATTTTTAAATGAGGCGGATGATCAAACTTCGATGATTGAAAAGTCAAAAGATCAAGGCTTTTTATGAGACGGAGGGAGTAATAATCTGGCACGGCGCAACTCACGGGGAACCCGTGGCATGGACACGCCCCAGCGTCGCATCGCATCGTGTCCAGTTGACTTGCCGATTGGCAGTCCAGCTCGGTCGACAGCGTGCATTGTTTGAAATTGAACGCTATGTGCTCGAAAGCACCGATTCAAATTCGGCTGGTGCCGACCCTGACTCTGATGGACGCACTCAGAACTCGGACACATCCCTGCCGTTGCTGCGCCCGCCTCGGCAAATCTTGCGGCGGAACGGGTGTACTAGTAGGCGGCAGCAAGAAACTACTAGACCGGACATGGACATGGACACGGACACGAAAGTCAGAAGAGGTTGGCGAGCTGACCAAAGTCAGACTGCCCCTCTATATAAACGGACGCCCGTGTGCAGGACGCTGCATCGATCGACAACGAAAACATCGAAGAACGTCCGGGCCGGTCACGTTACGTAGGCGTGGTTGTGATTGCAGCGTTTCTGGCTGTTTCGCGACGAGCGACAAGTTCGATCGCCATGAGGCCACAGGCTCTTCTTGCCCTCGTCTCCTTCCTGGCGGCCGCGCTGCTCTGCCTCGGCGCTGCGGCGGCGGTTGCCTCGCCCGTGTCGGTCGCCGCCGGCAAGTTCGCCATGGGAGGTCAGTGTGCGTGTGCATCCGGCTTCGCCACGCAATTAATCAAGAATGATTAAAACTTGCATACTAAAAGGCTTATATCGTTTTAATCTGTACTGTGCCGCGGTCGTGCTTGTTGAGGATTTGTTGGAGTACTGAATACTAATCGATCGACCTAGTGGATCAGGGTGCGTGATTGATGGTTTTTTTTTTCTTTCTTTTTCATTCAGGAATGGCGGTCGACAAAGGGATAGACCACTTCCTCGTCCTCGCAGCGGTCTTCGTCATGTGCCTCTTCCGCTGACGATCGTCCGACAAGGAACGGTGTCTGTCGCTGATTGATTTCATCAGTTCGTGTATTCTTTGATTATATATGTAAAGAGTATTTACTGGGGGCTGTGGAAATGCTAATAATGTCACAAAATAAGGCGACAGCCGTATATGTGATCATCCCTTCAACAATGAAGGACCAAAAGCAAAACTACTTATCCTCGTGCTTTTCCCTAGCTCTTAGCAATTTCTGTACAAACTGCAAAGCGCGTACTATTACACCAAAACTGATGGAAGCAAAGTTCATGTGGGTTTTTGTAATTCCTGCGTTATGATATGGCTTTGTGAAAGCTGGAACCAAAAGCCAACTGTTTGCTTGGGCTTCTAATTTCTTGACAACTAAAAGCTGGTAGAAAGCCCAAACATCGCACCACTGACCCAGAGCATTCATAGTCATAGGTGGGCTGGGCTCTTATGGCCGGTACCACGCATGGGAAAGTATTTGGGCATTAAATGCACCAAGGTGATTCTGAAAAAAATGCAGCAAGGTTAATTAGGCCAAGGTTTGTGATCCGATAGACAAAGTCCGCAGCAGGCTTACGATCCCATGGACAAAGTTTTCTGATGACGCGGCACAACGTGAGAGCAGAGAGATACTAGTTATTACCATCTTTAGTGGATTCCGCCTATATAGGTTGGTATAGGTTTAGATGTCCGCTTAAAAAAAAAGGGAAAACAAAGAGTGAAAGATGAAAGATATCATCAGGTTCAGGTCCTAACTCGGGAAGGAAATATTCGGAATCCGGGAGTGAATCCAAGTCCAATATAATCCGATGCCGCGCGTAATCTATTATTACCCGATCCTCCAACACGAAACGGAAAGGAAGGCGCAGAGTTCATGAACCATGACGGAAGGCGCAGAGCAGAGGCGGCGGCTGCTGCCAAATAAACGATCGCAGCTCTCCTATATTCTTGCCTCAATATCGCCGTCTCCCTCGTCCTTTCCAGCCTCGATTGGCAGCGTCGTCCTGCAGGCTGCACAGGTATGTACACAGCATGTATGTATGCGCCATTAGCTTAGCTAGCGTACCTGATGCAAATTAAGCTGCGCGAATTGATGCCTTCTCGTTCTCGAGGAGCGAAAGAGCTATAGATTCTTAGAACGGATCTTCTATCTGCTAGTGATGACTCTGTAAAGCAAAGCATGCATTAGAACTCGCTAGTCAGGCCTAGGACACGACAAGACAAGCTATTACCTGGATAAACCGCTATGGATTGCCTTTCACTCGCCTGGACCCCAATCATTGGGACAAACAAATATTATCGCCGTGTTTTAGTCAGACCATCATCTGCGCCGCCGTCGCTAAAGAGCTGAATTATTCCGGCGACAGACAGAAATGCGGCACTACTGTTCCATTGCATGCTTTCGTTTCGTGCATTGCATCCATCTTCGCTGATCTCTCACTAATATATAGTATTAGCTAGCTACTACTATAAAAACACTCAGCCTATTATTCATGTCGTCCTGTGTGGTTCTTCTATCTGTGTCGATCTCAGAGGTCACAGCAGGGCAGCTTTTGCTTCCGATCTCAGAGGTCACCGCAGGGCAGCTAGCATCATATGGCAAGAAGACCAGGAGGAGGGGCAGAGACAGAAAGCTGGACAGTGCCGCCGAGCATCGCCGGCCGTGGCGGCGTTTCCGGCGACCTTCTCCCGGCGTTCGGCGAGGTCTCCCCTTCCGCCGGGAACAACACCATCAACCCTTACGACAGCCGCTACAGGTGCCGTCTTCAACAGTTGCAGCACATACACGTACGCGCACGTCTTTTGATCCATGCACATGCACTGACGCCTGCCAGGGTGTGTATCGATCTATCGATCGATTAATTCACAGGTGGTGGCAGGGGTTCCTGATCGTGCTGGTGCTCTACTCGGCGTGGTCGTCGCCGTTCGAGCTGGCTCTCGAGAAGGCCGCCACCACGCCGCTCCTCGCCGTGGACCTGGTCGTCGACGTGTTCTTCGCCGCCGACATCGCCGTCTCCTGCTTCTTCGTCGCCTACTTCGACAGGTCCGCCAATCTATTCGTCGACGACCGCCGGAAGATCGCCACGAGGTGCCTCACGCGGCCGTCGTTCGCCATGGACGTGGCCTCGACGGTCCCGTTCCACGTGATCTACCGGCTGGTGAGCGGCCGGAGCACCGGGTTCAGGTACCTCAACCTTCTCCGGCTGTGGCGACTGCAGCGCGTCAGTAAGCTCTTTGCGAGGCTGGAGAAGGACGTGCGGTTCGACTATTTCTACACCAGGATCATCAAGCTCTGCGGCGTGAGTAACCTATTTCTACACTGAGCTACCTTCTTCAAAACTGACCATGCCATTGCCATCGTTTCGTTTATATATATACACATAAAATAGGTTTATTATGCATGTGCGTTGCAGGTGACGTTGCTGGCGCTGCACTCGTCGGCGTGCATCTTCCTGTGGATGGCGTTCCACCACGGCGGCGACCCGGAGCAGACGTGGCTGGGCAGCCAGGTGCGCGGCTTCGGCGACCGCAGCGTGTGGGTCAGCTACACCTACGCGGTGTACTGGTCCATCACCACGCTCGCCACCGTCGGGTACGGCGACCTGCACGCCGTCAACCCCGGCGAGATGGTGTTCGCCACCTGCTACATGCTCTTCAACATCGGCCTCACCTCCTACATCATCGGCAACATGACCAACCTCGTCGTCCACGCCGCCACAAACACCTTCAAGATGGTAGGCATGCATGCATGTGTCCGCCATGCACCGTTCTCCTCTTGATGCATGTTTGCTTTGGCAAATTGGCAGAGGGACATGGTGCGGCGAGTCTCGGCGTTCGGGAGCGTGAACCGGCTGCCGCCGGAGCTGAGAGAGCAGATGATGGCGAGCGCGCAGCTGAGGTTCAGCACGGGGGATGTGATCCAGCAGCAGCTGCTGTCCGACCTGCCCACGGCGCTCAGGTCCCGGGTCGCGCACCACCTCTTCAGGGACACGGTCCAGCGCTGCTACCTGTTCCAGGGAGTCTCCGAAGACCTCGTCCTGCAGCTGGTTTCCGAGATGAGGGCAGAGTATTTCCCCCCCAAGGCCGACATTGTCCTCCACAACGTCACCTCCACGGACTGCTACATCATTGTGTCCGGCGCAGCGGTAAGCACATACATATAGTGAATCTCTGATATTCAAATGGACATCTTCTCTCAACAACGTTATCCTTGCTCCAACACTGTTAATCCCGTTCCTTCTGCTTGCTTATTACATCAGGACGTGTTGACAACTGCTGGTGACGGAACAGATAAGGCAAGCCATTCGAACGCCATGAAAAAAATCTGAACACTGTGAAGTCTTGATTCCTTTTTATGCCAGCGAGAGTTTTGATCAGCTGTTTACCCCTCTTTCAGGTGGTGATGAAGATAGGGCCGCACGGCATGGCAGGGGAAACGGGCGTCATCCTGGGCGTCCCGCAGCCGTTCACCGTCCGTAGCAGGAGGCTCACGCAGGCCGTGTGCATCAGCCACACCCATCTTCTGCAGATACTCCGCTCCAACACTGCAGATGCCAACACCGTATACGCCAATTTTGTTCGGCACCTCAAGTCTTTCAAAGAACAGGTCGCAGCGGACGCGCCGTTTCTCGAAGAAATCCTTTCCAAAACAGGCCTGGTAAGTACACTGGGAAAGAGGGAAAAAAGAGAGCGAAACTTGCACTGTTTAACTCTGAAACTTGCACTGTGAACTCTGAATCTTTGTTTGCCCAGGATCAGCTTCAGATCGGTGCCGTTTTTCAGAATCAGAATGCCGGCTTTGGCACCGAGCAACATGAAGAGACCGCTGCTCCCTGCTTGTTGCCGCGTCGACAGCACGGACTACGAGTGGTCATTCATGATCGCTTCCCTAGCGATGGCACTGAGAAGGATCAGAGCCGTGCAGCGGGGAAGCTCGTCTTCCTTCCGGATTCGCTGCAAGAGCTGATGAAAGTCGCTGAGGCGAAGTTCGGGAAGGCGGCGAGGCAGGTGCTCACCGTCGACGGCGCCGAGGTCGACGACGTTGCCGTTCTAAGGGACGGAGACCACCTGGTGTTGTGTTGGCAGGACTGACACTTGCATCTTGCAAGTAGTACAAGGCTACAAGCACGCGCAAAGCGTTTCACCTCTCCCCATTCTCGAAATTTTACGAAAGAGAAAGGGTGACAATAAAGTTGAGAGAGGGTGAAACGAACTTCCCATTCTCAAATTTTACGAGAGAAAGGGTGACAATAAAGAGTTCAGAAAGGGTGAAACGAAAGTTGGATTATGCAATTTCGCTAAGACCATTTCTCAATACAGCGTTTCGCTTAGACTACCACCTATGTAAATGAGATAAAACATGGATAACCATCACTCCTCAATCTATAGTTTCATTCTATGTAAATGAGATAAAAAGCATCCTAGATTTCTAACCCTGTCTCAAAAAGTAAATACAAATCTCACGCTTTGAGGAATCAATCCATCTTAAGTTTGATCCAATATATATAAACGATACTAATACATGTAATACCAAATAAGTTTTATTAGATTATCACACCATGTATTTTCACAATAAAGAGACAAATGTTAATACTACTTGCTATAAATTTAATCAAACTTGGAATTAATGGACTGCTCGAAATACAAAAATGTACATTTGTTTTTTTTTTTTGGTCAAACACACGGGAGAGCTACATATCATTATATTAAGAAAATAGCAAAACACGAGAAAATTATCCCTTACAAAGGAACCACACAAATCCATTTAAAGAAACCTAGACAATCGCGCCCTTTTCAGCAAAACACCGACCACAACCACAAAATATACACACAAGGACCAAAACAAAGTTAACACTTTGTGCTCCGGCCAAACCCCAAAAATATAAATCCTCTAAAGCTAGCAACACAGCTAGGGCAACACTAGGGGAAACCCAATCAAAAAATGTGCACTTGTTTTAGGACAGAGTAGTTCCTAATCACGGTGAGAGTAGAAAAGGTCTTCGGGAAAAGAATATGCAACCGTTGGGGTAAGGCCACCACTGCATGATGCCACATATGTGGAGTTTTTATTAGCATAGCTGGAACACCGAAAGGCCCCGGGAATATCAGTTAAAAAAAAGTAAAATGCAGCAGTTATAACCAAGTACAGTAAGCACTACGAGCTATCAAATGATATTATTATCTTGAAATCACACGTCAGTAAGCAAATAGCCATATACAGTAACCAAAAGAGCAGTAATCTTTAGCTTCGCATTGCTGAGAAAAAAAGAAACACATATCAGAATTATACAACAATCTGCGCTGGTTGTCGCAGATATATTCCTGCTAATTCCCTTCTCTTGGGATTTGGGTACTCACAATCCTAATATCAGCAGCTACAGAGTTAATCATAACCACCTGTCTAACCTGTGGATTCATCTATCAACATTGAAACCCCAATTTTGTTCCTGAAACAACAAAGTAAAGAAGTCATCACCCTTTGTTCCAACTTGCAACATTCCAGGGAACTAACTACTTGGACAACCAAAAGTTGAAAATTATTTGAGGTCCTAACAAAAAGAATGTGGATGTGGATTTGCATCTATATACCACATAAAAGACCAAAGAGAAGTTATGGGACTGTGATTTAAAACCACAAGCAATCCGTGAACCATTGGTGAAAATCCAGAGGTTACATCTCCCATCATCTCGTAAATGCAAACTTAATCGAACCCAGCAAAAGCCAAAGGGCAGCAGCCAACTCAACTAGTTGTATGTCAACCACATAAAACAGATAGTTCATCTTTCAAACAAGGGAAAATAAGATGCAGCTAGCATATAAAGTCATGACTGACAACTTGAACTCTAAAGCTTGATACATAACAGACAATGTTTGGGAAACGCAGACACCCATGAAGATGCATTCAAGAGGGTGTGTCTCAGCCACGTCCTCCAAAGTAAACAAAATTAAACAATACAGGAAACTTGTGTCCTAGTTTTGAATAAAAAAGGCAAGAGTACAAAGGATTCATGAACACAACCCATTCCTTAACAGCAGGCAAAATATTTTAACAAGTTTAAGGAAGCAAAATATATCAACCAAAAGCCGAATTACTAAGCAAAACTTTGTTTCAGCGTAATTGACAGCCCAATCGCTGCACAAAATAGAGAATGAGGCTCCTCTGTACTCAGAAACATTTCTGATCCTCAACATAAGTTCAAGTGGACATTTCCAAATCTTCTGCATTACTATATCACAGTAACTTATGACTACCTTGAAACTGATCCCTTTGCTCGAAATTATAGGTCGTTTTATCTTTCTCCTAAGTCAAACTTCTCCACTTTTGACAAAGTTTATAGAAAAATATCTATAAATATTTCTAACATCTACAGGTTCAAATAAATGCACTGTCAAGACATATTTCATGGAGAATTTAACGAAATTGCATTGGTGTCTAGATGTTGATGCATCTATAAACTTGATCAAAGTTAGATAGTTTAGGAGCAAGCTAAAGTGACTTATGAATTGGAGCGGAGGGAGTAGCACTCATCCCACTTTCCACCACAAATACTTAAAACAGACATCAGTAAAAAACGCAGCCTTAATATGTCATGCCAAATGAAACATGCAGATATGACAGCTTGGATAGTACTTTCATATGCGACAGTGCTACACATGATGACATTTCAACTTGTAATCTTTTGAGAAGGTAAGTCAATTATAGTATTATACATGAACATGATTTGACCAAAGATAGCACAAATTCCAGTAGACTTGAGAACTTTCCGATTCAAGTGTAACAAGCTTGTAATACAGGACCCACGGTTGTTCTAGCACATAACTGAAACATATTGAACCTATCAATCAAAGGCATCAATAAAAGTTCAAGTGGCATAACAATATCTATGAGGCCAGAATTTGAATATTTCAGTAAAAAAAAATACTTGATCATGAATACTTCAGTACAATGTGGAGACAAGGTAGGGGAAAGACAGGACCATCCATTGGCAAGCACTTAAGGACAATGGCTGGATTAATGATCTCCCACAACTAGCAATATTAATCTAATTTATCATATGTTGCCATCAAGTGGCACAGGATTTCAATCTCATAAAAACCTAATCAGATTTAAGAGACTAATTGGCAACCGTTTGTGTCTTGGCCAACTATTTGAAGAATTCTAGTTGTGCGTTCTACTAATTTCCCTTGGCAATTCTAACATCAACCATGTGATTTTTTTGCTACAGTTCCCTTTTACAGACTTTGAACATAAAATACAATGCCAAAAAAATGCTGAGTTCCAACATTACTCTGAATGGCAAGTTATCAAGGGTGCCGCATGATGACTTTGTATGCAGACATGGGATGATGGGTGTTATGAGCAGCGTCACATATCAGCGACAGGCCCAGCTCAGTGGCTAGGCCCACGGCGGCAGCAAGGAGGGGCCTAGGCACCCAGATTAGTATGCGAGATATTATTTCCTATTTTTCCATAATTATTAGATTAGATTGGGATTGATTTGTTGTAAGACAAAGGGGATAAACACCCCTAGACTCCTTCGGAATTAAGGAAGCAAGGAAATTATCTTGCCTGGCCTCAAGGGCCAACCCCCACGTGACCTCCCTCTCCTTCCCTGCTACAGCCGCCGCCCCTAGCCCTAATCATAGCTCGCCGCCGCTTGTTCCTCCACCATGGCACCTCTTCGACGCCGGGATCCCAAGCCCCAGCCACCAGTCTTCCACCCCTACACACTACGCAGCCGCGGTAGGATCAAGGATCCCATCAATGGGAGCACCTATATAAGGACCGAGATCCTTCTCAGATTGCCCTTGCAGACACAAAAAAAGAATGATATAGCTTAGTTTACTCGAATTAGCATTCCAGACACATAAACGGATGATTTAGCTTCAGTTTACTCAGGCATCAAAATGTAATGATAAACATAAAGGTTACAATAAAAATGACCTGGCACTTTGCTTTAGCAAAATATTGCATTTAGCATAAGCTACTGAGATAAGTAAACCAACCTCATTTTGCAAGCCTCTAGGCTGTATGCTAAGGAGAAGCATTCATGGCACCATTGTTTTGCTCATCACCACCATCCTCCAATCTCTTACCATCGCCAACATCCCCATCTTCGTCGGCATCACCCTCACCCCCATCCTCCTCATCCCCATCCTCACTACTAAGACAAGCAATCTCCGCTTGCGCCTTCTCCAAAATCTCCCTCCACTTTGCATCTAGGTCCCTTTGCAAATCCCTCCTCATTTGCTCCACCTCCAGCATGTGCTGCCTCTTGCTACTCTCCATCCTCGCAAAAACCTCCTCAAACTTCTGAATTGACTCTGTGAGAGCCACGAACCCATTCCGATTCCCTACAACAGCACTATTTTTCTGTGGTTCACGTTCACCCAATTCCGCACCTGACCCTGAAACCCGGGGAACTACGACGTCCCCGCCACCACCAAGGAGACGCTCAGGAGCTTTCATCCCCCACTGAAAGCGCCGCGATGGCTGCCTGTCACGGCGGCGCTTTGCCACTAGGGGCAGCAACTGGAGAGGCAGCTGAGGCGGAGGCGCAGGTGGGGCAGGGAGCGGCAGCGGCAGCGGGGAAGGGCACAGAATTGACACCATCTTGTCGTAGTAGACCCATTTGGAGGGGGAGGGTCCGGAGCCGGAGCGGCGATTGGCAAGACGCGCTCTCTCCCTCTCCTTCTTAAACTGCTTCCTGAGCGTGTCCAGTCGGTTGCGGCACTGCACGTCGGAGAAATACCCCGCGGGACGGTCCGCGGCGGCGCACACTCGTCGGGCGACCTCGAGCCACTCGTCGGCGCGGATGATGCTGCGGCCCGCGCGGACGAAGTCGCCCCAGGCGTCGAGGAGGGCGAAGGTGGAGTGCTCCGTCCACTTGGGCCAGGAGCGCTTGGGCTTGTCGGGGAGCGGATCCTCAGGGAGCTCGTAGGGCGCGAGTCGCGGGGCGAACTCGAAACCGAGCGCGTACCGGTCGGTGCGGCGGCGCTTGGTGCGCGGGGAGGAAGGCGACGGGGAGGCGCCTGATGAGGAAGCAGAGGATGGGGAAGGGGAGGGGGAGGTCGACGGCGAAGGGGACGCGGCGACGGCGGCGGCCGCGTCGTCGCTCATGGCCGCGGCTAGGGTTTCAGGTCCGTGGTTGGTGGAGTGGTTCGGCGAGGTGGGTTGGCCGGGACCGGTAGGAATCCGGCGAGTTTGGGGCAGGTCGCCCGTTCCTCCGTGCCCGTGGGGCTCACCGTGCACTGTAGCCCCAACGTACTGCGACTGCATACGAGGAAGTAGATACTGTAGATGCCAATTAAAAGTTTGTCCTTTTAAATAGGTGAAAAAAGTACAACGGACCATTTTGCTTTTACAACAACGCAGATGAGTTTTAGGTGTTCAGGAAAGGGAAAACTACAATTATTGGATAAACTCTTTAGGGAAAAAGATTCTATGAAATTCAGAGCATTAGTACTAGTTACATCAAGCCATAAAACAAAACATATATAGAGTGGGAACCCCTAATGACAATATTTACCAATTCATACCATCGATGATTACATAGCTCTAGAGCTCAGCCACATTAAGCATCACCTTCATCCATAACAGCTTTGCCCAACCATAAAAACATCACATAATTCAACTTCAACCACTTACCATGATAGCCCAAGTAAAGAGGGAAATTGAAATCCTAGCTTACATTGAAGATGTTAAACACTGCACTCATTCATTTATGGCGAAGAAGTTGTTGTGCTAAACATTTTTTAAACAACTGGAGCTATGTTAGCTATGGCTAGAGATCAACCAAACACGCGCTTAACCTGCCAAGTTCCGGTTTGAAACAAAGAAACTGTAGAGAAAAACAATGAAATCAGGCCCCACAAACAAAATGACCAATACGCTTTCTAAATAGAGAAAATTCTCTCTGGAGAGCATGGCCGAAAGGCTTGTTGGACCTCTTTTGGATGGGCCTTTGATGCGAATCTGCATGGGCTGAGAGGCTTGTGCCAAACAGTCAGTCCGCTATATGCTCCGCCCAAGATTGTTACGCGTGACGAGCCCAGTATCTTGATCAAGGGAGAAGTATCCTATCCTGTGCAAAAATCTTGCAAATCACAACACACACATCTGATCTCTCTGACTCTGAAGATGGCAGGACTTACCAAAAATGTTCAAGCAACATTCGTAGAGTTTCTAGTGTGCGGCGTACGCACGCACGCATCACGGATTGGAAAGCACGGCAGGCGGTTCTTCTTGGACCCGAAGACATACTAGTACTGGGCCGGTGTTTTAGTGGGTGCCAGCATATGCTCTCTTCTGCTTGAAGGACAAGAAATCATGCTACACACAGGTATGGCTAGCTGCTATAGCTTCCATTATTCCACAAGAGCTGTTGTTGGTTTCTGTAACTTGTACTCGTACACAGGATCAGGCATGTGGACGTCTCATGCCGCAAGCTACTGGAGTTTTGCTTGCACACTTTGCACGAGGGAGGCAATGGCGGCTCACATTCCATCATCGACCACGTTACCATATACAGATGGCTTGCAGCCAATCAGCTGCCTTCTGCTGTTAGCCTATTACGTGTAACTTGGACAGCCTCACGATAATTAATAAATACTACTACTATCTTTAAACAAATAAATAATACTTACCTGTACTTCAAAGCTATAGTAGCAAGGCATATATGATCGGAGGTTTTGAAGAGGCTGCAGGAACTCGCCATGCTTCGTCGCCACACTTTGTGGCGCCATAAACAGCCACCTCAGCTGTGGCGAGATCTGCTGCTGTAGATCAATGCAAAAGTCTATGACATGCCTAACTTTATTTACAATCCAAACAGCTACTGTAGTACATTAATTAGCAGACGGCCTCAACTTTGCTATGACGTGGTGTAAACACGCCTAGTCGTACGAACACAAGAGAGACTAGTCAAATCGCAATCTTCGAAGCCTCGTAGAGATTGAAGAGAGGAGTAGATCGATACTCATAGCCTTACTGCACCGTGCATGGTTATATATTAAAATATATAAATATTTATGCCAAGTAATTAGTATCATTGGAAAGATCTTTAAGTCTAAACAAATTTATTGGAGAAAAATGTTGAGACTCTTTTCATATAATCTAAAAAAGTTATTTCATGACGCATCCCATAACGTCATCTAATATATTGAGGGAGTAGATCGATACTCATAGCCTTACTGCACCGTGCATGGTAGATTTTCATGCAGCCATTAATTACATACTCTAGCTTTCACTAAAATTATAAAAATAGAGACTCTAAGCATATAATAAAAACATATTTCATGAGTGAAGACGAATATGATAATACCTGTTTAATATGATTATATAATATATAAATATATAAATATCTGGTTAACTTTTGATAATTTGAATAGTGCTATATTTTGAATTACATTATTTACTAGCTAACAGTAATGACATACAGTAATCGCCCACCGTGCAAACGGCAAAGCCCAACCGAAAAAAAGCCCAAATAGTAGTACTCTCTTATCGTCCTCCTGCTGGTGCTGGTGCTGGTGCCGGCTGGGTGCTGCCAAGAAAGCCGAACCGCTCAGCTCGTGACAGCATCTGAAACCCACGCTGACAATTAAAGACTCTTGAAATCTTGCAGCACACGAGCTTTGATGGTGCCGTGCATCACAGTTCGCAAACAAATGCACTGCATCCGTCGCATGCTGTTACAAACGGACCGGGACCGCAGCGTCAGAGGATACAATAAACTCGCTCTGGAGCTCGAAAGCTTTGAAATGTGCATCGCCACGACACGCCGCCCTCTGGCCCTGGGATTCTTGGCCTTCTGGTTCTGGGCAGATAGGAGTAAATTTTAGGAGACGGTGAATCACCACTGGCTGTCCCCTGCACACGCCACAATCACTTGGTGGTGGTGCCCTGGTTTAAAGTGGCGCAAACACCCATCGAAGCAAAGCGAAGCAGAAGCAGCCCTCTCCGATCTGGAAAAAAAAAATGATACTCCTATGAAATTGAAGACAAATTGCCGCAAAAGGGCAAAAGACGAGAGGCCCAAGCGAGGAATTTCTCGTGGTTGACGACGACGGTGCATGAACGGGTTAATTAATAAATTAACAATCAGCGTTATTAATCATTCGTACCACACGAGGGGAGTTTAACGCAGAGCAAGAGGTGGCTGCTGCTGCTCAGCTCGGCTAACGATAGGATAACGACAGCTCGGGAGGTGACACCTGCCCCCATGACCTGTGACAAAAAAGCTCACTAGGGCCACTAATTTAAATCACCACATGTTTGGCCTCTAGCACTGTGTAGTACTAAGTTTCAATGTAAATTGGCCTAGTTAATTAAGGCGATAATGGCCGAAAGCACTGCATCCGTCTCACCAGATCAGACAACGCCGACAGGCCTTTGTACACGACACAGTACTAGTAATAATCTCACTACCACTGAACCTGAACGTGAAACATACATACAACTTGAAAAGGCAAGATTTAAGGATTTCAACAACTGGTTCGTGGGCCCGCTTATAATTAGGGTCCACAAGACGGCGGTGGCCCAGCGGGCAGAGTATCATGTGCTGTCGTCGCTTTTCAAAGGGTGGAGAAAGAGAAAAAAAAAAAAAAAAAAAGGCAAAGCCGCGGAAAGGCCCAAAGGCCAAAGGCAAAGGTAGCGGTAGCAGGTCCCTCCCCCGTCCAGTACTACTCCGGTCGGTAGGAGCACGGCGGCCATACACGCGTCGTACCACGGATGTCTCGTGGCGCACAAAACGACAAGAACCACCATCGTGTGTCCGTTTCAACGTTTTTACAGCGGCGGTCAAAGATGTCCTACGGCCTTGTTTAGTGTAGTGAGACTCGCGGTTGAAAAGTAGAGGAACTTTTTATTTGCAAATATTGCAGCAGTGGTCCAACCAGGCTCAAAAGATTAAAATGAAACAACTGCAATTAACCTTTTTTTATTTATATTTAATGCTCCTTTATGTTTGATGATAACAAAAGTTGCTTCGTTTGTTTGTGGTAAATGCCAATCGTGGACGAATGAGTTGGAAAATTCGCAGTCGATTTTAACCAAAGGCAATTAGTTATTTTTTTATTTTTATTTAATGTTTTTTACATGCGGGTAAAAATTGATGTGATGGAGGAGAGTTAAAAATAAAATTCAATGTGCATCTAACGCCTTGTTTAGTTTGAAACTTTTTTTCATATAAATGTTATGTATTCGTTTGTTATGACTTATTTCATCATTTGAAAAGATACTTTAATATTGATTTATAACTAAAATGTATAATAGTTATTTTTTTACTAATATTTAATACTTTTATATGAATAAAATTGAATGATGGGAAAGTTGCATGAAAGTTGCATGAAAGTTGCAACTTTCATTGGAAGAGAACAAGGCCTAAATAAGACCTACTACTCCTAGGCCTTGTTCTCTTTTTTCACCTAAAGGTTCAAGTTTTTCCACATCAATCACATCAATTTCTACCCATATATATGGAGCATTAAATATTAAGTGAAAAAAAATAACTAATTACACGGTTTTATTGTAAATCACGAGGCGAATCTTTTTAATCCTAGTTGGGCCACGATTGGACAATATTTGTCAAATACAAACGAAATGCTACAGGACTTTTTTTTTTTCTCCACCGTTTGCATCTAAACAAGGCCCTAGTGCAGTTAGAATGCGGTAGAAAGAATAACTGCAGTGCACAGTTGTAGTAGTAAAATGACTTACCCTTTTTTTTTTCTCCTTTGTTGATGATAACAGTTGCTCAAAATGCGTGGACGAATGAGTTGGAAAATCCGCAGTCGACGTTAAACAAGGCTAAATGCTTCAAATTACTACTGATCGGCGAGACACAAAGTAGTACAGTATAGTAATAAATCTGCTGCAAGGTTATTGACCCGTTCAACGATGAGAGCTAGGCAGCTAAATTCACAAAAGAAGAAGTAGAAGTAGCTCATGCATAGGATGAAAAAAATGATACGACACGACTCGTCATTGTCGTCGAGCCAAGGCATTAGCGATACGGCTCTGAGAGCTCATAAACGCAATGCTGCATAAGCACATGACACGTTTCTGGCTGGACCATCTCGCTGGAATTATTGGATTATGAGGTGTCACTGATCGTAGCGGTGCGATGATAATTGAGCTAATAAACCAGCACCAATCAGCTAATAAAGCTATATTTATTTTAGCTTATTAGTCATTAAAATAGTATTTTTTTTCTTACAAAAGATCTACTTCTGGTGGCTTATAATCTTGTCCCTATTTTTTTTAAAAAAAAAAAACTGCCGTGAGGAAAGAGGAGATTGGTGCTCCAAGAAACGAAGCAGAGAGAAAAAAAAAAAAAAAGGGGGCAAAATCAGGGTGGAGGTGAGTACAAAAGCTGAAATTAATGATGGAAAGACAGGAGCGGGTCCCACAGCGGCGAGGTGGTGAGCCGCGAGGACGCCAGCGCGCTCTCGCCCGTTGCCGGCCTGCATGCAACGCGTCCCCCCTCCTCCGCTCCCAGCGCGCAGGCAGGCGCAGCACATCGTGTGACACACACCAGCCACGGTCCACCGCGCGCCTCGCGCACGAAACCCCAGCAGCAGGCACGGCAGACTTGGGAAGCGGCCCCACCCCCACCGGCGGCCGGAGCAAGTCTTGAGCGAGAAGCAGTGTGCCACACAAGCCACCTTCTCCTTCCCTTGGCCGCCCCCGCCCCCGCCCTTGCGGCCTTTGCCCCCCTCTCCTCTCCTTAAGCAGCCGCAGGCAGCCCCCGTGGTCAGCAGACCCGCCGCGCGCCCGCCCACACCTGACGCGCCCGACAGCCACGCCGATCCGCGCCCGGTCGACGAGGTACGCCGCGCTGCTCATCCTCGCCTTCGTCTTCCACGGATTGCTTGCGCTCTTCCCTGGCGCGTGCTTGCTTGCTTGCTTGTACGCGGCTGCTTGCGCTCTGGGGCCTGCGTTCTCGGGTACTTCATAGCTGGGCGGCTGGGCCTGGGGATTGGATTGGATTGGATTGCTTCTGTTGTGGATTAGCGAGGCTCATTTAAGGTGTATTCGATTTGATTTGTCGCGGTGATATGGTTTTGGTTGGGTTGTAATGCCGCCTTCCTCTGCATTCCAAGCTCCTCTCATCGAGGCGACCTGCTTATTCTGAAATGTTGGGGGCGAATCCGTTCATGGGGATCATATTAGAGGAAAAACCTACTCTGTGCCATGGTGATTTTGCTGCTGTTATTGCACTTAATAATGACAAGAGTTTCAAGTGAGTGTTCCTTTTTCGGTCCCTGGTCTTGTTCGATCCAATGACTTCAAGTAGAGTTCCTTTTTTCTGATTTCATCTTTGCTCGTTGGACTTGCTACAGAATCACGTTTTATTTGCAGCACTTGCCTTTACGGGTTTTTTTTTTGCGCGCATAGACAATGATTACCCCTTTCTCCTTTACCTGTTTGTTTGTTTTTTTGGAATTTTTCTGTACTTCTTTTGATGCGCGCATAGACAATGATTACCCCAACTATTTAGTTTATATTTCAACTTTGACTTGATGACAACAAAAATGTTGGAGAGATTAGCAAAAAATATTGCTCAATTTCAGTCCATCTTTTTTTTTTTATTAATATTTAATTCCCATTTTATACTACGAATTGATCCATCTTTTTCTTTGCTTCCCATTTTACAATGATGATGCGGCCAAACCAACCGACAAACGTGGTGACCGTTTTCAGCAGGGGCAAATCCAGAGCGCTCGATCGCCAGCCAAGCCATGGTGGAATCCAGTGGCCACCGGAGCGCCGCCCCCGCGGCCGTCGGCGGGTTCTTCAGGGTGCCGGGCCTGTTCGTGCGCCTGAGCAGCAACAAGGGGGGAGTTAGCAAGAGCAATGCCGTGGACGCCGACTCGGTGTGGAGCCCGACGTCCCCGCTGGACTTGAAGAGCCTCCGGTCCAGCCCGCCGAGGGTCGGCCTCGGCCTCGTCGACGCGCTCACCGCCGCCGACGAGACCGGGTCCCTGCACTTCGGGGGCAGGAGCTCGTTCCTCCACTCCATCAAGCCGTTCGTCGAGCTGGTGGCTGTGTGCGGGAACGGGAAGAAGGCTGCTGCGGCTGCCTCGTCGGCCGGCGTCGCCGCGACCATCCTGGGAAAGGCGAGCGAGTACGACGCCGACTGCGAGGAGTACACTTGCGTCATCTCGCGCGGGGCCAACCCGAGGACCACGCACATCCTCGCCGGCGAGACGGTGGAGGTGCGGCGCAGGGGCGATGCAGGTGGTGGCTGCAGGAAGGTGATTTTCAGCATCGAGCCACTCAGCGACCAGCAGCCGTCCACGTCCTCGTCGCCGGCGGCAGCCGCGAGCGTCGCGTCCGGTCGTTGCTGCTGCTGCATGAAGAGGTTGCCGGAGGACAGGGACATCTTCATCTACATGTGAGTGTGAGCTAATTTTCATCGATGTTTTACCTCTCGATAGAGCTATATATGTTCAGTTCTTGATTTTTGGCGGAAACGTCTTGTGGGTGCAGGGGCGAGAAGGCTTTCTGCAGCAGCGAGTGCAGGAAGGGTTACATCGAGGAGGAGATCGAGGAGGCGGAGGAGCTCATGATTCTGGATCCTGCTCTGAAACTTTGATCAGGATTTGTTTGATGCCGTGGCAAAGTAGTAGTAGTATAATATTGCCCGCATTATTTTTCTCGTGCCTTCAGCTTACGGGGGAGATTGAGAGGGAAAAGGAGGAAGGGAAAAATGGAAATGCCTCTCGTTCAAGTTTTTGCTGAAAAAGGAGAGGTTGTCCCGGTTTGGCCAGGCAGGGCAACGGCCGAGCCAATTTTCGTGATTTGTTCAGCTCCATTTTGGCTGCTGTCAAACTAGCTCTTCGCCATCAATATATTATTACTGTTTTGTTAAAAGGCCAGTTCGTGCCTTTTGTTCTCCACTTTTCCTTTATACTATTGCATTTTTTTTATTATATGTACTGATAAAATACTCAATACTCCTATGTTCGTCGTATCGCTCGTTTTACTGTACGATTTCTCATCATCATGCCTGCTGCACTCCGTCATCAAGGTCCTTGGCCGGGCCCTTAAATTACAACTTAAAGGCATCGGGGCTAAAAACATCTCTATTCAAAATAAAGTGGACATTCTTTTATAACTGATTATTTTTTTCCTACGGAGTCTAATGACTCAACGGATAGAGAGGTTTGAAGATAAAACAAACGTCAACAATTTTTTCCCTAAACTCAACGGATCTAAAATTAGTTCTTTCTAATATTTCTCAACTGAGAAATCAATCCCAAAGGAAAAAGAAACTAGAGAAAAAAACTTGATCCAAAATTTTCTTTCTATTCATCTTATTTCTAATTTTTCATAAATCACAATATCGAGCTGGAGTAGACTTATTTCATCATTTGAAGACGCAAAATGCAAAATATCTCTTGAATAGTGTTTTGCCAATCCAAAACAGAATAAACAGGAGACGCAAAGACACCACCCATTTTGCGTAGGGGATGGCGTTTTTTTACCCAAATCTGGGGTAGCTTTTTCTTGATCCACTTTTCCCCTGGCGCACTTATCTTGGGGGCCCGTCAAGGTAGAGCGTGGACTCTGTATTGTGGACGCAGACCTGGCGTGCTCTGCTGTTGGAGACACTTCGCACGGTCACGCCCTTTTAAAATAAATAAAAGGCAAACCAGTGAATGGGTTGAAAAAAAGTAAAGCGTTTGTTTATTTAAACTCTGCTTGGTTTGGTTCCAGAGCCACTAATTTTGAGGTTGAAAAAAAAAAGTCCCCAGAAACATTTTTTTATGTAAATATAGTATAACCACCCGTCCAACTATGCTCAAAAGATTGACACCACTCGATTTACAACAAAACTCCAGAATTAGTTATTTTTTTTATTTATATTTAAAGCTTTAATGCGACAACAAATTTATGAGGGGAGAGCAGCTTGCTGCCGGCCTGGGCACGCTGGGCTCGTTTGTTTGTAGTCGGCCCGGTCCAGATGAGCGTACCGTATGCCTGCCAGGCCGCGCGGCTATGGGCCATTTGCCAACCAATCCAATGCTGGTTACTGGTTTTTATTTAATTTAATGCTATTTAGTGATGGCCGAAACAACTCGCGTCGTCAGCGTTGCAGATCGCAAAAGCGCACAGCTTCCAATTGGCGCCGCCCGAGTCCATCCTCTTTCGGAAGACACTGACAGCTCTGGGACTCCGCGCCGGCGACAACGTCACACCATTCCCCATGTGCGCGCTGAAAAAAATAAAAGAAACATTTGTTGAAACTGTTGTTGAAAAAAAAAAATAACAACATTTATTGAAACTCTGCTCTGGTGACCTTGTCAAAAACTAAGGTCTTGTTCGATCTTCGTAAATGTTAAAAAAGGTTGTAATAATAATGTTTTTGTTTTTATTTGGCAAATATTGTTCAATCGTAATTCAATTAGGTTCAAAAGATTCATCTCGTGATTTACAACAAAACTGTTTAATTAGTTATTTTTTTACTAATATTTAAAAATACATTAATATATATGGGTAGAAATAAATTTATTAAAAAAACTAGATCTAAAGATCTATTGCAACTTACTAATTACTGAACAAGGCGTAATTCCCGTTGAAAAAAAATGAAGGAAACATTTTTACAGTATTAAACCACCCGCCCAGTCTGTGACACCACTCCCTCCGAAATGTCTGATGGATCTCCAGAATAAAGTCCAGCGGCTTGTCGCGTCAAAGCTCAATGTGACACGACGGAAGGTGGGGCCTGCAGCTGCCGCTGCCGGCCTGGGCACGCTGGGCTCCTCGCTCGGCCGTCGGCCCGGCCAGATGAGCGTACCGGATGCCTGCCAGGCCGCGCGGCCAGGGCCAATGTCATGGAATCCAATGCTGGTTACTGTACGGAATAGTACGACTACGCAGTGATGGCCGATGGAACTCGCGTCGTCTTTGCGCTGCAGATCGCACTAGCGCACAGCTGCCTCACGGCGCCGCCCGAGTCCATCCTCTTTCGGAAGACACTGACAGCTCTGGGTCTCCGGCCGCCGGCGACATCCATTCCAAGAAGGATTCATCATTATGTGTGCTACTACTCCTACCTTTTTATCTTTCGGAGATACTCCCTCCGTCCAAATATGGTTGTGCAAAAACTACCCTAATGTTTCCAAGATAAATCCTTCAAAGCAATTATCTTAAGTTTGTCTACATAACATTATTACAGGAAAAAATAGCGATATCTATGGCATAAAAATATATTGTGAAAATATAATCTATGGATATCAAATGATATTAATTTGATATTAAATCTTGACAGATTTTTGTAGAAATTCAATCAAAATTTTAAAAGTTTGAATAAATAACTCTAGGAATCTATTTATCCACAGACTGAGGAAGGACTAAGGAGTGTGATTTTTGTTCAAGTTATAACTAATTTAGTTCCAATAAAGTTTATAACAATAGTATCATAACAGCGCGATGGGGGGTGGTAGGGCTAGCAGCGGCGACGTTGAGGAGCGGTGGCTAGGGCGTGCGGGTGAGGCGTAGGGCGGGCGGCGGCGCTTAGGGCATGGGGTAGGGGCGGTGGCATGCGTGCGGCGCGGGAAAAGGAGTGGCGGTGGCTTGGAGAGAAGAGAGAGGGAGAGAGAGAGAGAGAGAAGAGCTTTCACTTGTTTTTTTCTTGATTGATGGCTCTCAAGCAAGATGGATGAATCCTTATTGAATACGGATTCTGCTTTCGATCAATCAATTTCTAACTTTCATCTAGCAAACTGTCGATTCCTAAAACGACTAATACTATAATAGATAGTTGGCAAGGACGTGGAAGGAAAGCCGCGGCGGCGACGACGCAACCACCCCTCCCCTTGCCGTGCTAAGAAAGGCCCGGGGCCACCAGGGGCAGTGGCGCCCCTTGCGGGCCTCTTCTAGCTTTCTTCCCGTTGATGGTCGCCGCCCATATCTGACGTGACAAGTACTGGCATATATATTTTTTTAACTATGTGTCCTATGAAACTACATTTTATAGCTAATTTAATGATGCTTATTTTATCATAAATGTCAATGACTTTTGCTATAACTTTGGTTAAAGTTCAGATTGTTGAATTATAGCTCTTTTAGACGGAGGAAATATCTTTTGCAGTTTTGAGGAAGGAGGAAACTTCTTCCATAAAAAACAATTCTAGCATAGTAAGATAAATTAACTTAAATTTGGCTAACTATAACTAAACGACATTAGTACTCTTCATATGAAATAAGTATCTGTTAACTTAATATTATTAAAACTATTTGCTATGCATTTGACAAATGTTAATTCCCTAATTTAACTTGCATATAAATCTTAGTTGCACCCTTTTTTAGACTAAAGGAGTACTACATGCCTTAATAGTGTTTGGTACAGCTTCATCTTCCTCTCTATCTTGCTACCAACCTAGGCCCACACGTCAGGAGACGAAATGGGGCAAAAATCCATTGCTTCTTCCTGTGGCCGGCTCTGGCATGGACTTGGCCAGTCTCGGACAAGGCCGCATGGGTCCATGGCGGGATGTCGGATGCTATTAGCCACGGCGAGCCATGGCGCACGATGAGGACGGTTGGGCATAGCCATGACTCATGTTTAGTACAGCTTTACCTCCCTCTCTATTTCATTGCCAACCTAGGCCCACGTGTCAGGAGATAAAATGGAAGGAAAATCCATTCCTTCTTCCTCTGGCCGGCTCAGGCATGACCGCATCGGCATTGGTCCATGGCGAGATAGGACGCCATTGGCCACAGCGAGCCATCGCGAACTGTGAGGACGGTCGGCGCAACCACGACTCGTGGACAGGCATGGCAATACCAACTGGACAGCACACAGCAGCACTACATCGTCGCAAGAAAGGTCATAAGAAGAAAAGAAAGGATTATTTTCTTTGTAACCATTGGCAGTTGTGGATATTTTTTCCCAACACCATCAAATTTGAATTCAGTGAAGCACCCCTTAAGCAGCTCCACCAATTTGGAGCTACTAGATCTAAAAGTGTTTGGCTGCCAAAAAAAAAAAATCTGGATCTGGTTTTATTGAATCCAAAGCGGTTGAAGTTCTACCAAACACGCTCTAATTACTTTCATGCCCTAATTTCATCCATGCGTATTAATTCAAGAGAAAATACTTCATGTGTGAGACTATACAAAAATAGAAAGAAATAGTTGCACCTATATTGGGACTTTTATAGGCCGCTGGGAGTAAAACACAACTTGGGAACACAAGATGATAAGAACTTAAAACATGGAAAATGGGAGGCCCGTATTTGACGTACAACAACAGGTGCACATCTACCACACTTGCCTATCCGCAACCAAAAGATCTGTCTTCCTTGCTCAACAACGCGACCTTCATGAATCAATTCCAGCTAAGAACTCCGATGCCATAATCTTGAAGCAACAGGAAATATAAAATTATCACACTAGAATAACAGAGCGACAGCAGAAAGGGACAAGAGGACCTAGCAGGCTAAGATTGCATAATGAAGGACGGCAGCTAGCAGCAGACAAATAATCTCGAGCTGTTTTCCTCTGCAGGACCCAGTGAAGTCTTTGCCAGATATCCCAGTGCTCAGCAGCTCACGGGAAGGAGCCATCACGCTTCTTGAAGACCCCCGCGAGGATTTGTTACTTCAGATCTGACGGTGTTGTGTGACTTGCAATTCTTACTTCAGATCTGGCGGGTGTTGTATGACTTGCAATTCTGGCACTTGTGGGCAATCAAATGGAACTGCACCTCTGATATTGCCCCGCAGTCGTTGCATAATATTCGGACCTACATGGGAATAAAATCCAGGTACCAGTGTTCAAAACAGATTGCCCCCCTAGTTCAAACTATATCTAGCACACCATCAGTATTGCATTATGGAGGGAACATAGTTAATGGCCACACCAAACACATACTCCTATTTACTAGACTGCAATTAACCACTTTCTTTTCAGCTTCTGTTCTCAGAAAAGAAAATTACCATTTTATCATCATAGGAGTCAGACAGAGTTGCCAGCTCCATGTCGAGTCTCTCCCATGCCTTCGACATGTCACAAACCGACTTGGAGCAGAGAGGGCATGCAAACCTGGAGATTTATTGGCCATCAAAACCTAGTCACTGGTAAACTAAGGCATACTAAAGGGACAGGCAGAACCAGCTTACTGGCAGTGCTCCTCCATTTCTTTCAGGCACTTTACATGGATGGTATGACCACACGGCAGGACAGAAACATCATTTGTCGACTCAAACAAATACTGAAATTCACGAAACAGGTCAGCAGGAAAATATGAGAACAGACTGTAAACAATTAAACAAAAACATGATCAGATCAGCACCAACCTCAAAGCAGATTGGACAGTCATGATGCATCGCCCCTTCAACACATGCATGACTATTCTTCAGCGCAATTGAATAGCAACATCCTACATGAAACAGATACACAGAGATGAGTTATAGCATTTACCCAATATTGCCTATATAAATTAGAACAATGCAGAACTACATAATATAACAAGGGTTACGATAAGTAAATAGTAAAAATGCAGCCCTGTTTGACATTTTAGCCAAGTAAATTTTAGCAATGGCAAACCTGCCACTAGGGCCACTAAGTTCATGGACCAGTCTTGAACCATATTAACAATGCACCTCATCCTATGTTTCACTATATATAGTGCAATACATTCAGCACATGATTCTCATGTAATGGCCCTAGTCATTTGGCCCGCCAGGTCCACCCTGCAATTCAGGATGTGTACCTTCTATGTTTTGAAATTATTCTACACCATTGTTCAGCCAGTAATCTACAAACTACGAAGAATGCAAAGTGTAATTGAAAAGCTATATTCATGTAGCCTTACATACGCACAAACATGCATGCAGAGGAACACTTGGTCCAAACAAGTACAGAGAATGATCAAAATATATAAGCATCATAAATGGCAGTATATATATTAGCTTTATTGCCTTAAAAATAAAATGGAAGACAATACAGGCATGAAGCATTACCACATTTTGAACAGTGGAAGAAATTCTCCCTCCCTCCAATTCTGCAAATGCAGCCAAAATTAAGCATTAATTTTCCATACTCTGCATCCAGACCATGTCTACTTGGAAAATTATCACATACGCACCTACATATTCCACATCCGTTGCAGTGATACTGCTGTTTAGAGACCTAAAATCACAAAAAAGAACCTTTAGCAAGGCATACTCGAACCCTTACAAAAAGCAAACATAGGAGATACAAATCAAGCTTTACTAACATCATCGTCAAAGAGTTTGCACAACCCACAGAAGTACTTCCCCATGCAAACACCACAATTGATGCATACTTGTCGTACCTGCCAGCAGACAAGGAACCATGATGATATAGGTGAAACATATAGCATTTGGCAAAGTATTATTAGTAAAGGCTCAGTCACACACCTCCTGTTCAGTTCCACACAATGAGCATACAACCTGATGACAGATAAAAATGAGACATCAATTAAGATGAATGCAAAAGTAGCATTCAAGTAAAAGGGGCAGTAGGCCTAGAGGCCAAACTTACCTGCTGCACTTCATGGCGTGGAAGTTCATGCCTCTTCAGTTTATCAATTTTAATGGAATTCTGTTAATAGAAGTACATACATTATAAATTTCCAATATTTAAGATGGCCCATAAGTTCAACAATAATAATGAGCACACTCATGCATACAATAGAACGTGAAGATCTTCCAGGGAAGACAACATATGAGATATATAAATAAAAACATGTCAAATAAGATAACTCACTATAGATTTTGGACAGAGTTACAGATTGCGACAGGTGTGGATGAAATTTTAGCAGCATCAAAGTACTAGTCTACAAAAATAACAACAGTATCTAGAGCAGAAACCAAGAGCTATGTTACCTACTATCATAATAAAAATTTGCCATATCGTGCATGACGCTTTGTTTTCAGAATTTTCACTATTGCAAAGATTACACATCAATACAAATGGCATTGAGTTAAATCTCAAGAAGAAAAATGGTTACTGGCTCCTCAATGAAACAAAAAGAAAAACTGGATGCAAGATGTCATAACTCAGTATTCTAAAATTTTCTCTCCTGCAATGAAAACTCTAAAGTTGGTACCTTAGTTTCATTGTGGCAGTGTCGGCAATCAAAAATTTCATTGCAGCAGGGAGCCCTTATGCGGCATCTCCTTTTATAATGTGGACACCTGCCATTC
The DNA here is from genome assembly GCA_015844335.1 of Chrysopogon serrulatus. Taxonomy (NCBI): domain Eukaryota; kingdom Viridiplantae; phylum Streptophyta; class Magnoliopsida; order Poales; family Poaceae; genus Chrysopogon; species Chrysopogon serrulatus. The sequence goes on along the minus strand of JADLZL010003291.1, from coordinate 4,953 downwards.
AAATGTGTTGATAGCATGGAGTTTATTAAGTCAATGCTCTAAGCATATGCCAAATGCATAAGGCAACCAAAAGAGAAGTGAAGCACATACCCATACTGCATTATCCCTTTCTCAAATTTCTCATAGTCATCAAGGTTTGAACCATTGATCTTCTCTGTATTGTAGTTTCCATCAGACAGCAAACAGCCCTTGGCATATTCCTCCACATTTAGCTTGGCTTGTCCATGTTGAGCAGAAGCAAAATCAAGGTGTAGGTCCAAGGCGCCCATCTTGACCTTTTTTTACCGGCACAAGCTATCACGTTGCAAACACAACACAATACCTGCAAGGATCATGCATTTAGCAGGATTGTTCTCAATACAGAATGCAGTCGGAGGTCCTAAATTCAAGGAAACCACTGCGCACAGTTCTGGAACGCCATATGCTGCCGAAGACCGGGCATATTGACAAAAGATGAAAGCAACGCCTGACAGCTCCAACCAGCAAAATCTCGATTCTCGACAACCTGATTACCCAACAGTCACAGATAGCACTAATTATCTGGACAGTGAGCTGAGAGAGGAATTATACTACTCGATAGGTATCCATCCAGAGAACTCCAATCAATTTGAACACAGCATCCATCTGCACCAAATTTACCGCGTTGTCCACACCATTCTCTGGCAAGAGGAACACATCATAGCATCAAATGCCAGGAAATGGAAGAAAGAAAGAAACATGATTCTTTCGTGACAAGGTTTCGACGTGTTAGCATGTACCACTCGTGCACGTTGTTATGCTCTTAAAGGTTCATTAAGACGTTAGATTTCAAGGAAGCCTACCTCCAGCAGACATCAGCTTCATCTTCAAAATCTTTAGCTAATAAGCACTTCTATCCATACGAGATTTTGAATCCATTGATTCTTCGATCAGACATACCTTCGAGGAAACCAGCATGCTTCTTTCACACAGCATCCTAAGATTTATTTAAGATTTTCACCATTCAAACCTGAAATTTAGCCTATCTCTACTTCCCAAGCGAATAGAGATCATCTCATATCACCAGTGGTTACACAACCTGTATAAGAAAAATGCCCTTCCCAATTCTTTGGAAAGAATAAAGAAATCAGCAGCCAGCCAGTAGTCCACAAACTGCTATTCCCGTTCTCATCTGTGTATAGCTGGGTCACAGAGCCGAATTCAACCAGAAGATGATATGTTCCCCCCATTATGCTGCTAAAATTGAGTAATACTTTAGTTTAGCCAAAGAATAGCTACGTTTCTGCTCACTGATGATATATGCAAAGGTCGGCCAACAGAGGAAGTCAATCGATGAAGTATTGTGCCACAAGGAGAGATGAAAAAGCAAAACAAGTGTGATATGCATATGCAGCAATTATTATTTTTTTTTATGGAAATATATGCCCCAATACTGGTTACCACAGATTGTGCTGCTTTCGACAGAACAGACATAAGGGACTACTTTCGCACAGGAAAAATATCAAATTCTAGTCCATCAATAGCTGATTAGGCGTGTCGAAAACCATCATCCCCACGCATCAGATAAGTACTAGTCAACCATTAACCATACATACAGCAAAAACAAGAACATATAGAAGATTAAACACAAGCAGCAGAATGTTCAATTTCCATCACAAATAGGCACCAAAAGCTGTCGGTATCGGTACAGACCCAAATTAATCAAGCACATGCAGTGGTTTCAAAGCAATTAAAGGATTAGACATTTAATACAGCTTGCACGGTAGATGAAACAATCAGTCAGCACAATCAAGTGGAGCAACTATTCACAGATCTAAACAATCAGACATTATCGAGCGATCATCGTCCGCGCGCACTCACGAGCAATCGAAACAATCTCACGTACCTACCTAAGCAGATCGATCAATCGGGCAAAACATTTGGGCGCATAGAAATCAAAACAGAGACTAGAAAAACCGCGAGGCGTATGACGAACTTCCTATCGCACACGCGCGAGCCCAAGCGAGCGGGCGGGACGACGCGGCAGCCGCCGACCGAGTGGTGCCGGAATCCTGTAGCGCCTGCGCCCTGGATTTGGGGAAATCGGAGACGAGAGGATGGATGTGTGTGAAGGTTCGGACGGAGTTCGGAGCAGTGACTGCGATTCGACTGGGAAGGATGGAAGAGGGTATTTAAACCGCTTCGCGTGGCACATGGTTTCTGGAGGATTCCGCTGACGTGGATAGGGCCTGGTGGACCGCGACTGCGATTTTGGCCTTATCGCGTGGACGGACGGACGGTGTGAGGACGAAGACGGAAATGCTATTGCGGACAGCAGTAAGGATTGAAAGCTACCCAAAAAATCCCACCCAACTCATTCCGTTCTGTTTTCTAATTTTGTCTCTTTCCTATATTTTCCTATTTTCGTCTATTTTCTAACCTTTTTCACTGGATACTGTTTTTATTCGAAATTGACCAGTATTTATTCAGTTTTCGGTCTAAAATTAGTATGTTCATACTAATTATGCATATAGATATATCCATAGAACAAGAATGCATACACATTTATCCAATAGATCGATAGATTTTGAAATTAATAAAATAATATAGATTTTTTGTTCATACATGTATGTTAAGCCATTACACACCACTTAAAGAAAAAACAAATTTATCTAAAAAACAAAGGAGATGTTTGATTCTCAGACACCATATGGTCTCGCCTCAATGCTGCTACTTGGTTGGTACTCCTTCTGTCACATGAAGTTTGTCATTTAAAAACCGTATCTGTAAAGGGGCACGGTTTTTTAACGACAAAGTCCATGAAACGCAGGGAGTGCTTCAATATTAAAAGCCATAACTTTTTCTAGTGTAACACGCAGTTGTGGGACGTCACAAATGGAGCGTGGCTAGGTGAAGCTGCAACCAAACATCGTCTATGTTTGAAACTATTTTCCAAGTGAGGTAAGGGACTAATCAATTAAGCTACACTACCATGCCTATTTGTGTGTACCCGTTATAAAATAGAACAGGGTATCACTAGCAAATAATGAATACAATTCGGACTAAGACTAGTTTTAATGGGAGTTTTGTTAAAAGTTTTATTTGTATTAAATAGTCTGCCATATATATATTTTTTATAACATGATAGTGTTTCAATAAAAAGAGAGAAGAAATAAGTGTATGGAGATAAAATTCTATTAACATGATTATTAATTCTTATAAGTTATAAAATTAAATACCTATAAAATGAAATAAAACTCTGTATTTATCATCATAAAGTTTCATCAAAATTTTATTTCAAAAGTTTTTTTTAATTTCAATGTACTGTATAGTATATGATATGATAACACTAGTTACATATTTTTGGAGCGCATATCCACGCACACGCATGCGCCCGCTTGATGTGAGCCTCCGACAGGTACCGCCGCACATCGCCCCGGATCCTGCCACGTACGCTCCGGCCTCCGCCGCCCCACGGGCCTCCGCATGCTGCTGCCGGTAGCAAGCAGTGCCGTGAAGGGATTACGCGCGAACGCACCGTGACAGCGCACGGCACTGCAAACTGCACGAGTTGAATTGAATTTTGAAGGAAATTGGATCATGCCTTCATGCATCCCCGGCCAGAGCGAGCCTCCCCCGGGATGGGATCACGCCCATCCGTTCGCTGATCTGGCTCTCCGGCGGCCAGCGCCGCGCCTGCGTCTGACTGACTAGGAGACACGACGTGTTCGCGCGCGGTGAGACGTGTAGCTGCGCTAGTGGCGCTCCCGTGCACAGCGCCGCGGCTCGTGAATTTTGGCTCCTGACGAATTCCTGAATTTCGACGTGTTTGACTCGGCTACAGTAGTCTCAGTTGCAACTCGCCACGGAAGAATCGATGGTTCAAATGATCACGCGGATAAACCCGTCATCGGGCAAACCGGTTTCGTGTACGCCAGCTAAACTACTGCTATACTCCTATCTGGCAGAAAAGAAATGTTCCTGATTTGATTGGAATCATACATACTAGAGCTTTGTTCTTTTTGCAAGTTTTTTCAATCCGAACTCCGGCAACATTTTCATTTGTATTTGGTAAATACTGTCCAATTGTAGACCAACTAAGTCTAAAAAATTCGTCTCGTGATTTACAACCAAACATGTATTTTTCTACTAACATTTAATGTTTCATACATACGGCTAAAAATTGATATGATGGAGAGAGAGTGAAAAAACTTATTTCCTCTGTTTCAAAAAACGTGCAATTCTCACCTTCCGAGAAGTCAAACATTGTGAACTTTGACTAAAATTAGATAAAAAATATTTAAGTTTATGAGACAAAATAAGTATCATTAGTTTGGTTATGAAATATATTTTTATAATAAATTTATTTTGAGATATAAATACTAATATTTTTTGCTATAAATTTGGTCAAAGTTGATATAGTTTAACTGATATGTTTTCTATAATTGTGTATTTTTTAAACAGAGAGAGTAGAATTTAGGGGAAAAGTGAACGAGGCCTAGCAGGACGAAACGCGGCAGACCAGCACTGGTCATGTCGTAATTATTGGTTCCAGGCAGGATCATTCCATTCAGCACCAGCCTCTGAATGCTTCATTAGCCAAGCATTAACTAACCAGTACTGTAGTACAACATCAGGAATGATGGTGCTCTGTCGTGGAGGGCATCGGCGACATGGAAAATGAAAGCTTTGTGTGGCACGGTGGGATTTGTGGTGCGATTCATAAGGACGACCAGTGTTTTTTCTACACGGGGCGGCAGGCAAGACCGCGAGAAACTGACGGTCGGTGACAAGGACAAGAGCTTCTCTGTCTACCGTTAGCGACTCGGCATGATGTCCAGTCGATGGAATCGAAGAAGCAGGATCCGCGATCAGAGAGGAAGGGGATCGGTGGGATCATCACGCTCTTGCTGGGGTCCTTCGGTCGCTGTCCATTCTCTGCTGATCTGATCTACTCGATCTACAAAGGAACGAGAAAGCAACGATGTGCATTCA